>JAZKJV010008446.1:600000-922709 GCA_037367405.1 Ottelia alismoides
GCAATGAGAAATTCGCAACGGCCGCTACATCACTACCATGATGTAGTTCAAAATTTGTGAGGGTTCTCCTATAAGAAACACATGCGAGTAAATAATTTAGTTCTGTGGCATGCTGCCCGGATGCAATCCAAAATTTGTGAGGGTTCTTGCGTGAGGACACATGCGAGTAAAGAAGTTAGTCCATGAGAGGTTGCAAAGGAAGCTGCAGATATGTAGTTGGAATATTGACATTTGACTGACAAATCGAGGAGATAGTAGATACGATGGAAAGAAGGAAGATTCAGTTACTATGTCTCCAAGAGACAAAATGGGTTGGAGAGAAAGCAAGGGATATCGAGAAGACATGCTTTAAACTTTGGTATCCATGTAAATATAATGGCAAAAATGGTGTTGGAGTGGTTGTTCATAAGAATTTGAAGGATTGTGTAGTTGAGGTACAAACATTTGAGGATCGTATTATTTTGCTAAAAGTGGTGCTCGAAGAAGGTCTGAATATCATCTCAGTTTATGCACCGCAAATGGTTTGGATGAAAGGATTAAACAAGCTTTTTGGGAGAACTTGGATAAGATTATGCAAGAAATCTCGCAAAGAGAGATGATTTGCCTAGATGGAGATCTTTATGGACATGCGGAAACGATGCTTCAGGGTATGCTAGTGTTCATGGAGGATATGGCTTCGGGGACAGAAATGAAGAGGGAAAGGTCATTCTGGATTTTGTAATGGCTTATGATCTTTTCATAGCAAACACTCTGTTGATAAAGAGGGAGGAGCATTTAATACTTATTAGAGTGGCACGACTAGAACACAGATAGATTACTTTATGATGAGGAGAAGAGATCAGTGTTGTTGCAAAAACGGTAAAGTAATCCCAGGAGAGAGTTTAACCACCCAATGATGTTCATTAATCATGGATGTGCAGATAAAAGGTTTGGTAAAGAAAATGAGGGTTTCCAAGATCACTAGAACTAGATGGTTGAATCTTTAATTGAAGCAATCAAGCTTCAAGCAAAAGATTTTAAAAGATTTATCTTAGGATTGTAACAAAAGTGCAAACGAGATGTGGGAGGCGGTAGCATCTTGTATCCGAAGGATAGCCAAAGAGATGCTAGGCGAGTCAAAGAAAGAAGCTCTAGGCCAAAAGAAGGCTTGGTGGTGGAGTGGAGGGGTGCAAGAGAAGCTCAAAATAAAAAGAGCGTGCTTTAAAGCTATGTCTAAGGATAAAACAGATGAAACTGTCACAAAATACAAAATAGCGAAGAAGGAAGCAAAGAAGGTTGTAAGCGAATCTAAGCCAAAAGCTTATGAAGGTTTGTACAAAAATCTCAATTATACAGAGGTCCATAAGGATATATTCAAGCTAGTTAAGGCAAGAGAAAGAAAGATCAAAGACCATTCTCAAGTGAGATGCATTAACGATGAGGAAGGTCACATACTTATTAGTCAGAAGGATATAGAGACGAGATGGAAACAATACTTCCATAAGCTTATTAGTCGGCGTGTCTCCCCCGAAGTTTTAGACTTCAAAAAAAAAGCTTTTCATTGGGGAAGGAAATAGAGATATCACTTTGGGAGATCTAGCAAATAGTGAAAGTTACTTGAATCGTGCAAGCTATAGATGAATACAAAGGAAGGAAGTAGAGGAGGCTTTGAACGTTATGAGACCAGGGAAAGATGTAGGACATGATGACATTCCAGTAAAATTTTGAAGGGTTTTAGGTCAGCGTGGTTGACTTGGCTTACACATTCATTGTTATTTGGCGATGCAAGGAAATGCTTGAAGATTGGAGGAGAAGCATCGTGGTCTCTTTGTAAAAATAATGGAGAGATTCAAAATTTTTCAAATCATAGAAGTATAAAGTTGATGAGTCACACTATGAAAATATGGGAACATGCGATCGACGGAAGGTTGAGGAAAGTTTTCAAAGCAAAAGAAAACCAATATGGATTCCTGCCATGTCACTCAACTATTGATGTCATCCACTTGTTGAGGAGAATAGTGGAGATTTACAGGACTAAAAGGAAGAATCTCCATTTGATTTTTAATGATTTGGAGAAGACTTATGATTTTGTCCCACGGGAGATATTGTAGAGAGATGTGGAGAATAGACAAGGACATGCCCTATACATTAATCTCATAAAAGATATCTGTGATAGGACTTCATCTTGTGTAAGGATACAGTTTGGGAAGACTGACTATTTTGACATCAACGTTCGTCTACATCAAGGTCTAGCTTTGAGTTCATTCCTTTTACTTTGATTATGGACGAGCTGACAAGTAACATTTAGAATGAGATAAATTGGTGTATGTTATTCGTTGGTGATATTGTGTTAATTAGGAGACTAGAGATGGAGTAAATGAGAAGCTTGAGGTCTAGAGATACGCATTGGAGACTAAAGAATGTCGTATATGTATGGTTAAGATTGAATATATGGAGTGCACTTTTGATGGAAGCGATGGTGAAGGAACCAAGGTGAACATTGGTGACGATAGCATTCAGAAGAGAGATTCCTTTAGATAATTGGGATTTATTTTGTAACATAATGTGGAAATTGATGGAGATATTACAAAGAGAATAAATGCAGGTTGGCTAAAATGAAGAGGAGCCTCTACTGTTCTTTGTGGCAAGAAAATTGCTTTGAAAATCAAAGGAAAGTTTTACAAAGCAGCCATGAGACCTGTTATACTCTATGGACCTTGTTGTGGGAAAAGAAAATGAATTGCAATTATGAGAGGACCTCGGGTTCTCTTAAAAAGGAGAGGAACCTATTAGGCAAATAACAGGACGAAGACAAACTAAATAGAAAATAAAAGAACAATACAAAGATAATGAATATATCAGCACTCCCCCTCAAGCTGAAGCGTAGATATCAATCAGACTCAGCTTGGAATAACATCTCTGATAAGGCCCTCTGGCTAGAGCCTTATTAAAAACATATGTTGCCTGGTCTCCAGAGCTGACATGTGTAGTAGTAATAAGACCCTTCTGTATCATGTCACGAATGTAGTGATAGTCCACCTCTATAGACTTTGTCCTCTCATGGAAAGCTAGGTTGTTGGCAATAAAAAGAGCAGCCTGATTATCACATTGGAGGTGCATGGGAAGAGGCACCTTTATAGTCAGGTCAGTAAGAACAGATCTGACCCAGATCATCTATGTGCTAGCATGCGCTATGGCCATGTATTCTGACTCAGCACTCGAGGCATCCATAGTTTGTTTCTTGCTCTTCCATAAAACTGGAAAATTTCCCTATGAACATAGCAAAGCCAGATGTAGACGCGTATCCTTTTGATACCCAGCATAATCTACACAAGCACAAGTTGTAACTGAAAGAGATAAGCCTCTGTTGAAACTTGAAAAGAAGTCCTGTACCAGGTGAAGTCTTCAAGTATCTCAAAATCATATCGACTACATCCATATGTTCCTGTCTGGGTGGCTCCATAAATGGATTCACTTTGCTCACAGCAAAAGATATGTCGGGCTTGGAAATAGTCACATATAGTAGCTTGCCAACATGCTCCATGTGCCTCCTCTTATTGACCTCCTTAGTGCCATCAACATAAAGCTTCATGCTCGGATCAATAAGAATAGTGGCAAGTCTGCAATCTGCCATGCTTGTCTCTAAAAGAAGATCCGTAGCGTACTTCCTCTTGGTCATGACAAAACCTCATTGGTTCCTGGCAAACTCCAATCTAAGAAAGTAGCGTAGATGCCCAAGGTCCTTGGTCACAAACGGTTGGCCTAGGAAGTCCTTGACATCCTGAATTCCCTTCTCGTCATCTAATGTAACAATAATGTCATAAACATGAACAAGAATGAAAATAATGTCATAAACATGAACAAAAATGACAACAGTACCTCGCTCGGTCCTCTGCACAAACAAAGAGTGATCAGCCATCGATCATACGAACCCTTGCTATATCAAGTCCGAGAACTTCTAGAATCATGCTCTTGGACTCTGCTTAAGGCCAAAGATAACCTTGTGTAGTCTGTAAACCTTCTGACACTCCCCCTCAGCAGCAAACCCAAGTGGTTGTTACATGTAAACCTCATCCCCTTAATCACCATAGAGGAAGGCATTCTTCACATCAAGCTGGTAAAGGGGTCAATCTCGTGCCACGGCAACAACAAAAAAGAATACGCAGAGTAGAATGTATGGCAACTGGAGAGAAAGTATCATGATAGTCCGCCCAATATTTCTGCGTGAATCCACATGCCATAAGTCTCGCCTTATAGCGATCTACACTATCATTCATACGGTGTTTCACAGTGAATACCCATTTGCATCCCACAACGGATGCGTCAACTGGAGCAGAAAAAAATAAGACTCTACGTGCCATGTGACCGTAGCGTAGCCTCATGACTGTCCTGCATGGCTAATCTCCACCTCCATGGCTAATCTCCACTGACTGTCCTGCATAGCCTCATGATATGTCTGTGGTATCTCCACAGCAAATAGTGCCAAGGTAAACCCCCTGAAATCATGTAACAGTCTGCCCAAGGAAACCTGGGATGCAAGAGGATAAGTAACACACCTTCGTTTCGGCTTGCGCAGAGAAATCAGAACTTCAAGACCATCTGCCATGTATGTAACCTGTGAGTTTCCCTCTTGAGATGGCACCTGCTCATCCTGTATGGAATGCTGCTACACAAACAACTCAGTAGTGCCATCAATAAAAATAATGTGCTCATTACATACCTGAGGTATGCTGGATGACGAGCAAGGCTTGTGAGCAGGGGGAATAGAGCGAGGCCTGCGAGTAAAAACACGCGGCAAAAACTGAGTCACTGTAGAAGGTGGAGCCACATGAGCAAGTGGTAGTGGCGGTGGTGGTGGTGTGACAGTACGAGATGGAGGCATATAAATCTCATCATCAAAGTCAGATGCGGCAAGTATGCCACCAGTAGGAGAAAAATACATGACAGACTTAAAGAAAGCGACATATGCTGCACTAACCAAGTACTTCCGCCTGATCAAAACAGCGGTACCCTTTCTGGGACGAGAATAGCCAACAAAAACACACTTGACAGCTTTGTGAGAGAGCTTATCAAGACAAGGAGAAACATCATGAACAACGGCAACAGAACCAAACACACGAGGTGTAAGGGAGAAAAGATCCTTCTCGGGAATCGTAATCGAGAAAGGAATCTACTCTCCCAACACAGACGAGGGCATGTGGTTCACAAGATAGCAAGCAGAGAGAACCACATCACCTCAGTAGGTATGACGAGCACGACTCTATATCAACAAGGTTCTGGTCAAGTAAATGATGATGTTTGCGCTCGGTAACACCTTTTCTACAGAGAAGTATAGGCACATGAGGTCTGATGAAAAATGCCTAGAGATCGAAGGAAATCAGAAAGTCGTAAGTAGCAAAACTCTAAAGCATTATCAGAATGAAGATATTTGACTTTTGCAAAAAAAAAATATTCCTTATCTCATTAATAAAATATTTGAACACAAATCAAGCCTCAGGCTTATTTTTCAATAAAAAGAGCGACGGAAGTGTAGAAAAATCATTGACAGCAACAAGATAAAAACGATGTCCCTTGTGATTAGGAAAACTACTCGGATTCCAAATGTCTAAATGTAGGAGCTCAAATAGCTGAGAACTACTCCAACGTTGACGGGATGGAAAAGAGGAATGGTAATGCTTCCCAAGCTGACACGCCTCACACTGCAAAGATGAGATCTGAGGGAGAACATGTCACAATTTGCGCAGAAGAAGGTGCCCAAAACGAAGGTGTCACATATATGAAGGGATCGGTCAGGTAGGTATAGTAGAAACATCAGCATGAGGAGGTTGGACCAGTCTGTAAAAATAATCAGCAAAATGATAAAATAAATACATGAAGAGAAGACCTGTAATTTTAGAAATACTCACAAAAATTATTTCAGTAAAATTCGATAAAGAAATAACAGAGTGTCGTGTCCCCGGCAACGGTGCCATTTGAGGAACGCGAAAATCGCCTCTTTAATAGTCGAGAATTGTAGTATAGGAGACGATCTTCGATCCAACAAAAAGCACAATCTTTGAATATTGTGGAGTATTTTTCTTGGCAAGTCTACCAAGGTCGATCACAGGGACACGAGCCTCTTTAATATGTTTATCAAATTTTATATGTTAAATATGTGATTATCTTCAAGTATTTAGGTCTTCATGCAGATGCGCAATGAAATGCACATAAATCAATACAAGGAATGATGCATATATTTTTTAGTTGATTTTTCAGTGCAATTATAAGATGATGTATGCTCATAATGAATGAATGAATGCAAAGGATAGGCATGCAAAAGATGAACTACAAATATACCCTAAAACATATGAGCACAGAATATGATTCTTTAGAGTCAATATGAGCATGAAAATTACATGCAACCTTCTATTAATGGCAAAGGAAAATAGAGCAAAGAGAACTATTTAACATAGAAAATTCATTACATTTAAATTAGTGTCAAATTAGAAAACTAAACATGCCATTAGATAGAGAAATAAATAAGCAATAAAATGACACTAAAATCATTTAATTTGGATCTACGATACTTAAGTTATTAAAGTAACAATGCAGGGGTATAAATGCAATAAAAATGCGAGGAAATAAATGATAAATAATCATAAATAGGTCCTTGGAGGGATCTATTTGCAATAACCATAACCCGACGAGGCCCCTTTGTAATTTTTCCATCGGCACACGGGGACATTTATGCAATTTCTAGAAATGGCAAGGACCCCCTGTAAAATACCCATGCGCGCACATGAGGCACACGCCACAGGACCAAAATGTAATTTCAAAAACAGCATGGGTCTTCTCTACAATTTGCCCAGCCCCTCACGTGCTGGGCACGTGAGGGAGTCACGCTCGGGAGGCACTTAGGGCTCGGAGTGTCTGATGGTGGCTCGGTATGAGGATCGGTGGACCCGAGCCTGATGGCTTGGTCATTCGAGCCAACTGGTCAAGACGAGGCGACGTGGCGTGAACTGGTCTGTACGATCGTGAGGATCGGACGGTAAATGTAGGTTGTCCTCCTCCTCTAGTGATGCCTCCTACAGCGGATTTAGCTGCGCACCGAAAAGCCATGAGAAGTTCCTCCGATCTCCTGTCGCTTCTCCAAAGGTTGAACGACCTACTAAAAAAGCTCGCAAAGATGTTGGATGCGAGACGAAGCCCTGACGAAGGCTGCAGATGCGAGGTGGTGAAGCTTCACAGGAGTGTTTCTTTGAGATCAGAATGGAGTCGAGAAGTCCGCCATTGAAGACAAGTATACCAGCAAGTGTTAGTAATAGCCGAGGCGGTGGCGTGTGTTTGTTAAGTGAGGTGAACGGAGGTCCCATGCGAGCGGAGGAGTGGAAGACCAGGTCTCCATCTCTGACGAATCGAAGGGGAGTTAAAGCGGAGCGGACGGGGGTTTTAGAGAAGGGAGAAGGTGGTCAGGAGTGTTGACGTGAGTGATCGATGGGTAGTGGAGATCATCAGATGCTCAGGTGAAGGTAAAATCGAGTGGATGCGTCGAAAAAAATAGGAGAAATAAAGGAAAAAGTGAGGAGGGAGAGTACATGATCGGAGATGGGTAATTAGTGGAGGGAGAGGCTTGTGCTAAGGGCCTAGTGGTCCTCGGGTGTTCGCTCGATCTGGCTAGCCATGCCAGAGGGCTCGACGATGTCTGCTACATGGCCGGAGCAGCCATGGATCACACCGGAGGTTGGATGACGGTCGTTGCCTCATCACGTCGTTGTTATCGGAGGGCGGAGGAAGCTACGCCAAGGCCCCGCGAATGGTGGATGGGTTGGCGAGCGGATGGAGGGGTCATTTTTTAAGAAGAGGTGCCAGGTGATACGAAGGCGTTATGGGGGATTTGCAACGGTGGTTTAATGGAGGGAAGTAAAGGCAAGGGATTAAGGGGGTTAGCGTAAAGGTAGGAGGTAACGAAGATGGAGGGGAGGCGTTATGGAGCGAGGAGGTGATCGAGGGAGAGCGTTAAAAATGGAAGGGGGTAGGTTACTCACGGGGTGTAATGTCTTCCCGGAGGAGGAGGATGAGCGGGAGCCGTGATGGAGGCGCAGACGGACGTACCAGATCAGATCCTTAAGATCTGATCTAGCGGTGAAGGTTAAGGCAGGTACGGGCGGTTTAGATGGGTCGTGGAGTCCCATCCAATGGCTAGAGAGGCGGTATTACGTGGAGGGTGGTTAGCCGTTAGATGCTACTAGATCGAGTGGCTGGGGTGAAGGGGCGATGTAGCGAGAGGTCAGCCTTTGGATGGCAAAACCATCCAACGGCTGAGGGAAACGCGGGAGGACATGACTGGGATCTGATCTAAGATCAGATCTGATGGTGAGGGAAGAAGCGGAAGGGGACGGTCGAGATTGAGGCGAGAAAAGGTGATCCAACAGCGGACAGGGGGTGTCGGGTGGCAAGAGAAGCGACCATCAAGGCCTTAAAAGTCGGATTTCGGTTTCGTTTCGGTGAGGGACCGAAACGAAAATTCGGCCGAATTTCGGTCGAAATTCGACCGAAATTTCGGTCATTTCGGTGGCTTTTTGAACTAGACCCCCCCAAATTTCGACCAATATAGCCATTTCGGTCGAATTTCGGTCACCTACCGAAACCGAAATTCGACCGAAATTCGGCCGAATTTCGGCGAAATTTAAGGCCATGGCGGCCATGTGGGTCCCAGAGGGTGCCATGTGACCCAATCAGAAAATTCAGAAGTACAAAAATAAAGAAAAATCTAAAAGAAATAGTTACATGCAATATTAGGAAAAGGTCAAAACATAAAAGCTGTAGATCTTGATGAGATCTACATGCTTCATGTTAGACAAAAAGTCAAAAGATGTCATTTGTACAAAAGTATATTTTAGGGGTATTTTTAAGGGATAAAAGCACCGTTTTTAACTTTGAGATTTTGTATTTTTTTAATGCTTTTAAAGGCTAGGAAAATATATACAATTATTAACTCTAATTTTTATGAGATTTTCAATAAGAAATTAAATACAATAAATAAAGTTAGTTATTTAGAGGTATTTATAGAATAATTATACACATAATATGTACAATATAATACATGTTAAAAATAATGAATTATCAGTGATTTTTATTGGATTGCTCAAGCAGGGAAATTAACATGTGGATTTTAACATGATGAATATGAGATTCATTAACAGCCACATCTAATTACCCTACCCGTGGGTATGTACTGAAATACAAGAGACGAAGGGTCAAAAATGGCACAACAACGCAGATCCTTAGTAATCTAACTAATGGAAAGTATATTCATTCAAACGTCGAGAGCATATAAAACATGTTGAAGTTGCATGGATGGCGTTAAATACATCCCCCCTGTCCAGTAACGGGTATGTGGTCGCCATTAGCAATGACAACCCATCTACCAGGTGGTATGATCATGTAGGACCTCAGTAGTGCTTTGTCTCCACACAAGTGGTATGGAGCACCAGAGTCCATAATCCACTCTGTCATATTTGCACCAGTACTGCCAGTAAATGCATAGGTGATACCTGAGGAGCTCGAAGAAGCTCTGGCTACAGTTGCTATATATGTAGTGGTGGTGCCAACCGTAGAAGTCATGATCTCTCGAATATGAGACACAATATCATCCAAGCGAGGATCGGCCTGGGAAGCTATAGTCTCTAAAGGCGCAATCTACTACACGACCAGAAGCCGGATATCCATGCTTTAGGTAGCATGTATCCTTTGCATGTCCAGGCCTACGACAGTAAGTGCATGGGCCACGGTAGCGTCCACCGCCTCTGCCACGAGGAGCGCGTCCTCTGAACTAGATCGTCCCTCCCTCATCGCGAGAGGTGGCCATCGCTGAAGAGGACGGAGAAGTGGTTGAATAAGGCATGATAATCTAGTTGAGACAGTTATAAGCCTCCTCTATGAGAGGAATGGTAGCTCCGATAAGAAGCTGAGTACGCGCAGTATCATGCTCTACATTAAGTCCAGCCATGAACACTCCAGCCATCGTAGAGTTCCAATAGATCTTTTGTTGCTCAGTAAATGTCGTAATAAGCATGTAGCTATGAAGCTTCTCCAACAAGCCACGGAGAGAAGAGTGATACATATGCAGATGATGGCCATTCTGCTTGGCATTATAGATATCGAATTGTAACAGAAGAATCTTGGCATCATTCTTCGCTTGAGCATATGTCAACGCCGAGGTATCCCAAATTGCCTTGGTAGTAGGTTGATTCAGAATATCATTGGTTATCTCTATGGTTATGGTACTACACAGTCAAACACGCATATACGCGTCATCTTGCTTCCAAGAAGCATTTGACCCAGTCTTATCCGTTGTCTCTAGATCTGTCAAGATGTGCTCCTTGTTGTTGCACTGCATGACGGTGACGAACTGCATGGACCACAAGTCATAGTTGATCCCATCCATCTTAACGATGAGAGTCGGACCCTTGAAGGCTCTGGACGAAAAAATATTACCCTTGTTCTCTAACATGATGGAAGAACGCCAGACCAACGAAAGTCAACAGAGGAGTAGATCGAAAGGAACAAGTATACACGATCATACGGAGGATCGGTTGTACGTGTAGACTCATAAACTATCCTCGTCAATCTATGTTGCTTATAAAGGTCGGAAAGCACGATTTAGAGGTCTTAAATTGTGTTTCCGGTCAAAATCAAACCAACCGAACCTCAAATCAGGCCGCAGAATTTCGCGGAGGGACACGGGATGCCGGCTGGAGGATCAGACTTAGGTGTCGGAGTGCTGGAGGTGCCTCGCCAGGAGGTCGAAGACCACAGACGGCGACCTAGAGACCATGGGCAACTACCAAGGCGCTCGGGGATCACCAGGCGGGGGCCTGGGGGTCGGGAACCACTAGGCATCGGTGGACCGACAGCCTGGCGGCAGGGCGACGCCAGGGTGGGGGGTTGGGCGACGCCGAGGGATCGGAGATTGGGCTGCGTAAGAGGTTTGGCTGCGTCGAGGGCTGGGTAGCCGCGATATGGCGCGTAGGGGGGTACGGGCAGGCGTGTAGGGGAAGTTAGGGTGGGATATGGGAACTCCAGTCTAGGACCATCGCTCTGATACCATGTTGTGAGAAAAGAAATTGGATAGCAATTATGAGGAGCCCTCAGGTTTTCTTAAATAGGAAAGGAACCTATTGGGCAAATTACGGGATGAAGCCAAAATAAATAAAAAATAAAAGAACAATACAAAGATAATGAATATCTCAACAGATCTGAATGTTGGCATATAAACCAAGGACATGTATAAAGAATTGCAGTATTGAAAATGAAATACTAAGGTGGATGTATAGTGCGGACACACGTGTAAAGATCGGATTCGGAATGATGCAATAAGAAGGAAAGTTGGTGTAGCTCCGATTGAGGATAAGATGCAAGAAAATCTCTTAAGGTGGTTTGGCCACATTTGCAAAGGAGGTTAACTGATGCACCAGTGAGAAGATGCAGGTTTTGGGATGTAGAGCCGGCTAAGAGAGGATGAGGAAGGTCAAGAAGTGTTGGAATGAGAGATTATACGAAGGAATCTTAGTTTTTTGGATATAAACTCGAGAATGACCCAAGATAGATATGAATGGAGGCAAAGAGCCCATGTAGTTGACCCTACTTAATATAGGAAAAACTTTGTTGTTGTTGTTGTTGTGTTTTCTCATGTTGAAAACAATAGTAGTAGTAGTAGAGAGCAAATGCTTTTATGACATATAAATTATGCATTTAATAATAATAATATTACAAAAGGACATTTGTTCGAGAAAAGGTCCATTTATGCACCTTCTATATATAAGACATGGGGGTATGATACAGCATGAAACAAATAAAATAGGGTTTAATGTTCGTCCGTTAATTAGAGTCAAATTGATTTTACTGTTAATAAAGTCCATTGCAATTGTTATTTAATTTATGATATCGTTTGTGATCTCAAATAAATTAGTTAATTGGTTAGAGTCTATATAGGATTTAATTAGTTAGTTTGTTAGGAAGGTTATAGGATAATAAAGATTTGTTAGGATTTTAATTTTATTTATTACATTTTAAGTTTGATTGTAATCTCCTCTTCCCTCGTATATAAAAGGAGGAATGTAATGGGACAAATCAAGAGTCAATTAAATTTGAGATTTATAGCATATCTCTCTTCTTTTCAACCTTCTCCCTCGACGCGATCTCCACAAATATTTTTCCATCGCCAAAATTATTTTTTCCACCGTCGCAAATTTCTCATTTACATCATTTGGTACCAGCATGGCCTACAGATCCTTCTAACGATCTGACGATCAGTACAAAAGTCCACGCATACACACAATGAAAGAGTCGTTCGACGGAACGTAAACGGCGAGCTGACGACGCCTACAACAAAGGGTTGATGTCCATATTGCTCGAATTTCAGTCGAACCTTCGTGAGTTGGCTGCAGATTTTCAGACCTTGAGCGTCGTAGGATCGATACCTCCCGTCGTCGAAGCAAATGTCCATCTTTACGACGAAGAAAAACAAGAAAAAAGATCGCCATTGATGTTTTGCCTGTTGTCCAACAAGATTCCCTCCAACCTACTCCTACGAAACTACACCACTGACACCCGCAAGGGTCGCACTCTCGCGGGTCCCCTACGCCAATCCTGCACCTCTGGCGACCCCCTCAGTCCCGCTATAGGTCTCCTCTGCCAATCAAACAGCCACGACAATCCATCTGCAGCGTCTCTTCGCCACCCTTGCACCTTCAACGATCACCCAGGTATCCCTCCTACCTACCTAGCAGCCCACAACCCCGTTAACAATGTCATATCCATCCACAACATCACGAAATCCCCTTCCAAACTTGTCGATTCCAATTCCATGCACTTCCAAATCAACCCTGCCATCCTCTCTTCAGCCCCTCCACCCCATCCAACCACCTCCTACTTCAATCGTGCCACCACAGGAACCCCTACTCCCATTCCATGTTCGCTCCCCCCTTCACCACGCTAAAAACCTCGTCCATACCCCCTTCAGTCGCCCCAGTGTCATCGCCCCGATGTTGCCCGCCCATCGTCGCCAACTTCTGCTTCCGGTAGAGCCGTCGCTGCCACCTACGTCGACTTCCTCAAGGCCTCCACCACCTCTGCTCATCTAGCCGTCGTCGCTGCTCATATTGGAGGACAGAAACCTTAACAAGAGAAAGGGATTTCTCTTTTATTGGTTGCTTCATCTCCAAGAAAAAAGATAAGAATATCAACTTGAGTTTTTATAATAGGGCTCCTCAACAGAAACCTCATTACCGAAAGGTTAAAGTGGAACAATGTATAAAGAGAAATATATTAAAGTGAAGGGGTAGGAATTTTGTTAAAATGCCCCTCAATGGAAAAGAATTATAAATGTAATGCTGAGAAGAACACGAAAATGAAGGAGATTGTCCTGCCAATTTCATATGAAAGTCTCCAATGCCACAACCAGAGATTGAGCAACTCATCATGAGATGAGTTTTTGAAGCGGCAGAGAGTTGATGCAACATGAAAAAATAAATAGAGTTTAATTTTCGTCCATTAATTAGAGTCAAATAATTTTACGGTTAAATGAGTCTATTGTAATTTTTATTTAAATAATGAGAACAATTGTGATCTCAAATTAATTAGTTAAATGGTTAAAGTCCATTTAGGATTTAATTATTTAGTTTGTTAGGCAGATTACAGGATAATTAAGATTTGTTAGGATTTTAGTTTTATTTGTTCCCTTTAAATTTGATTGTAATCTCCTCCTCCCTCATATATAAAGGGAGCAAGGGTTATATAATGGGACAAATCAAGAGTCAATTAAATCTGAGATTTATTTTATAACTCTCCTCTTTTCTCCTTTCTCCCTTGATACAAACTTCGCGTTTCTTTTTCCAAAATCTCCCGCAATCGATGAGTCTACTCTTCTTCCTCCCTCTAACTTCTTCTTCCACCAAATATTTTCCACCATCAAAATCATTATCTACTGTTAAATTTTTCATTTGCATCAATTAGTACCAGAGCATGGCCAACAGATCATCCTCACGCTTTGACGATACGTACAGATGTTCGCACATACACCTAAGTAAAGAATTTCATTTAGCGGAACGCAAACGGCGTGTTGAAGAAGCCTACAACAAGAAGTTGATGTCCATATTGATCGACTTTCAATCAAGTCTACGAAAGTTGGCCGTAGATTTTCGAACCCTAAGCATCGTTGGGTCAACTCCACCACCATCTATGATGTTGCAGCCACCTAAAGTTGTTGTCTAGGAAGTTTCAGAACTCCCGCAACCATCTCCAGTTGTCGTTAGGGCAGTCCTCGTCCACGGCAATTTGAAGGTCAAACGGGAAAAGAAAGTAAAGAAATGGAGGGAAAAGAACCATATGAAATTATTGTCCAGTACATTTCAGATTTGCAGACGTCTGAGAAATTGATTCCAATGCCCCCTCTGGTCATTTCATTCCCTCTGTCAACTCCTCCAAACATGGTGCAGCCCTCTCCCACACCCTCGACCATAGTGGTATCGACCCCAGCCTCATCACCACCTCCGCGTGTTCCCCTACCCTCAGTACCACCTCCTACAACCACTTCAGCACTCCTGCAACCCCCTCTCGCTATCCTAGCCCCACCACCACCGCAGCACACGCCGGCATCGCCATCGGCCTCCCTCTGATCCCGCCTCTCATCCTACCGCCTCCTCGCGAACCTCGAACCCGTATGCTATGTTATGCATCGCTCGTGCGGGCCCCGCCACAATCCTAAGAAGAGTAGAAACTTCCTACCTAATCGGATGCTTTCTCCCCACGAAAGAGTCAAAAATCTCATGGAGGTTTTGCACCTATACACCTCTCTCAAAACTCATTTATAAAAGGTTAAAGTGAAGAATAAGGGAAGAGGGAGAGTTGTTATAGTTGAAGGGGTAAAAATTTTGCATAAATACCCATCAATGGAAAGAAATTATAAACGTAACATAGAAAAGAAGAAAAATAAGGAAGATTGGATCCACATATTCAATCAGAATTTTCAATGCCAGAATCGAAAATCGGGCAATTCATTAGGAGATGAATTTTTCAAAGTGGCAGAGTGTTGATACAGCGCAAAACAAATAAATATGGCTCTATTTTTCGTCCATTAAGTATATTAGAGTCGAGTTAATTTTATTGAGTCATTTTGAGATATTAGTTATCTTTCTTATTGTTTCATATTATCTATTTCGTTTGTCTTCATCTTGTAATTTTCCCAACAGGTTCCTCTCCCATATAAGAGAACCCTAGGGCCTCTTAATAATGCAATTCATTCTTTTGTTTCTATATGGTATCAGAGCAACAGTCCTAGATCGGAGTTGATTTATCTCACCCAAGCCCTAACACTACTTGCTAACCCCTCTCACATGCCACCGCACTGTTGCCGGCATTCACCCTCCCCTCCCCGGTCATCGCATGACCCCCCAAAACCAGCATCCGTCGTCGGGCCCAGCAACCCCCACGAACCGTCGGCCCGTCCTGCATGCCTCCTTACGCCTCCACAGTTGTGGTTCGAACTGCAGCCTAAAACGATCTGATTTTGACCGTAAAGCGTGATTTCATACCCACAAATCGTGTTTTACAACCCTAGCGTGCAACGAAGATTGACGAGGATGGTTGTATGAGTCTATATTACAACCAATCCTCTGTATGATCGTGTAGACTCGTTCATACTCTCTAGTCGGGTTCCGTTGTTCGGCCATATTACCATAATGTCAGAGAACAAGGGTAATATATTTTCTTCGTCCGATGACTTCAAGGGCTCGGATCCTATCGCAAAGATGGATGGGACCAACTATGAGTTGTGCTCCATGCAATTTCTTACCCCACGTAGTGCAACAACAAAGAGCACGCCCTGCCTGATCCAGAGTCAACAAAGAAGACCAGGACCAATGCTTCTTGGAAGCAAGATGACGTGTATGTGTGTTTGGTTATGTGGAACCCTCGCTACGGAGATAGCCGATGATATTCCGAATCATCCCACCGCCAAGGCGATGTAGGACAATTTGACATCCACCTATGTTCAAGCGAAGAATGAGGCCAAGATTCTTCAGCTACAGTTTGATATCTACAAGGCCAAGCAAAATGATCGTCTCATGCACGTGTACTACCCTTCACTCCGTGGCATGCTCGAGAAGCTTCATAGATACATGCTTATTACGACATCTACAGAGCAGCAGAAAGCATATAGAAATCCCACGATGGTTGGACTTTTCATGGTCGGATTTGATATAGAGTATGACACGGCGCGCTCATAATTTCTCACCGAAGCTACCATACCTCTCATGGAGGAGGCATATAACTGTCTCAATAGATTATATGCCTTCTACAGACACTCATCCGCCCTCTTCAGTGATGGACGCTTCTCGTAGCCGAGGACGGACGACCCAGTCTAGAGGACGCACCCCTCATGGTAGAGGCGGTTGACGTCAGCGCGGCCCTTGCACCTACTGTTGCCGGCCAGGACATCCAGAAGCATGGATATCTTGCTTCTGGTCGCGTAATAAATAGATTGAGTCGTCAGAGAATCTAGCTCCTCAGGTCGATCCTCGCTTGGTGATATTGCCTCTCGTATTCGAGAGATCGTGACTCATGTTGCAGGCACCACTGCCACAGATACCGCAGCCAAAGCCTCTTCGAGCTCCTCAGGTATCGCTTACGCTTTACTGGTAGTAGTGGTGCAGATATGACAGAGTAGATTATGGATTCCGATGCTTCCCACCATCTGTGTGGAGACCATAACTCCTGGTAGATGGGTTGTCATTGCTAATGGAGCCAACCTACTCATTACAAGACAGGGGAGATGCATTTGACGTCGTTCATGCACCTTCAGAATTTTTATATGCTCCTAACTTTCAGATGAATTTACTTTCCACTAGTCATATTACTAAGGATCTGCATTTTCCTGCCATTTTTTACTCTTCGCCTCTTGTGTTTCAGGACATACTCATGGGCAGGGTGATTGGATGTGGTCGTAAGCAGCAGGGCCTCTACAGACTAGTCCAACCTCCCCATGTTGGTGATTCTATTATACCTGCTAGATCAGTCTCACCATATATGTGGTACCTTCATTTTGGTCACCTTCCTCTGCAGAAGTTGTCATGTTCTGCCTCAAATTTTCACGAGATCCTCCTTCCATTGTAAGGCATGCCAGCTTGAGAAGCATCTCAGATCCTCCTTTCCATCTGTCAGAGTCAGAGTAGTTCTCAGTTATTTGAGCTCCTTCATTTAGATATTTGTGGTCCGAGTCGTGTCCCTGGTCACCAAGGATGACGTTTTTATTTGGTCATTGACAATGATTTTTCTAGACTTTCCTGGGTATTTTTATTGAAGAATAAGTCTTAGGTTGGATATGTTATCATATCTTTTGTTAATGATATAAAGAATATTTTTTCCGCCAATGTCAAATATCTTCGTTTAGGAATGTCTTAGAGTTCTACACCTTACAACTTCTTCACTTTCTTAGATCTCTTGGCATTGTTCACCAGATCTCGCGTGCTTATACATCCCAACAGAACAGTTTTGCCGAGCGCAAACACCATTTGATGTGACCAGAACCTTGTTGATATAGAGTCGTGCTCCTCACGCTTACTGGGTGATGCAGTCCTCATTGCATGATATCTAGTGAACCACATGCCATCATTTGTGTTGGGAGAAAAGATTCCTTTCTCAATTGCGTTACTCGAGAATGATCTTTTCTCGTTTACACCTTGTGTGTTCGGTTCTGTTGCATTTGATCATGATTTCTCTCCAGGTCGTGACAAGCTCTCTCCCAGACCAGTCAAGTATGTTTTTGTCGACTACTTTCGTATCCAGAAAGGGTACCATTGCTTTGACCCACTCAGGCGGAAATACTTTGCCAGTGTCGATGTTACTTTCTTTGAGTACTATGTCATGTATTTTTCTCCAACATGTGACAAATTAGCCCCATCAGACACTGATGATGAGATCTACATGCCTACTACTATCATACCACCACCCGCTGCTCCTGCTCTACCACCACCTCCATATCCATCACCACCACCTACACCTACTCATACTTCTACACATGCTTTTGTGGCTCGACCTCCTATCGTGACTCAATTTTTTCATGTGTGTTTACTCGCAAGTCTCACCATGTTCCCCCAGCTTACAGGTCTTGCCCGTCATCCAACACGCCTCGGGTATGTAATGAACACATTATTTCTACCCATGGCACTACCGAGTTGTTTGTTCAGCAGGATTCCATACAGGATGAGCAGGTACCCTCTCAAGAGGGGAACTTACACGATCGGGACTTGGCAGATGATCTTGATGTGTCGGTTTCTCTGTGAAAGCAGAGACATGTGTGTGCCACTTATCCTCTTGCAGCCCAGGTTCCCGTGAGCAGACAGTCAGAGGATTACAGGAGGTTTATCTTGGCACTATCAGTCGTGGAGATACCCAGACATATCAGGAGGTCTTCAGGATAGTGGCGATTAGCCATGGACGAGGAGATGGTCATGCTATAGCCGCGTAGTACTTGAAGCTTGTTTCAGCTCCAGTTGGTGCATCCGTTGTGGGGTGCAAGTGGGTATTCACTGTAAAACGTTGTGCAGATGGCAGTGTGGATCGTTATAAGGCGAGACTTGTGGCACTTAGGTTCACCCAGACATATAGGGTGGACAATCAGGATACTTTTTCTCTAGTTGCTAGACATTCTACTCCGCATATTCTTCTTGCTATGACATGAGATTGACTCATATACCAGCTTGATGTGAAGAATGGCTTCCTCTATGGTGATCTACAGGAGGAGGTCTACAAGCAGCAATCACATGAGTTTGTTGTTGAGGAGGAGTGTCACAAGGTTTGCAGGCTACACAAGACTACCTATGGTCTTAAGCAGAGTCCAAGAGCATGGTTTGAGAAGCTCTCGGACATGATAGAGCAACAGAGGTTTGTGTAATCGACTACCGATCACTCTTTATTTGTGCACATGACCCAGATAGGTATTATTGTCACTCTTGTTTACATTGATGAGTCAATGACATTATTGTTACAAAGGATGACAAGCAGCGCATAAATGTTACCAAGGACTTCCTAGGCCAACAGTTTGTGACTAAGGATCTTAGTAATTTACGTTACTTTCTTGGATTGGAGTTTACCATGAACCGGCGAGGTCTTGTGATGACCTAGAGAAAGTACATTACAGATCTTTCAAAGACTGGCATGACGGATTGCAGACCTGCCACTACTCCTATGGACCCGAGCATGAAGGTCTGTGATGATGACACGAGGGAGGTCGACAGGAGGAGGTACAGAGAGCTTGTTGGCAAGCTCATATATATGACTATTATTATGCATGATATATCCTTTGTCGTGAGCAACGTGAATTAATTTATGGAGCAGCTCAGACAGGCGCATAAGGATGCAGTCCATATGATTCTGAGGTATCTGAAGAGATCACCAGGTATGGGACTTCTTTTCAGCAGATGTACATCTCTTTCAGTTACAGTGTACGCAGATGCAGATTATGTTGGGTGTCTAAAGGATAGGGAGTATACCTCAGGCTTCGTTGTGTTCACAAGGAATTCCCTAATTTCATAGAAGAGCAAGGAAACAGTGGTTGCCAGATCTAATATTGAGTCAGAATACAGGGCCATGGCGCAAGCAATCACAGAGATGATGTGGGTCAGATATGTTCTTATTAATCTGATTATAGAGGTGCCTCATCCCATGCACCTCCAACGTGACAACCAGTCTGCTCTTTTCATTGCAAACAATCCAACCTTCCATGAGAGGGCTAAGCATACAGAAGTGGACTGTCACTACACTCGTGACATGATACAGAAGGGTCTTATCACCACTACGCATGTCAGCTATGGAGACCAGACAGCAGATGTTCTTACTAAGGCACTAGCAAGAGGGTCTTATCAGAGATATTGTTCCAAGCTGAGCCTGGTAGATATCTATGCTCCAACTTAAGGGGGGTGTTGAGATATTAGTTATCCTTTTTATTATTTTCATATTATCTATTTCTTTTGTCTTCATCTCGTAATTTGTCCAACAGGTTACTCTTCTATATAAGAGAATCCTAGGGGCCTCTCAATAATGCAATTCATTCTCTTTTCTACAAGTATGTTGCAATTTTATTTTCGATAAAGAGATCACATGTGATCTCAAATCAAATTAGATAGTCGGTTATAGTAAGTAGTTAATCGGTTAGAAATATTTAGAGTATATTTAAAGTGAATTAGGATAAGTTAAGATTTGAAAATTTATTATGTTTCTATTTTTGTAATCCATCCCCTCATATATAAAAGGGATGGTAGTCTAGTGTTTAATTAAATTGAAGAATTAATTAAAATTTGAGATTTTATCTCCTCTCTCTCTCCCTTTCCCTTCTCCCTCGACGCAATCTATGCTCTTCTTCTTCCCCAAATCCCTCGAATCCAGAGAGTTTTTCTCTTCCCTCACCATTCGATTTCTTCCACCAAATATTTCCACCATCAAAAAATAGTTTTTCCAACGTTGCAAATTTTGATTTCCATCAGGATAGTTCCAACCATTCATGGGACTATTCTACATAACCTAGCCCTACATATTCACAAATGGCTGTTTTTCTGTTTTCCCATTCACACAGAAAATGTTCTAGCATTATTCCCATCGTCTAGCCCTAGTATCCACAAAAGGAAGCTTTTCTGCTTTCTCATTCACACAAAGAAGTTATAGCATTAAGGCTCCCTTTTCATAGATAGAAACAAAAAACACTAAACTAAAAGAAAAATACAAGAGGAAATAAGTAAAAAAATTCAAAAAGTCGTAGATAAATAACTGAGGTTAGCAATTCAAACAATCCATCCTAAAAACAAATCAAACCAGTGTTGAGACAAACATTTTTTGTTATCAAAAGCCTTGATCAGATTACCAAAAACATATGTATGAGTACAAAATGCAGTAAAGCATATATATGCCATAACCTTCAGTTTAAGAGAGCATATATATTTGTTAAAAGGTTCGTATATAAGTATGCACCCCACTACAGGCACAATCACACTTCACATCAAACCCCTCATTTGGTGATGAAAGGAAGTGTGTCCTTTTATACAAGTTTCTTTTTAAGCTTTATAAGAAGTATTTATTCTAAAAATTCGATAAGGTATGCATAAATGATCATTACCACCAAACCCCTCCATCCAAAACATGCTTCATGATACAAATGATGACACTAATAAAAAATCAGGTAAATTCCAAATCAATAGCAATCGATAGTTTGCAGTGATACAGTCAGATATTGAAAGAATTATATACTTACCATAGCGTAGATAATATATATGATCGATTTCAGATTGTCAAAGAAAGTTGTTTTTAAGAGGTTTGTGACATATTCTACGATATTGAAGTTAATTCGAAGAAAACCAAGAGAGCTCTTGAAGAAATCCGTCGTTCCAAGAAAAATAAGTTTAGCTAAACAACACGTACAGGACGAAGCATCTCTTCAAGAAGACATAATAATGATATATAGCATAAAAAGCCTTCCTTCAGGAAAGTGAAACCCGCCTTCATATTGGGCATATACTGCAGTCGTTTTTCTTTCCTGATGCGTATAAAACATCTATAAACCAGCAGAATATTCCAAGTGACGAAATCTAACAAATGATGTAAACATTGAGACTGCATGAACTAGAAATATTGTAGAATGAATTTATAGGGCTTCAAGGAACACATGTTTCTTAGTAAGAATAATGAGAAGTGCAAAGGAAAAGGGTTATGCAATCGCACCTCCAGAGCTGTCATCAACTCAAGAGGCTTCTCCCAGCTAGATTGCCTTGTCTTCTTGTTGTAATAATATCTGCAGCAGGAAAGAAATAACATAAAAAAGTTATTTAGAATAAAACAATTAAAAAAACTTATAAGCAGAAAACATAGGAGCGGTTTAAAATATCCCATGAAAAAAAGAGAACCTAGAAGAAACCGGCACCAAAGAATTAAACCTGAAAGACGGATAGGTAACAAATCATAAAAACCATATACCTTTTACCATCAGCAGCAGCATGCTCTTGCCAGTCAGAAGATTCTTGAGACTGATGAGGCTGTGAGTTTGTAGTCTGCTATTCAGATAAACAAACCATAACACTCGTCGTAAATGAAAAAAAACAAGGTAACAAATGATAACATGCCTTGAAAACGGAAGAAAAGAAGAGGAGAAACACATGATCTTACGATAGGAATAGAAGTTGTTGGCGATTGATGATTGGGTTGTGCTAAAGGTGTGACAAAAGGCAAATTTTGAGGCACTGATGCACCCCACGGTTGCCCTCCACCAGGAACAGCATGTGCATGCATTTGGATAGACTGATATTGAGAAGGGGGAACGTTGTTGGGCTGCTGAGCATACGAAGTAGAGAACTAAAATGCAAAAAAAGATCAACATGTCAAAAATCAATAAGGGCATATGCATCCGTTGACCTAATTCCAAGTAAGATATAAAATTACCGTATATGATGATGAAGGAGGCAGCTGAGAATGATTGCCAATTTGTGGCAGGTTCTGCTGGGGCTGCATGGCTGTTTGCATGTAAGGCATTGGCACTCCTTGTGGAGATGGTGTTCCCTGAAGTTGTTGACCAGGTATTGGAGGGAACTGTTGATACTGAGGTTGTTGCATTTGATTTGGGGGAATGCCTTGCCCAATCGCAACATACTGTTGCGGTTGTTGGGTGGGAACCATTGGCCTATACTGCAATCAGCAGAGTATTCTCAAAAAGGTTCGAAAAAAATGTTGAAAGGTAACGGCATGAGTAAGCTCATGTAGATACATGTCAGGTTAGATAACCATGCTTCCAGTGGAGGTAAACACGAGAGATTTAAAAGCCTCACAAAATAGGCAAAGGATGCATGCATGAAAAATGAGTAACATGCATGTGATAGAGGAAATTGTGCTATAATGAAATTCCCATGCTACCTGTGGATTGCCGGCCATGATGGAGATTCAGACGCAAAATAAGCAAAAACCTGCATTGGAAATGATAAATTACAAGAGTTCGTATATTACAAGAAATAATAAAAAAATTACCACGTGCAGGGACAACATAGCCTTGCAGTTTGGAGCTAGCTATCTGAAGATTTACCCATGATTCCTTAACAGAGATCTCCACTACGTCCCTCATTTTTTACATCCTCGTGATTTTTATTTGTTCCATCGACCGTTTTTATTGTCATTCTTCCTCTTATAAATTTCCTCTAATAAAAGCATTGTGGGTTGGCAAACAAGACTAAACCAGTTGAGATTTTTTTATTTCATTTACTAGGGTACAGATGATGAACCCCAAATAGAGGGGGGTCAGTGAATGAAGAAGTTTACAAGAAAAGATTGCAAAGCCACTATTACATATCTTTTTCTGTGAATAAAAAGTATGGCATCAAATGGATTTAAAGAGATACAATAAAATCCATGAAGCAAACCACATTTGAGGTGAAAATCATGAGCCACTAATTTTTAGAAAAGTTTGGATTTGGAACCATTATTCATGCTGATTTTGATTTGGATTTAGAATTTTTCAATTGGCACTCAAACACTGATCCTTCTTGAATCCAATAGGTATATACATAACTATACGATTTAAATCTATGCATATGTACGTGCTTTTCCAAAACAAATGTGTATACACACATGCGATACAAAGTTACATGCAGACACAATATGCATAGGGATGACTTTTTTAGGAGAAAACATTGATAATTGTTTTCTTTTGAAAAACGTGTAGATTATAGCTATTATACATAGGCTGCATGACAATACAATGTAAAACATATGTAACTTAATTCTACTATATGTACATTAAAAATATAGTGTATTGATTATTTGGTTAATTTGGGATGGACACTTTATTAGTTATATGGATATACAATTGGTGGGTGGGAGTCAGTTAGACATGTATGTAGATACATGTTACAACTACCCTTTACGCAAATGAGCTATTCTTTCAAAAAAAAATAAATGACTTGCATTTACATACAAGCTTCGAAATACTAATATCCATCAAAACCCGGATAATTTTTGGCATCCCTAGTTATTAGTATAAAGATAAGGCTACAAAAAGAAACAAATGATGATGTCATGCAGGAGAAATTTTTGCTATATTATGCTGACTGCTTCTGCGTCCAGGTGTCATCGGTGGAGAAATGAAAGGGGATATGATGATCTCTGTGAACAATATTTTTACGAGGATTCCGACTAGGTAACATATCCAAAGATGTTAACATGATACATGACAGCAAGTTGACGAGGCTGTAAACCATCCGAGGTGGAAGGTAACAGCCTGGTTGAAGTGAGGCAACAGTTATATTTTTTTTTAATAAAAAATAAGTAAACTTTCTTTTTCCCGTCACTTCATGGATGAGAATTGGAACTTTGACCCAACTTCAAAGTTTGGTTCCTCTCTTTGAGATCTTCCGATCAAGCTCTCGTTTTTTGCTTTGAGCAAGATTATCTGATTTCCAATTTTTTGGATTTTTTTTATCAGATCATGCATTTAAACATGTGAAGCTTTGGATGTTGAGACGGTTAAGAGAGGACGAGGAAGGCTCGAAAAGTGTTGGAATGAGACTATCCGAAGGGAACTTAGTTATTTGGATCTAAGCCCAAGAATGACCCAAGATAGATCTGAATGGAGTCAAAGAATCCATGTGACCGACCCTACTTGATGTAGGAAAAGGCTTTGTTGTTGTTGTGATGGGATCCCACATTTTTGGAGCATTGATCGAACAACCTGATCCTCGAAGGTGCTTGATTGTGCCATCTATTCACCAGTGGTCATCTTTACAGTGAATCCTGTCTTTCATAACGAAAAAGAATCTGTTTGTCACTTCAGTGGATCCATGTGGTGAGAAGTTCAAACAGTTGTGTGTGCCATGGCGTGTACAGTTCTTTGGTTCGATTATCTAGGTTCATCTTCATTTCTGGAGCAGGTGTTTGATGCCACTTCACTAGATGATGTTGGAACTTGCTGCAGTTTGAAGTGTTCATCTTTTTTGGAAAAAAATGACCTGCACCGTATAGGTGTATGCCCAATTAAGTGTCCATCTTTGCTGGAAATTTTGATTGATAAGGTATGTTACCTGTACGTCCCCTGGTTGCTAAGGGGAAAACCGTGTGGCTGTGTGTTGTGGCCAAATAGACCTTTCATGTTTAGGCATGTGGTGCTTGTTACAGGGTTGTGGTTTGATTGATCGTGGAAGAGGAGTTGGGGGTTAGGTGTACGCATGCCATATATTTGATATTTTACCCGTAAAGGCACTTCCACAAGGGGTTGTGCTTGATAGACTGGGGGAGAGGGGTTGGGGGTTAGGTGTACGCATGCCATATGTTTGATATTTTACCTGTAAAGGTGCTTGGAAAAGGTGCACCTAACATGTATGGCGATATGCCTGAGTAAAAAACAGTGGTTATTCAAGAGGGCAGTTGCGATTCTTGCGACAAATGACTCAAATTTTCATTATCTCCTATGCATTTCGGAAGAAAGGGCAAATTGAAGAAGTGTGATGCAGAGGATAGAAATGCACCAAAAGAGATGGGGGGTGAAATGAACAGGAGAATAACTTATGATGCAGCTATTACGGAGAGTCATGTTGCTCCTGTTTTAGGGACCTATACCAGTTCAAGATTAGAAGTTCGAAGAAGTGTCCCTGTGGTGGAATTCACCAGGGGAAATCGAGCTGCTGCAAAGGCCTTTTGTTCTATGCTCAGGAGCTCATAATTAGAAGCCAGGGGCTAACGAGATGGCTGTGAGAGAAACCATGAGATGAAAAAAGATCCTTGTAATCAAAACTTAGGGTTTCTTATATAGAGCTAAAAACCTAATCACAGAAAACAGGAAAAATACAATAAAGCCCTTAATAGGAATACTAGGAGAACAAAAACAAATATAGAGAATACAAAATATATAAATACATCAAGAGTCCCTTCATGTTGGAGCATATCTATTGACCGTGCTCAACTTGGAAGACAAAAGAGAAATTCACTTCTTCGGAAGAGTTTGATGAAGATGTTTGCGAGTTGTAGCTTTGTAGAAATGCGAGGGGTGATAATCTTCCCCTCGCGCACCTCATTCCTAATAAAATAGCAATCAACCTCACGTTTGGTGCATTCATGAAAAACTGCATTGGTGATTTGGTGGTTGTTGGAGTTATTTTGTCTTCTATTTATTTATTAAGCCACGTAACCCTTCAAGGTCTTTTACATAATTCTTCCTTTTATCTCCCTAGGGTTTCACGCTATATAAGAAACTCTAGACCCATGGAATAATACACAACAATTCATTCTCTTCTCCACATGGTACCAGAGCGGCAGTCCTAAACCGGTATTCTAACATAACTATTACCGCCACCACCAGCCACGCCCTAACATGGACCCTCCTCTCTCCCTAGGGTCTTGCGTAGGACCCCTCTAGGCCCCCACGCATGGTTGCAACGCATGCAGCACCCGCCTCAAAGGCTCATCTGAGCCCTAGTGTATGGCCTATGGAGCATCACGCTGCCACCAAAACCCTCCAAGGCCAGCGTCAGGCCTTACAGTGCCTCCAGCACCATCATGGAAGCTCCGAGCCGTCGTTGGGTTGTCATCTTCAGTCCTCTAGCGCCATCGAAGAACCCCTCCAGCATCGTCATTGAGCATCTAAGCCATATCTGGACTGTCGTCAAGGTCTTCTAGGACTAATTGCTCTATTATGCATCACGATTTCAGAACTCTGGCATGCATGTACGTGAGTTTTAAGGCACTTTTCAGTCCACATATACGTAATTGAACAACAAAACTACTCTCTTGACCTCTCTGCCTGACCACAATGGCATCTCTTCCTACCAAGACTAAGCCCGTGTACACTACGTCGTCTGTGATGGTACAAGGCACTTCCATAAAACTCAAGGGCACAGAAAACTTCATGCTATGGTCTTGTTCTTTTAAGGTGTTAATCGGTGGTCAACGAAAAATCTACATTCCGAGGAAAGATCCTTCATAAGAGGCAGACAAAGACTATGACATACGGCTCGGAGACAACTACCAGTTCATCACTTGGATGACTAACAGTGTCGAACGGCACACTATTGCAAAACTACTATATAAGGACACTGCTAAGGAGATGTGGGATGACCTGGAACAGACATGTTTTGAAAAGGCAACCAAGTCTCGTCAACATATATATATGCAGATCTGTATGCATCTTAGGGCAAATTTACTCTCTTAGAGTACTACAGACATATCACCAACCTGTAAAGAGGAACTCAAGATTTTTCAGCCTACTTGTTGTATCAAACAAGTCCAGGATCGATCTGACTAACAGGTGTATCGCTTTCTTGCTAGACTACATCCTCGATACCAATCACTGAAGGAGCAGTTCCTAATGTCTAATATAGTGATACTCTATCATCAATCAAGACTATATTTCATCGTCTTCAAGAATAGAAGACATCTGATGGACGGCCTTCTATTTTATCTCTCGTAAAGAATTCTACCCACTTTTCATCATCTGGGAGAGGAGGATGACAGAGCTTTCAAGGAGGTCGAGGTCGTGATTTTGGTTGCGATCGTGGGCGTGACTCAAGTCATGGACATGACTCGTATAATGGAAGTGACATTACTACTCCTTAGGACTCAAAGTACATCCACTGCCACCGCAGGAATCGTCCGTCCAAGCGATGTTGGGTAAAGATTGGCTATAGTTCTCATGCCAATAGTGCGTAAGAGAGTGCCTATGATACTGCAGAGGCACCTCCTGATACAGACTCCAATGGACAGACGATCCAACTCAATGCTACTAATTATTCACGTTTGATGCAACTTTTACATAACCCTGGGCCCGGTGCTTCCACTAGTGAGGGTAATAATGCGAGTATGGCTATCACTTCATGTACAGTAGCCAACTCACCCATTACTTATGCTCCTTATTGACTATGGTGTCTAACACGCACTTACAGGAGAAGGTACTCTACTAACCTTCTCCAAACTCTCTTCATCTGTGATGTCCGTTCGGGTTGCTAATGGGGTGCGTTCTCCTATTACTACTGTCGGAACTATGAAGTTCTCCTCCAAACTTCGACTGATTGGAGTTCATTGTACACATGGTTTTCCTTTCGGCTTGTTTTATGTTCATAAGCTTTGTATTGAGCCTAACCACCGTGTGATTTTTGATAAATTCTACTGTTATTTTCAGGACATCTGGACAAGTAAATTTCTGGCGGGGGACATGAGAAGAATGGCCTCTCTTATCTGGATGTGCCAACTGATTTCACTTTTGTCGATGTAGTGTTTATCTCTAACGATCTATTCCTTTGGCATCTTCGCCTTGGGCATCCTTCTGTCAAGGCCCTCCCCATGATGTTCCCAAAACTCTTTACATTGAAGTCCTTTTAGCATGGGACATTTGAGTTCAGGAAACATCATCGAGCTTCCTTTCTAGTTCGTACGGAGTCTCATGTTGTACCACTCTTTTTGGTTTAGTTCATTGTGATGTTTAGGGGCCATCTCTAATCCACAATTTAAGTGGTCACAGATATTTTGTAGTTTTTGTGGATGATTATAGTAGATGTTCTCGGATGTATCTAATAAAGGAATGTTCGGAGATTAATAAGATTGTCAAGAATTTCTTTACGCATATGAAACATCTTTCTATGATTATGTTCGGATTATTCGAACTGACAATGCTCTTGAGTTCACCCAACAGGACTTTACACCATTCTTTGCTTTCAAGATATTGTACATCACGCATCATATATGTATACCTCTCAGCAAAATGGGGTAGTGAAAAGAAAACTTAGACGCATTCTCAATATTGCTTGGTCTCTACTCACTTAGATGAAGGTTCCTAAGGGCTACTTAGGGAATGCCATCCTCACCGCCTCTCTATTGTACCCAAATGAGTCTCCATTCCCATTACCATTATAGATTTTTGGGTGCATTGTGTTTGTCCATAACTTTCATAACGTTAATACGTTGTCATCTAAGACTATCAAGCACGTCTTTCTTGGCTACTCTCGCACTCCAAAGGGATATGTGATATGATTATGTTGGGCATCCTTACTATTTTTCTGCAGAAGTCGCTTTCTTTGAGCAGACTAGCTTCTTTACACGATCTGTTACTTAAATCTCTTCGAATCTACCACCACCATCAATTGTTTTTTAGTCAAAAAAGGGTAAATATGCTATGGCGTCTACATCAATATATTAAAAGACGAAGAAAAGTTACAAGAAGAGTTACAAAATCCAAGACTCGAGAAGAGTCCTTAAGTAGAAAATTACATTCTCACATTAAAAATGCGGCAAAAAAAGAGTGCGCCATTTTAGCTTGCCAAATGGTTCAGATAGTTGTCATTGGTTGTAGAAGGTCATCTCTAGGCTGATATTTTGCCTCAATCAGCGAGTCCCAAAATAAGTCCAGATTCTAAAGATTCAACTAGTCTGCACCAATTTCCGTCCAAATTGAGAACAACTTCAACCCAATGGAAGAAAAATGATCCACCGTCTCAATCTGTACTTCATAAAGGGGACACATGTTGGAGATATCCATGAAAAGTCTTATACAATGGTCGCTAGTCAAAACAAGCATTCTGCGCAGCAACCACATAAAGAAATCAACTCTATTTGACAGTTTTAACTCCCAGATAAAGTTGAAGTTACAAACCAAAGCATTTGTCCTTGGACAGGGCGACCTGGTAATAGCTTTGTTGCTCGTTAAATCTAAAATAGGTTACCTTCAACACCTAATGATCTTGTCCATTAGCAGATCTATCGACCAATCTTAGGAATTCCAAAAGAAGGAAATGCTCTAAGCATTGGTCGGAGAAATCTATCAAGGACGGCACCCAATTGCCGTCTAACTAACAATACAACACATGTGCTTAACCGTTAGCAGCAAAAGTAAATAATCAAGGAAACATGGAGGAAAAGGGTGCCTCACCCCTCCAATTGTCAATCCAAAAGGTAAAAGATTTACCATTGTCAAGCATTGGACAAAAGAGTTCCTGGAAGTGAGGTAACATCGAGTTGATGCCTTTCTCAAAAGCTGAAGGGTGAAAGCTCGAGTGCTAGGGCAAAATACCTTGTTCCTCGATGTTCTAAATGCTACGAATGAGTCCGCAACACAATGCCCCAAATCTGACTAACCAATTTTAAGAGAAGAGCTTTGTTCACAGTTTCCAAGCAGGAGGTCCTAAGGACGTCGGCTACTTTCAACAAAGTAACATTCGACCAATAAACCATGTACACTACTGACCTATCATAACATGTTTACCCCAAAGAAATCTCGGTATGATCATTTCCAGCCAACAACTTATACCAATGGGGAGAAGATGAGACAACATGAAGAAAACAATAATAACCGAGAGAACATGTTTTACAAGCGCCAATCGTCCACCACGGGGTAAAATAGTTGCCTTCCAACATGAGAGCTTTTTCTCCATCTTCTCAATGATAGACAACCAATCAGATATCTCAATTCTACCAGCTAACAAGGGAAGGCTAGCAGATCGGAAGAGAGTTGCACTTTGCCAGCTCCTCACAACATGCATGTGCATCTATGGTTGAATGACCAAATGGGATAGTCGTAGATTTTGATTGTGGACAAGCTCAAACAGCTCACCAAGAATCTTCATCGTCAATGTCATTCCTTTAGCCTCCTTTTTGTCCCACTTCAAAAAAGAAGATGGTATCGTCTGCATACTTTAATAGAGGAACAGAGATATCTTCAACGGGGTATCCTACTGTGGAATCATTATGTAACACCTGATCAACCATGCATACCAACATTGCCAAGACATCAGCTGCAATCAGAAATAGCATAGGGGTAATGGGGCACCCCTGCTTAACCCCCTGTTGTGGCTGGAAAAAAAACTCCCTCGAGTTGACCATTAAAAAAATACTAAGTAGATGTTGTGGTGAGTAGTGCTTCATCCAGGAGATCCAAGTATCTGGGAAACCCCATCTAAACATCGTTATTTAGAGAAAATATCAATCCCTTGTGTCATAAGCTTTAGAAAAATCCACTTCCAAAGCACACCATTTGACTGATGTCTCTTCTAATCTTCTATTATTCCAATCACCATAGCCAAACTATCAGCAATCTGTCTTTCCAAAATAAATGCTGACTGGAGCAACGAAATTATGTGATCTAATACCATGTTAATCCTAATTGGCAATACCTTTGTTACTATCAAACAAAATATCATTGGAGAGCGTAATTGACCGGAAATCTTCCACTCTCTCAGATACCTTCTTCTTAGGTAACAAAAAATAAGAGCCTTGTAAAGTATCTTAAAACCAACATTGTCTCTACCAAACTCCTCCACGACGTTCACAACTTCTCTTCTTACCGTCGTCCAAAATTCTCAAAAGAAAGGACAGGGAACCCATCGGGACCAGGTGCACCATCAGAATTCAGATTCCGCAATGCAATTTTCACCTCCTCCGATGCAATGTTTTGCACCAAGTGATTCGCATGTTGTTCAGATAGTTGAGAATCCCCTTGGTTGGACCGTCTCCAAGGTCTATCCGCATTTCTTCACGAGAAATAAAGGAAATGATCAACAGTAGCCCATCCCATTTCACGATCATCGTCCACCCTCATTCCATTCACCATCACAAAGAGAATCAAGTTATGACAAATTTCCTCCGGCTGGCAACTCTATGGAAATATGTTGTGTTTGCATGGCCTTCCTTAAGCCAAGAATGTCACGATCTTTGCTTCCATTCTGCAACATGTTTCTTATCTTCAACCAGGATTATTTTTTATGTTGTTCTATTTATGACTTCTTCAGCTAAAGTTCTCGGGTGTCCTCCATTTCATCAATTATGCAGACCTCTACTTCCACCGACACACGATGGGCTCTTACTCTAGCCTCCTTCTTGAAAGAACAAAGCCATATACGCAAAGAAAACTTCTGAGTCATCATATGTGACAATGCGGATCCTAAGACCACAGCGGATGTCTGGTGGCTTGAGACAAGTTCTTTGAAGTTTTCCTCATGTAGTCAAGCGCGCTCAAATCTGAAGAAATCACGTAGAGAGGCAATTCCACAATCCTAGACCAGTGTTGTATGGTCAAACTTGGTACGACATATGGAAGTGGAAGAAAAAAGAGGGAAGGCATTAACAAGCTCTGCAGAAGCCAGAAAACGATCAATATAGGAGCAGGAGCCAAAGTTTCTCCATGTATATCGTGTGTCTGAAGCATCAATCACCTCAAGCACCAACTCGTCAATCAGCTCGACAAAATCGACAGATCCTGCATCCCAACCCCATCTCAAAGGGGGTCGACAACCAGACAACTCTAGGGAAAGTGCTTCTAGCACTCGGAGATCCACCATTAAATCTGATCTAAGAATCGGAAAGCAAGAACCATAGAGAAGAGATCCCAATTTGTGCCTGCCAAAATGTTCTTCAAAAGGACTGTAAGGACATGTCTCCCCCCTCAAATTTGATACAAGGCTAAAGATAGAGTCCTTTCAAGCGGTGATCAACCCCCCCCCCAGTGCCAATTGCGTCCAAAGTTCGGAACTCCGTCAAAGAACCAATGCCCAAAGATCTCCAAAAGAAAGCAGTACATGATGAGATATTTTATTCATGTAACAAGACCACGTCACAACCCCAATTATTCAACTGAGTTCCAATCAAACTTCATTTTTTCTGTGTAACAAGACCACAGTCACAACCCCCCACATTCCAAGTTAAAACCTTCATTAAGAGAATTGGGAAGATCCCGAAGTTCGTATTGCACCCATTGTCAATGCAACCTGGGCCTTATGGACCAAGATAATCGTACTCCCTCTGTTGACCACCTTCGATCGGTTTATGTTCGTGTATCATTTCAATCTTCCCCAATTTCCCCTCCCCCTGACAGAAAAGCTAGAGGAGGATGAGGGCAAAGAAGCACCACAAGCAGCTAAGGACAGAGGAAGGATTTGAGATGAGGCATGGACACAACAGCCTCCAAATTAATAATGGCATAATCAAGAGAAGAAGTCCAGTGAGGAAGAGAAGCCATAGCTTCTTCGAGAGGAGAAGGGGGTTCCGTAAGTCTAACAATGGCTTCAACATGCTCCGATTGTGTGTCTCCACAAGTCTAAAAGATGAAGCGGCCTCGTTAATGGAGGAAGGATCAAGAGCCACGATCGTGGGCCACTCCATGGAAGGTACAGCATCATCGTTAGCTTCATTAAAGGGGCTTCTAGCATAACAGTCCAACATTTCAGCCTCTCTTCCAATAATCAGATCAGGTGCCTCCGAAAGGCTAAGTGTATCCTCGTTAATTAACGGATCCTTATTTTCTAAACAATCACCACTCAAATCCTCCTCAACGAGTAGCTTTAATAGCAACTTCAATTGGGTCAACTGTGAAACCGACAGATTAAAAAAGGACCGTTACTAACTACAACAGAAAAGGCATCCAGCAAAACAGGAGCCCTAAAAGGAAGCTCGACAGTGTTAGCATCGGATGGGTTAAAGGGAGTTGAGTCGTGGGTGGCAAGAGTTTCCAGGTTTGGCCCTAAATTTAGTTTCGAAGATTTGACCCCGTCGATTGCTCCTCCTTTTGGAAAACTTCCAATGCTAGAGCAGTAAAAAGCAACAACGGATCTTCCAAGATTTTCACTAACAACGAAAAACTTCATCGAAGAAGCATAAGAGGTGCGTGTGATGGTTTCGATTGCCAGGGATGGCAACAATGGTAGGCGTAGAACCTACACCAATAATCGGAATGAAGCATTACCCACCTTTAACAAGCAAGTTGACTCAATAATAATAAAATCTGAACCCTCCATGACCACCAAGGTCGCCAATGGATTTGAGCCAAGGAGCCGACCATCAGCAGGTACCCTCAACACCATTCCCAGACCCCTTAACGAAGGTCTCAGTGCTTCATACGAATGGGCAAGGAAGGGAACACCATAGATATAAGCCACCCTCGTCCTACCGCTTGACACTTCACCATCTGACTCCAAACTTCTTATTACTCTGTAACAAGAGATCGATCTCTATCTTTGATAGCCCCCTTGCACAGCATACTTTGGAGTCAAGTAAAGCTACATCGCCTGTAAACGAGGCTCTCAATAAATCTTGCAAGCATCCCATAATTAAGAAGATGTCCAACTCCTCATTTGTTGAAGAACCAATGAGAAAACCATCTTTCGTTGGGACGGCTTTGGGCTTTCCTCCACAGACCGTTGTGGCGGTGGCGGTGGGTGTAAATCAAGAACCTCCATAAAAGTGATTTTCGAGATAGGACGCGGCAGTTGAATGATTTCTTGGACAACATGGGGTTGTTCTTCCACAAAAAATATCCATATTGGACAATAAACCCGACCACTATTGGACTTTGATGCTTGATCGTAGACGGTGTTTGAACATCTCCCATTGGGATCACAAACCACGGTGATGACTCAACTTGAATGCCATCCACTAAAATCTGATAAGGTCATTGGCCTTGGAAGAAAAGTTTGCTTTCCGTGGACGGATCATCAGATCGTGAAGACGTTCTATATGCCATTCTCTGATACCATGTGATGCAAATGAAAAATTATGACAGTGGAAAATTTGTGTGGGAGAAGAAATTGGAAGGTGGAGAAATAAAAATATGTACTGGTTGCGGGAGGTTTTAGAGAAGAAAGCGCGGAGTTGCGCAGAGGGAGAAAGGAAATGAAGAGAGAGAAATGTCAACTTTTCATAAACTCTAAACTAACTATTATTACAATGCCAAGCATCCCCTTTATACATGATGGTGGAATTAAAAAATAAAAAAAGAATAAAAATTCAAATCAAATAAAATCCTAATTGACTCCTAAGTTGACTCAACCAACTAACAAACTTCAATAATAAATTAATTAGAGATCACATACGATGATGTTTAAATAAAATTTCAAATCGTAACGGATTTAACTAGACATAAAAAAATTGACCTAACCCTGGTTAAATTATAGACTCTAATTAAATGGACTAATTGGACAATATTGAATAGACAGAAGTCCTAACATTGCCATAATTCTTCATTCCATCTACTTCACACCTGACATGAAGACAACCCATATCCTAGTTTGACTTGTCCTGTGAAGCTTTGATATTTAAGAGCATTCAAGATTATTAAAGAATGGGTTAAAATGATCAGGTGGTCTACTTTAGAGTTTAAACTTGATGACAATCCAAATCCCAATTTATCTTGGCCTCAAAAGCTGTGATATTCAATTGCGGCACCATGTTACCTTTCATTCTATAGCGCGTGCTTAGGGAAAGTTCATATGTGCATATAAGGATGTCTAAGAGTTTACAAGAGGGAATTTTACCTTTATGCTTTCATAATTACATGAGAACCCTTCATAATTCCGAATTATAAGTGGAACCTTGATCAGTGACTTCCATCTACACGTAGGTAATCCCCTTATTTTCCTCCCCTTAACTCAATCATTCTATTGAGTTGATCTAGTCAACTTGAATCCAATGGTTGAAATTTACCCCCCCCCCAAACCCCAATCATCTTCCCTCACACCCTATCTTGATGCAATCGGGAAAATCAAGAGGGTGATAAAAGAGAGAAGAAGATCGTAACGCGCTTTGCATGAAGAGGGAGGGTTGAGGCTGAGAGGAGAAACCATGGAATTTGGGGGTAATGGGGGTATCAGTGGAGGCAATCTCCAAACCAAAACTCAAATTTTAATTCATAAAATAATCTACCACATCAGAGAGATGACTCCAACTGCTACGGCATATTCTACAGAGTATGCAGCATCATATCTCGAAGACTGGATGGTCATGACTTCGCCCGGGGTTTTCTTCTACTCGGTGACGAGGGCTACAGCTCTAGTAGCAACCATGAATGGTTGATTGACAACCATGTTTGTCGCAGGAGGGAATTCTACCGGCATTGGCTTGACAATGATGATTGGATGTTCTTGAGCAGCAGTGCTTCGCGAACTGGCTGCGGGTCTCGTGAAATCGAGGATGACGTTTGATTTCTTCTTCTTTGTTCCCCTAAAACTTCATGCTCTTCATCCACAAGACCTTCGTCGAAGATGGGTCATGTTTCTTCATCTTCTTGTGAAATATGTTTTCATCGTGGGACAAATCGTTGTTGACGAAAATGAATCCAGCCATTGTTGAACTTTCACGCTTGCTAAAAGGCGATTCTTGAGCCATTGTTGTAGTGGATGTGAACCATGACCGATACAGCTCAAATCAAATTGCATCCACAACATAAATATGCAACCGATCATCAAATCGTAAAAACGATTCGGCTTCCATGATCTGATACTGTTTGATACAAACTTCAAACTCCAGACCACTAAATAAAAGTATGAATATGCCAAAAGGTGCACTACTGTTATATGATCAGCTTAATTTATGATTACATAAGCAGGGTGACAGGTCATGCCGAGGGCAACCTTCACAATGGTCAAACAAGTCAGCTAATCAGTTCTTGATGGGAAACAGAATAGCATTTCACAGAAGAACAAATAAAAATAATTACGATTTATTGAATGTCAAATAACATGTAGTAATTTATCAAGGCAAACAAAAGGCAGCAGAACCTGTTGAATAGCATAAATTGCTGATTTGACTATAAATTGTTTCCAACATCCAGGAAAATAAATAACCGGCAGAAATTAAGGCAATAAGAAAGGATCGTTCATTCACAAGGACTGTAGTCTGTAGCTGTTTTAGACCCAAATGGTAACAGGCATGGACTCGTTCAGGATCGGGACCCAAAAAAACAAAAATAAAGACAAAACCTGTATTGCGAACCCAGGACCCACTAGGACTGTGGAGGAAAACTATGTGTTACCCGTTGCGGCTGCGGCGCAGGAAGAGCAGCGGGCCGCGCGGGGCGGCCTGCAGGGGCTGCGGGAGGTAAAACCGGTGTTGGTAATAGGCTGCAGCAGACTTGCTGGTGACAGGGGTTGATGGTAGAGGAGATGGTAGCGGCGGGAGTTGGTGGCGGCGATATCCGGTGGGGTGGTGAGGCGTGGCTGGCGGCGGTAGCGAGGAGAGAAGGGGGGAAGAGGGTTAAGGTTAGCGGAAGGGGAAGACGAGAACAGAGGGGGGGAGAGGGCAAGGCCGGTGGGGTTTTTTTTGTTTCGTTCCAAAAAGAAGCTGCTGCAATTTCCTCCTATGCATTCTTTTATCGCTGGCGCACCGCCGAGAACCCTAGACTAGGGATTAAAAAAAGAAAATTACACTAAAAGACATGCAAGAGTATCTTATGAATCTTTATTTCATAGCAAAAAATTGTTCGCCGCCTCAAATTGAGTTTGATGTATCAATTCACCCTATTGTTTATAGACAATATTATTCCGACGAGATTGCTTTGTAGTTATGCAAAAGATTATGACAAAGCTTTTCCGACTCATGTTTTTCAATCCACGAACTATCCTCCAAGGAGTGTCCCGTCCATCGTACTAGGAAACGTCGAGTAATTTCGTGGCATTTTTTCAACTCTAAACTTACAGGATATCATCAACAACATTATGGAGATGAGGATGTGGTTGCAGTGGTTGTCAATGAAGAAAATTCATTGGCGGAATCCCTGAACTAGCTGCATATTTCTTGAAATATGAATACATATCAGAAATATTGAATATAGGAGAAAAATTGAATTCTGATGGCAGATCCAATACATAAGCATTTGAATCGATCTTCCTGGAAAGGACCAAAGTTCTTTGGGCTAAGTTTATGACGTGGTCTCTTTAAGGATAACGCTCTATTTAAAAGTGGGTCATAATAATACGATTGAACTCAACTTCCCTCCAGATTCCAGTAAATATTGGCTTGGGTTTGATATTTTGTGTAGGTATCTTGGAGTTTGGTATGGATTTCTTGGTGGAGTCTGTGATATGATCAGCCAACTCATCCGCAGTGGTAATTGATCACTCAGGTTAAACTAGAGGAACTCTATTAAGGATGTGGGGGATGAGAAAATCGTAGACACGTTCAAGGGGATATTTTCCGATAGACCGACAACACGAACTGTTGTACGCAAACTTGACATGAGAAAGGACTGAATCTCACTTAGTGGGTCATTTTCTTGTGAGGCATCGAAGCAAATTTCCCAAATATATTTTTACTACTTCTATTTGGCCATCGGTTTGGAGGTGATATGATGTGTTATATTGTAGATGTGTGCCCAGCTTAGACCATAAGGTCATCAAAAAAATAGCATTGGAACCTAGTGTCCCTATCACATGTAAACGAATACGGTATGCCATACAGACGAATAACTTTTTAAAGAAGAGATCGGCTATATGAGTTGCATCGTGAGTTGCATCAGGAAATTTCCTACATGGGGTAAAATGCGCCATCTTAGAACCGATCAACTATGGCAAACAAAAAATCCACCTTCCTAGCAGTACGAGAAAGCTAGATAGCAAAAAGATAGCATGAGAACTTGTTTACATACTGGTTAGGGTTTGCTGACACTCATGTTTCATGAAGCCTTCGTTGATTTTCTCATGTCCTCAAATATTATTAAATTGGGTCTAAACTCAAATCTCCAGTCTCGGTCCCTCAAGTGATAACTCAACTAATCTTATCGTTCATACAACTATGAAAGTGATGTAGTGACCATGTTCTTAGAGGGTGGAGACTGAGAGTGCAATATAGCGCTCATATCTATCAAATCAGGGAAGTGTGGATTATTAAGTTTCAAACTCTAACGACTAAGGCTGGTTAACTTAGACTCTCGAGACCTCCAAAATCAAGTGTCCTCAAGTATTGAATGATAGTGAATGTGTCGGTGATACACCAACTCCAAGGTTAGCGATTTTTATCTTTTTTTTACATTTCTGTGGATTTTCTGTTGCTTCGTTAGAGAAATAATGACTCACCCAAGCTCATATGAACAGTTGCATCCACTTCCAGACGATATGGGTGTAAGTAAGGATCGTTAGACGGCAACCCGTATTACTTCAAGACAATGCCATTTGCATTGTCTTTTAACCACACACTTTGCTAAGGGAGACCGTAGTTCCCTCACTGGGAAGTAGCTACTCATTTTAAGCTTAGTATTCAGAATCGCTGCTAAGGAGAAATTCTTTATTTTTAAAAATTTTTACGGATTTTTCAATAAAGTTAGAAGAAACACATATTAGTCTCATTTAGTCCTTTGTATTTGAAAGAATTTTGAAAATATTTTTCAATCCATGTCACATAATATATAGATTTTCAAATAAATTTTCAAACAATTTTCAAAACGAGTCAAACCATATTTTTTTTCAAATCATTGTCAAATATTTTTTAAATCAGTGTCACACAATTAAGAAAAAATCAAGGCTTTTACTTGCATTTTTATGAAAATAATTCACAAAATAATATATCCTACCCGTAAGTTAAAAAAATAAAAACATTTAAAATATGAGCTATGGCTAAAGTATATATGAAGTATATATGGTACACCCCTTGTACTTGGTTTTTGATATATCCTCATAGCACAAAGTGGTGTGAAGAAACAATTCATTGTAAAAATATATGTAAGCATGCATGAGCTGACTTGGGATCAAGTGAATAGAGATGGTGACAGGAGGCTCGAGACCCCCTATACTTAGGCTGAAAAAAGCTTAAGTAGAGAGATATGCAATGAGGATGGAGGGACTTGAGGCGAATAATAAGAGAATATACAAGGTTCTCGCATATACTTAGGATGAAGAGTAGCCTAAGTATCTAGATGGAGAATCAAGGATGGGGAACCGGGGTATTAGTTAGGGTTAGAGTGGGAGTGGATTTACAAAAATGATTGAATATGCAGCGATGAGGATGGAACAACTATGTGGTTGGGTGAAAAACAAATTTAGGCTCAACCAAGCAAATGATACCCATGATTTCGCACTTCACATGTGAGGGTCGTAAAGGTCCGGCTAAAATTATCTTGTTTGTTTCAGTTAGTCATCATCTAAAAATTCAAGTTCATTACGAAGGATTTAAAGACATGTTTTGGGCACAATCTTAGGGATACGTCCTCACTTCTCAACAATCAATAACAATATGTGTATAATATGAGTCTTGCTCTCCCATGATCCAAGGTTCATTTCATATTTATTTTTATCGACTTGCGTTAACAAATCCCATTTTTATGCTTTAGGTTATTACTGTATTTAGGTGAGTGCAGATCAAGCTTACATCGTCTAATGACTATTCTCAATTTCTTTTAATATCCTAAGGGATAAATCAAGAGGAATATCGAGAAAAACTGATGCATTCACGAAAAGCATGATGTAAGCGTGAGAGATAAACTTACAATACCTCCAACATTCTCCATGCATCTGCAAGACTGTATTGAAAAATTAACATTATATGCATGCAAGTCGAGGAAACCACACATTAAACATGATATTATTAGTGCGAAGAATTTGAATTGTTTTTGGCTAAATTAATCAATGTTTATGTGTGTTTCAATGAAACAAGGAGAAGAAGCAATTTCTCCTTGTTTATTATTTATGTGTATGGTAACATAAAAATCAAGCACACGATATTTGTAAGGGGAGCTCGGAGAGTCGCGTGCCTAACCCTAGAACACTCAAGGTGAAGCCCCGCTCGGACTGAGGTGAAACATGCTCCACACAACACATGCAATGTCCAAATTTGTGTGTGCAAGTGAGCCCTCGGACAAGGATTGCCGGAAATGTAATTATTACATATATATATATATCACAAATGAAATGGAATGCATTGCTAATTAAACTCCTTGATTTCTCTTGAGTTTCTTCTATGGCTCCTCGCAGCGGGAGCTCCTAACTCCACGCCTCCATGTTGATCGAGCATCATCCATCTCCACGGGCCCTACAACAAAAGAAAGATGTCAGGAAAATATCAAGAAATTTAATCAACATACATGATGTCAAAATATACACAACATAAAGACCTTAATTTTTTAAAAATAATCCAACTTAAAATAATACTATAAAATCTGACAAATAAACGAGGATGAGTTGTGTCCATGGTAATGGCATCATCTGGTGAACCCTAAACACCCTATGTCAATTCGTCATTTTTATCGTAGTAGTCGGACACTTGGAATTAATAGAAAAGAACACTAAATTATTTTTTCAATTAATAGCAAGTTGTCAGATTTTTTGTTTTACTTGGACAAGTACAAGGTGAACTCAGGGAAGCCAATATCCCCTTAGGTCAACTAACAGTTGATCTAGAAGATATGTTTTAAAAGAAGCATTTTTTATATTTTTTATGCAAATGAAGATGGCATGCAAATTCGAGCAAGTTTAGGGCTAAAATGCAATTTTTGATCTAATGAAGTCCAACAATTCTAAAACTTGACCAGAATGTGAAACATAATTAAATGAATCCACTGTATTTTTTGGAATTTTTAGATATAAAATGAATTTATCATGATTTAATGATGCATATAGGGGGTGATTTTTCATAAATTAATTTTAATAAATAGAAATTTAATTTATTTCTTAGAGATAAAATTACACTTGATAACTCTATGTGATAGGTTTCCAGGAAAATTAACAGATCCATGAAATACTCGATATATGATCTATTAAAAATCACATGCTCAAATCACCATTTAATTACCATGACCTCGACATGCATGTAAATGCGATAAATAATGTAAAACAAACTTAAATCTACCTAATTTGACATTGTTAGATTTTTTTGAGCAATAATTAATTTAATATCAATTAAAGATCATATAATGAGTAAATTATGGAATTTTCCATGAACATTATTATATTAAATAAACCATAGCTCACAAAAATTAAACAAATATCCACAATGATGAAGGATAATTACTCTACAGAGTGTACATTTTAGAATAATAAAATGATGTCAAAATAAGTGTTAAAATAAAGCTAGAACACATGGGTACGCATGCAATACATAAAATAAACCTGACAATAAATTAAATATATCGATTGGACTTATATGCAATTACCAAGACTTGAAGGGGACTTTGTGTTGTTTTTCCACTGTCGCACGTGTTGCACATGTGTTGATGACATCACCCATAAGGTGGGGCCTCCTGAGATTTGCGGAGAATGTGCGAGCCCTCCGGCAAATTCACCAAGGGGCACGTGTCGCACACGTGCCCTGTTGGAGCGAGGGCATACTTGTGACTGGTCAGAGATGCAGGAGTGCGTGCGTAAATTGCCCCCACAACACGTGCAGTCCAAATGTACTATGAGGCATGGTGGGTTGCTTCAGTTGCGGGTCTGAGGAGCGGGGACCTCGGCCTCCACTTGGAGACGTGTTGTAGCTTCGATGGACAACTCGGTGGAGGTTGCGGACCGTGAGATCAAGGCATTCACCTTGATTAGACGACAGCTTGGCGTGAAGGCTGGTTGGTGCAGAGGTTGAGGCGAGCGATGAAGACGAACGACCACCGATCAACATGGAGCTGGAGGCGGTGAAGTCTAGGAACTTTGGCAAAGCCGGTGGTGCAGTGCGATGCACAACTAATGGTGGTGAGGTACTGCATGTTGAGGTGTTGAGGTGGAGGCTCTCATGCTGAGGTGCGAGGGTCGGTTCCATGTCAACGATGGAGTTGTGGTAGGTAGAGCGAGTGGAAATGAAGTGGGCAATGGTGATTAAGAGGGGGTGAAGGGGCTTCGCGAAGGGGCGATGGTGAACGGAGGCAAACGACGATGGCGAAGAAGTCGAAGGTGAAAGGCGATCAACGGATAAGATGCGCAGAAGTCGGACAACAATAACAGAGAAAAAAAGAGAAAAAAGGGAGGAAGAAGAAGAAGAGGGTTACTTGAAGGTTTGATGGGTGTCATGCTTGGGACAGATTGGCGGGAGCCAACTCCGGTCCTCGCATCAACTGTCACGGCGGTGAACGGTGAGAATTTGGGTTGCTCTTGGAAGGGGCAACAACACAAGTTTAAGGGTTCTCTCATGGATCTCGTCTCAGTAGAGGTGACCGAGCTCGTCGTCGCTCAGATTTCCTCGTCCATGATATCACCAGGAATGATACAAGGGCTAGGGATCTCTCTCTCTCTCACATACACATACACAAGAATGACAAATGAGGGGGCGTAGGTTAAGCTTAGGGGAGCTCGGCTCATCGCACGACACACTCAGACGGTGCCCAATCGATCATGGAGGGGTCGTGACTTGGTCGGTGGGGACAAGGGTCGACACTTGGGCTCGAGTCATCGTGGAGAGGCTGGATCTGACCTCCCCCTGTTCACGAGGAGGTGGTGGTCATCGGGCCTGGGCCTTGGAATGGTGGACCCCGAGACAAGCGACCGAAGGGGAAGGTTTTGTAGGTGGTGGTGTCCAGTCGTTACAGTGGTGGCAGGGTGTTTTGTAATGTTCATGTGATGGCAGGTCGTGGTGATTAATGGCTATGCGAAAATGAAGGATGGTAGAGCTATGTGGATGTGGAGTTTAGGCTCGAAGAGGTGGATAGGTGGAGAGGCAAAAACTAGAAGGGGAGAGGTGGTTGGTGATGCGATGAATGCGGGGAGACATCACTGAAGATGGAAGACGACGTATGCAGGGATTGTATCGAAGGGGTGTAGATCTAAGGGCTGAGAGAGAGGCAGAGAGGGGCGACCGAGATGAAGTGGGGGGAGGAGATCCAAGGGCAGAGAGTAAAGGTGGGTGGCGCAATGAGAAGGGGTCGTGTGGCGTCTCCAGAGAGCATCACATGGCCCAATCAAGTTATTCAAAATTAGGGGAAAATGGTAAATTCAAAAGGAAATATGAAGCAAAATTAAGAAAAAAAAAATAAAACACGAAAGTTATAGATCGGGGAGATCTATATGTTTCATGTTGGAGAAAAAAAGTCAAAAAGATTAAATAAACCACACAATTTTTTAGAGTGATTTTAATGAATGAAAAACCACAGCTCAATGTTTGTGAATTTTTATCATTTTGATTTCTTTAAAAGTCCAAAATATCTACAATATTTAATCCTTTTTGGAATTTTAATAAGAAATAAGATAGGAACAAATAAGAAAAATAAAAAGGGTTAATTGTTTGTACAATAATAAGGCTATCTACAATAAGAGGGCTAATTGCTAATTAAAGCGAATTATTGGTGATTTTTATTGAATTGTTCATGGTGATTCGATAACTAAGGAATACAGTGAGGATAAATGATAGGTTCGTCAACTGCGCACATGTACTCCATGTGTATTCTATCTCTCTTGGCTCTTTTATCATGCTCTGCTTCCATTCCTCTTGACATCAGAGATGGAGTTCTATAGGAAATTTCATTCGAACACTGCGAACACTTCACATAACCCCTTAGATCTCATATCCACTCAAGTTTGAGATAATCCTCTTCTCAAATCCACTTGGTCATGTGATGACCCTCTTCTCGATATCAAGACCAATAAGTCACTATCAAGGTTTAATCAATCTGGACCAATCCTCTCTTCAATTTTCCTTATATTAAGAAAACCCTTATGTTCGGTAGAGCCTCTAGTCCTTCTACACCATGTTCTAATTTGTACCTCTCCTTGTCTGAATATGAAGGAGACAAAATCCCTCTTAAGAATAACCCAACTTAGGACAAGAGCGACAACATCTCGATGATAGTTATCCTTGCTCGATTAGCTGCAACTAAGCAGTAGGATGAACTAATGAGAGCTCGGCTAGGACAAATTCAGACCGATGGTAACATGAACGATGATGCAATGGAAGACACATACCTCCCGGAGATCGATGATGACTACAGTTGGCTGAGACCGGTACCCACTAAGGAAGAGTTTGTTCACAACCCTCATTTCCTCGCACTGCTCCTGAAGTTTAGTGGAAACAATCATGAAGAAACTTATTCTTTTCTTTGGGATTTTGAGCTAGTCTGTGACAACCTGACTCATCCTAGGGTTAGTCTAATCTACATTAGATCAAGAGTCACTCCCGTTGCCTTGACATATAAGGCTTCGTATTGGTTGAAAAACATAAGGGAGGTGATCTCAAAATGGATTGTGTTCATGACTCTATTCTTAAAGAAATTCTACCTAGTGAGTATAATTAAAAAAATGAGGATCAAAATCACAAGCTTCACCCGATTTCCGAACGAACTATTTCATGAAACCTGTGAGAGATTTACGGACCTAACTAGGGCACGACATTAGTAAAATGATGTTGTTCCAGATTCTTGTAAGTGGACTGGACCCAGAAATGCAAGGGCTAGTGAGTGCTTCTTGTGAAGGACGCACATGGGCTGCCATGAAGACATCGTCTGTAAGGTATTTGAGAAGCTAACCAATACAAACTGTGCCCAGGACACAAGCCAAGCATACCCACCCAACCCCCTTGCACTCTTATAATTAGATAATCTATTTTCCAATGCCATAGACTTTTGCAGTGATTACATGTCATATATGTGAAAGCTTGAGAGGATGAGTCAAGACTTTGACTATTCTTCTTCACCTATTGGGCTAGACTCTTCCAGAACCCAAGCTTCCGTTTGCGTTCTATGTAGTTCATATCACCAAACATTTATTTTAGATTTAGCATTATATCATGGGCATTCTCTATATTCATATGTTGCTTCCGAAGCACATTAGACAAAGATCCCATAATATGACATCGAACCAACAAGTGGTCCCTATTAAAATTTTCATCAAATTTTAGTTCTTTCATTTACATAGGGTTGATATGCTTGTTCATCATGAGCCCATACCAATGCGTTCCATGGAGAGAACAAGCTCCAAACTATGGATCCAATTTGAATAATTTGGTCAGGTCAATCGGTTGACCTCTAGAAGCCTGTTGAGTGGGTTCATAGATTTCATATATGAAATTAAGAATATACTATATTAGAATATATAAATAATTATATATTCAAAATTAATTTCTCTGAATAATGATTTTTAATCAAATTGGTATTGCCTTTTAAACATTGAAAGTCCATTATCTTATTAAACCTTCAAAGAAAGGGATACACTTAATGATATCTCTCTAACAATATATGGGATTCCCTTTTTACCTTTGTTACATCCCAATTGTATGAGAAATCGCAACTTGGGTAAAAAGAAGCAAGAACTCATTCAACCTTGTATTTTCCAATTCCATTTTTAACACATGGGCCCACCACCATGGAGGTGATGTTCACCCATTGTTAATTGAATCAATCATAAACAAGAATAGAACTCACTATGTGATGAACATGAAATCCACCTCTTTAATAAAGGGAAATTATCATAGTATAGGAGGCAAAAAATGGTCAATCAATACACACTTTGAATGCTGTGGAAAATTTTTACTTGGCAAGTCTACCAAGGTCGAACACATGGACATGAGCTACTTCATACTATCGAATTTTGATCAATTAAGAGCATGTGTGAATAATTCTAAATTCTAATGTCTTCATGCATAGCAATTAGATGATGCATGTATTTTTAGTTGCTTTTTCGATGCAATTTTAGAATGATGCATAAGCAAAATGATTGATTGAAAACAAGGTTTAGGTATGCATAAGATGATAGACAAATATGCCAAAGAAAGGTTACATAAATGAGCAACAAAATGTGGTTTGAAATTATAGTAGAATTGAACATAAAAAATGAGCAAGCATCAATTTAGGGCAAAGAGATATAGAGTAAGAACAACGTCTAACATTAAATATCACCTCATTTAAAAATGTTGTCAGATGAGGAAATTAAACATGCCATGAAATAGATGATTAAACAAGATCAAAATGACACTAAAATCATGTAAATTGGTCCTACGACGCTCAAGTTATGAAGAAAATAATGCAGGGGCATAAATGTAAATAAAATGCAAGAAACAAAATGATAAATAATAACAAATAGGTCCATGGAGGGACCTATTTGCAATTCTACAAAACTGACTAGGGGCCCTATGTAATTTATCTATTAGCACGGGGGCATATCTATAAATTATGAAATATGACAAGGTCTCCCTGTAAAATACGCTGGCGTGTAAAATACGCTGGCGTGCCTGTGAGGCATGCGCCCGGGACTAAAATGTAATTGTTGAAATATCCCAGGTCATCAGTGTAAATCACCCACACCCAACGTGCGGGGCACGTGGGGGGGGGGGGTGGCTCGGGAGGGGCTTTAGCTTCGGGGGACACGTAGCTTCATCTGATGCTTCAGTGAGGATGGTTAGGTTTCCGAGCCTATAGGCTTGGCATCAAGGCTCGGGTAGCATTAGGGTCGTTCGATCCATATGATCGGATGGTATCTGCGTCTTCGTGCCCCGCTTTTTCTCACCGGAGAGGGTTGTGCTCCTGCAAGCCATGCAGACCTCCTCTGACGTCAAGTTGTTCCTCCAAAGGTCGAGCGACCTTCCGAAGAAACTCGCGAAGATGAGGGTGGTGATGCAGACCCTCAGTGATGGATAAAAGTCCCAGTCGATGAAGCGTTGTCAGAGAAGGGAATCGAGACCGGATCAGGAGCTAGAACTCCGACCGTTGAATACATGCAAGTGTTATAATAGCCGAGGTGTAATGTGTGGGGTGAACGTGAATGAAATGTTGGTCCGTGAGGGTGTAAGGGCGGGGGACCTAGGTATTTCTCCTCCGACGGAGCAGAGGAGGAGGTGGCAGAGGTGATCAAGGTCATGGAGAAGGGAAGAAAGCGAAAGGATTGGTTGGAGAAGGTGTTGTTGGTAGGGTAGAGCTATGTGGATGGCCATGTGATGGCGAGTATGGGTGTAGACAACGAATAAGTTAAGATAAAACCAAAGATAATGAGGGAGAAGAAGACCTGGAGGTTGCAGGTTGTCACTGATGGAGGATGTGGCTTGGGCTGAGGTCCTGGACGGTCCTCGGGTCATCGCCCAGTTGGGCAGCCGATCCAGCGAACTCGAGTGGGGCGGAGCTGCCGCGACATAGTTGATTCAGCTGAGGATCAACACCGGGGTGAAAAGTCATCATCGCCACGTCGATCCACTAGGCTAATGCCTGGGATGGTAGTCGAGGAATGGAGGTGGCGGAGGAGAGGGATTTATAGGCGACGATGGTCGGTTTCTGGCGAGGTGTCGAGGGGTTTGCAACGGTGATTTAATGGCATGGGAGTAATGGTTGTGGAATGATGGTGATCGTGTGAGGATGGCTGAGGGTAGGGCTTCGTAGAGGTGACATCATGGAGTGAGGGCAATGGTTGTAGCGCCTTCCAAAATAGGAAGGGGGAGAGCAGAACACATGCGTAATGCCTGGGTTGAAGGCGTTAGGAGGAAGACGTCGTGCGGGGACCATTGGATCTCATGATCCAACGTCTTGGATTAAGGCGAAGGTTGAGGGTGGAGATTAGATCGTAGGAGTGGATCGGGTGGATGAGATGAGTGCGGAGGCAAGCGATGTTGATGGCAAGTCGGGTTCGATCAAATGGTGGAGAATAATGGGGTGACATAGAGTGATGGTGGTCGTAGGATCGGAAGGAAATCGAGCGACTGATAGTGAGGTGCGAGTGGGCGGTTTTTGTGGTTATGATCTCATCTAGTGGTGAGATCCATGGTTGTCGGTGAAGCGAGAATGGAGGGTGGAGATGAAGGCAAGTGAAAGAGATCTAGTGGCCTGGAAGGGGTCGGGTGGCGGAAGGAGAAGCGAGCCACGTGGGCGACCTAGAGGGCGCCACATGGCCCAATATGAAAATCAGAAAGGTAAAAATAAAGAAAAATCTAAAAGAATTAGTTAAAGGTAAAATTAGGAAAAAAGTCAAAACATGAAAGTTGTTGATCTCGATGAGATCTACATGTTTTATGTTTGACAAAAAGCCAAACGAAGTCATTTGTAGATAAAGTTTTTTGGGTATTTTTAAGAGGTTAAAAATACCATTTTTTTGGGTTTTGAGTTGTTTTTGTATTTTTAGTTTTTTTAAGATTAGAAAATTATAGACAATTAATCAACCTAGTTTTTAGGGGTTTTTTATAATAAAATAATTACAAGGTAATTAAATACAATAATTACATATCAAATATACGCAATATAATACAAGATAAAATGAATGAGTTATCATCAAATTTTATTGGATTAATTAAGCAAAGAGTTTTAATTAGTGGATTTTGGCATGATGAGTACGAGATTCATAACTATGCGCAATCCAATACCGCCTCAATTATATGATGAACAATATTGGGGTCACTACGCATACAACCTTACTCTTTTGAGAAGTAAAGAGCATGATCCATGCGTGCTTGTATACCGGAGCTATGACTTCGCACATGCGTCTCCAATGTACAATCAATGGCGTCAGAACTCTTCCTTGATAGGAGAACATGTATGTCATTTATATGTTCCTCAATATCTCGTTCACATTTTAATTAATCATTGTGACTCATATTCATTATGACCAATTCTTTTAAGGATATTACTACTCTATTTATAAAAGAGAATTTATTTTAATTAGATATGATTAATTGAATCCTGCTTGATATTACTATATAGTATACACCCTCACATTGTACAATTATATTATTCCAATTATTTGTTTAAAGTAAGCAGAGACTTCTCGTGCTACCCATCCTTGATATCAAGCTAGATCGGACAAATAATGCTAACAGGGAGCACTTCCACTGTGGTATTCACGACCTAGACAATATCACCGAATCAATTCAAGATAGCATAAATTGCCACAAATTATACTAAGAGGTTTTATCGATTACATTATCTTGTTGACCTGCAAGATACATATGTAGCATTCACTCATAAATCTTTGGCATCTTGAAATAATTTTGAGATCCCCAATTTATAATTATATTAAGCAAACATGTTTTGTATGTAAAAGTTGACCTACAACTATTATAGGTTAAGCTAGGATTTTGTCATGAAATATTAATTCAGTATTGATTAATGTTTAATCAAATATTTCCATAAATATTAATCATCATGGTAAATTCATGATTTCTTTGATTTACATTGAATGATAAAACACATTAATAAAGTAATCTTGATGATCCAATCATCATCCGACCCATCTTCACTAATTATGGAATATCTATGACATACTGAGTCAGAATAATGCAAAATAAATTTTAGTGGTTGGTATTTTAATTATATACTTGAATTTATTTCATGTTTTGTGGTGAGAAAATTGAAGGATATGGTTAGATCCTCAAGCGCATCACGGAAGCGTGAGCATCGTATCGAATACGACGAAGAACGACTAGTCGCACTAGTTGTTCTATGCAGCGGAAATTAAAATTTTTTTATGCGACAAAACCACATGATCCAAGAACACTTATCGGATCATTTCATCTAAACCATAAACAAGTAATAGGATTACCTCTTGAAGCATAGTTGCGATCGAGTCTCTAAATGAAGAGACCTCATGTCTCAAGTCTGATCCGACGGAGGAGACGCTTGCGAGCGCGGGGATGAATCGCATGCTTCTCGCAATCCATGATGATGATCCAAGAGGCGGATCTCCTGATCTCGACACACGAGATCCGACATCTTCTTCACGAGCGAGGCGCACCGAAGGAGATGGAGATCCACGAGCAAACGATCGGCAGCATAAGACGACGCTGCGGCGATGGAGAACCTCTCCAGGGCATCCATGGTGGACGGCCATATGAGAGGGAGAGAGAGTATACGTGTAGAGAGAGAGAGAGAATTATGTTCTCTTATGTGTTGTGTAAAGAAGAGCAAAGGGGTGCCTCTCCTTTTTTGACATTTTGGGATCCATGGATCTTAATCCATGGGACAACACAAATCCAATGGCTCTCATTGATTGTGTTTCTTTTAATGGCTAAGATTTGTGTTGGTAAAACCAACAACAATTAATTTAATTGATATTAAATATATATTGATAAATCAACATAATTTAATCCTCAAATTAAATCAACTAATATTGGAGATAATGGAAAGTAGAATCTCTCCTTCCATGTAGGAGGGGTGGACGGCCACCCTTTCCTTGTAGGAATTGGTGACCGTTCCTTCTCCTATTAGGAAAGGGAAATTCCAATGCAATCTTCAATATTGCATATATCTCCAATATTTACAACAACAATTGTTGTAATTCATAATTATTTTGTGAATTTGCAATCTTGCCATTGGAAAATTGTGAATTATATTCACAATCCAAAATAAAATGTAAATTATATTTTCAATTTAAAATGTGAATCCAATTCACATCAACATTTAATTAACAAATGTAAATTACAAATTACTCTCACTTATATATTATATATCACATTTATAATATATATATGACTAATATGAATATTTCTATCCACATTATTCATATCCATGATAATTAAATCACATTTAATCATCTTGGATCTCTATTCTCATGTGCTCAAATAATATGAATCATATTCACATTATTTACATCTTTGTTAAACAAATCATATTTAATTATCTAAGATGGCTCTCTTTATAATATGAATCGAATTCATATTAATTATGATAATTAAATCACATTTAATTATCCATTTTCTCGATTCTCGGATACATATATCAACAATAGAATTATCCATGAACTCCTTCAAGGATAGTGCGCTTTCTCCGCGAATACTTGGAGATAAGGACAGGGCGATTGTATTGTTCTACGTATAGTGACTTGGATATTGAGATCATATCTCAAATCCAGATTGCGGGCCTCCCATAGATGCTTGGTTAAATCAAAATCGCAAATCTAATCTTCTCATTGCATCTGAATCACATTCAGATCAATGGCCAACATTTGGACCAAGATCAAATCACTTCTCTACTGAGAAGAGTCACTAAAATCCAGACCCATTTCATCACTCCCTATGAATGGATGCGTCATGGTTATACAATCGTTTATGATCACATCACCATCAGGTATTCTCAATACCTATACATCATGCATACTGGAAGACTCAGATTAAACCCGAAGTATTGGATCAACTTTATACTGTCTACTTCATGGTTTTATCAGTAAGTTTCTCATTCGATCATTGGGAGTTGGTATCGATCGTATACTTTCCAAAAGCATATATCATACCTAAGTCTTGATCATATACTTTCCAAAAGTATATATCAAACTTACAAATTCAGTCAAGCTTCTAAAGCGAGACGACCGTGCACGGAATTTGATTCTTCCCAATATCTCATGAGTGAGCTCATGCCTCCCGGTTCAGTAAATGAACATGTATGATCCCTTTGAGAGATCGCATTACTCATATGGCCTTATATGCACACCAGCGCATCGGTGTATAGACCTTGGTTAGGTCATCAACCTATTGGTCTGCCAAATGTACATTCTCAGACATAAAGTAACACATCTGTCTCCGGTCAGAGGATGCGTGCATGTGTCGTGACAACATACGATATAGGACTTTGGTTATCTCGATCTCTTTAAGTCAACTCTTTGACCTAACTAATCCGACACATCCGAATCTCTATTCCTATGCAGAGGACCTGCATCAAGAGGTCGGTCAGATATCAACCTAATTGAGAAAGGATTGCCATCTCCTACTCAGGCTAGAGATCATCTCTTAACAATCATTTGACGGTGCTTGATGAGTCCTCAATCTAACTCTTTAGATATTCATCCAATCACCAGCCTCTATGATTCAATAGTTGAATCAACAACTGTATGATCATCAAGATGGCCATGGTACATAACCCTAATTGTACTAAGGGACCTATTATGCAAATTATTTATTCTTCATTTCAGATCAGGGAATGATATGTGCAATAACATTTATTGCATAATGGCTCACCGTGGGCTCACATGTCCAACAAAAACAACAACCAAAATATAATTTATCACATACATATATGAATGCATGAAAAAATTATATCACTACGTGAACATTTCAAAATTTAATTTATGCACATTTGGTGCCAAATATTTGCCATTGATTTGGGGACATACTTAGACATTCTAAATATATTTTATTATCCAAAAAAATCATCAAAACAATACATAAACAATAGCTTTTAATTCAGCGTCAACAATTCGAAACATGCATCTTACGCATAAACTACGAATCCCCATTGCATCTGGTATACAAAAACCTTTTTCCCTTAAGGTTTTGATCAGATACAATATCTTTGGCCAATGCTATGATACCACTTGAAGGCTAGGTTTTAGCCCTTAACGCATTGCAAAAGCGTGTAGATCGCATCAAATACGATATAAGGCAACTAGTCATACTAGTTGCAACGAGCAACAGAAATTAAAATTTTTATTTGGATGAAACTGCATGATATGAGAACACTTCTCAAATAACTACATCAAGATCACAAATGAGTCAAAGGAATATCTCTTGAAGAGTGTTTACGATTACATATCCCCAAATGAAGAGACCTTACGTCTCGAGTTCTATCCAACGAAGGATGCACTTTGCGGGCTCGTGGATGAGACACATGCTTCCCACAATCTGGGTTGATGATTCGAGCGAGGAGTCTCCTAATTTCATCTACAAAATACATGACCTTCCTCACAAGCAAGAAGCACAGAATAAGGCGGAGATCCACGAGCAGTCGATCTGACAACACAACCATGATGCGATGAGTGCGAGGCTCTTTAGGTCAATATAGTGGACGAACACACTATTGAGAGAGAGAGAGGGAGGGAGGGAGATTTATTGCTTGCTTTTGTTGTTGTAAGAGAATATATAGGTCTCGCCTTTCTTTTTGTAACAAATTGGATTCCTTGGATCTCAGTTCACGTGCATACATAACCAACGATGTAGATTATTTTGTGCCTTCAAATCAATGACCATGAATTTCTTGCATAAATTTGCAACAATAATAATTAATTTAAAATAAATTAAATATATTGAAATTTCATCAATATAATTTATTTTGAATTAAATCAATTGATGTGAAAATAATTTGAAAGAGGACAAGCTTCCTTCATAACATAGAGTGGACGACTACATTGAGTTAAGACATAATGGTGGTCGTCCACCCTATATAATAGGAAGGTTACTTCTTTCTTTTTTCCAATTTTGTGAGATCTCATATCTCATCAAATATTCAACGTGTGCCATAATATTTTTGCATATATATTCACCAAAATAATTCTAATTATTTTGTGATAATTTAAATCATGTCATTGATAATTATGAATGAAATTCAACTATCCAATATAAAATATATTTTCCATTTACAAATAGTTATTCAATGTGAATCCAATTTACATCAACATTTAATTTGTAAATACTATTTATAACTAAATCTCCCCAACATATTATAAATCACATTCATAACATTTACGATTATTATGGTTAGTGATATCCATATTAATCACATCATTGATAATTACATCATATTTAATTATCTTAGATGCCTATTCTAACTTGTCCAAATAATATGAACCATAGTCATAGAATTAATGATAACTAAATAGCATTTAATAATTAATTTTCTAATGCTCAAATACATCATCAACAGTGAAATTATTATTGAACTCTTTCAAGAAAACTATAATTCTCTGCCGATGCTTGGTGATAAGGACATGTCTATTGTACATTCCATGTATAGTGAATTGGATACTGAGATCGTATCTCATATCCAGATCAAGGCAACATGTCAAATATGTTGATTAAATCAAACAATAAATCTTATCTTCTCACTACGTCCAAATCATATTCAGTTCAATGTCCAAGATTTGGATTGAGATCGTGCTACTAATATATTGAGAGGAATCACTAAAATCCAACCTTGTTTCATCACTCCCTCGAAATGGAAGTGTCATGATTATACAATCGTTTATGATCACAACACCCTAGAGTATTCCTAATATCTGTACATCCTGCATACTGGAAGACCTAGAATAAACCCGAAGTTGTAGATCATATTTACTATGTATTATTCATTATTTTATCATTAAGTTCTCATTCGATCATTGGCAGTTGGTATCAATCATATGTTTCCAGAAGCACACATAGATACAAATTCTTGTCATGCTTCCAACGCAAGACGACCATGCATGGAATTTTGTCGGTCCCAATACCTCGTGAGTGAGCTTATGTCTTTCGATTCGGTAGTGAGCATGTATGATCCATTTGAAAGATCGTATCACTCATTTGCCCTTATATACAGAGCAGCTCGTCGGTGTATAGACCTTGATTAGATCATCAACCTAATGGTCTGCATACGACATATGAATTGGTAATATCGATCTCAATAACTCAACTCTTTGACCTAACTTATCTGACACCTATGAATCTATATTCCTATGCAGATGACGTGCATCAAGAGGTCGATCGGATGTGATACTAATTGTTCGAAGGGACCTTATAAGCATATTCATTCCTTTACTCTCATACAAGGAGTGAAATAAATCAATAATCTTAACTGATATGGCAAAGATTACAACAACATTTATTATAGAAATGATCCGTCTTGGGCTCACATGGCTAACAAAAATGATTGAGTTCTTTCATCTCAAAATATGCCTAACTCTTGGGTAATAGATGTTGTGTACATGCTAAGGTTTTCTTCTACCCACACGTGCAAGGATGATATAAAATTAACAAAAACTACAAAAGGGATACAAGGTTTGTCATCCTTGCTCCCAAAAAATGATTGTTTCTGAATTGATAGCTTCTCAACCATTTTGATGAATCAAAGCATTCTAGTTCTTTTTATAAGAGATCTACCCATACCTTATTTTTGTTTTGGAAGGGATAATCATGGACATCTCGCTACCTAGAACATTAGGAGAGATAGAATAATTAGGTTTCCCTAAAAGAAAGCATGATATTTACTTCCCATTTTTCATGTATTGAGATTCCAATAAAAATTGATATCTTTAATAGACCTTGATTTAACATGCATAGTATCTTGGTAAGATTTGTAACATCTCATCATCCAGACAAATCATCACTATCTTCTTCTTGATATGCCAATATGGGATCATATGATGCTTTCTTCTGTCGGGTAAATTTTTTTCTGAGATATATGATTACAAAAATCGAACAGGAACCAAATAAATTTTACATACAACAATTTAGGGTAAGATATGAGAAACATATAGAAATAACCAAATTACAGCAAATAAAACCATAAACAGGTTAGATCAGTGATCATCGAAGCATCAATGAAGGATTATCCTTAGAGAAGATACCGTCCCTGCAATACCAGTATAAATGGTACGATGATCTGCTCCCAACACAAATGATACCACCCTCGAAAGTTCCTCACAGAACAATAGCCAAAAGAGAATAGTAGAACTTCGCACTAGAAGAATAGAGAAAGAGAAGCTTGCACATGTAAAGTTTCGTGTCTAGGGGAGATCCATAACCTCCCATTCAACGTGCATATACTCATATCTCAAAACAGTAGAATCTGGAGCATCGAGTTGGTTCAGATCATATAATAGCTGGATTACATATTAATCTACTGGATTAATTCATCTGACTGGCCAAATGAAACACACAACAAAAGTATCGAGATTCGAATTAACCCTTTCGAACCCGAGCCTCGAGTGGAGACAAAGCGGAATGTGTGCGCACATGTGTGGTTCTCCATTCCTCCTTTATACCACTGTTTCAAGAGCTTGGGTTGAGGATACATGTATAAGTCCGTCAAAATTTTAGCACTATTCCATGTGGGACTGAAAAACACAAAAAAATCCACCCAAACTCGACACTCACATCAAACTAGGAATCCAATTTTGCCTCCAACTAATCTGGCTTCTCACTTGGAACCAATTTGGTTTTCTATAAGTGGTTGCATAGATTTACCCATTGAAATCTGATCACATTATATATATTGACTATTTGAAAAGAGATTCTAGATGACACAAAAGATATCTTTCAATTGCCATACTTTACTTTCAGTACATATATCTTCCAGTTTGAACCCTGTATGATCTGCTACTTTCGACATGACAGGAACAAAGTGAATTAAATCTTGAACTTCAGATGTTAGTGTTAAAGTACATAGTAGAAACAACAAAGTATTGTTCATTGTACAATCTTTAGGTTTGATGCTCTTAAAGGTCATGCACCCTTATCATGTTTCATCAGCATATACCCTCTTCATTTAACCATGATCCACAATAACATTCAATGGATAGTATTCTTCGAGGGTGCAATGCTAAGATCCCGCCCAAAGGCTTGAATCTTTTCAAAGCCTACGCTATTTCTTACCTTATAGCTTAAACGACACTCATGCTTCCAGGGATAAGATCTCATGCATAAGCGCTAAAAAATATTACCAACTAGATTCTCAAATAGCTTGTTATTACCACATTGAATATATTTTACAGGATCTCCACTCAGATAGATTTTCTTGCCAATGTAGATGAACTCTTAATGGGTTTCAGTCTCGTCTTAAGCCCAAACTTCAGGACTAAAGATCTAGCAAGCCCCCTAACGGATCCGATGTGTTTTCTTTGGATCCAATGATAAACTATTTTCAAACTCATCACCATGATTACTTATCAACTTAGTAATTGTGATTACCCGTTTATTTTGAATCCATTTAGCTACATCTATAAATTTTGAAAAAGCTTTATGGATCTGGTAATACTAACGAACTTCTTGCTCTTAAACGTAGCTTTGTCTAGGTTTCTTTGTTCATATATTGAACACATATTTTCTGTTTTATATGTTAGATCGGGAAGTCATATATATATATATATTTATATATCGTGTTTGATTAACTTGTGAATCAGGTTCACGAGAGTGTGATATAGTCTTTTTGATATAGTCTTTTATTCCAGAATAGTGTTTCCTCTTGTGAAGGAAACTAGAAAACAGTCTAGCGATGAATACTCATTAGATTTAAGTGTATAGAGATTTATATGACCATTTTAAGAAAAAATAATGCATATCATTTTTTATCGCTTCAAATCATTCTTTAGAAAAAGAGATTTTAAATACTTCATCACGTATTTTAGAAACACTTGACAAGTTATGCTTTGAACCTTCAACTAAATTAACTTTATCAACAGAAGTGAGAGATCTACCAATCGTATCGTCACTGATGATTATACATGCATGATTGTTTCAGATGCGAATGTCTCGCCTCTCTTGTACTCTATATTGAAAAACATGTCGGTATCTCCGGTCAAACGCTTCTTTTGTTGCGCTTGATATCGCACAAAAGAGCGTTTGGTCATGTGAATGATGTGACCATTTATCCAACCATAGTTGATTTTTCCTATTAGATAGAGTTTCATCTTTTTTATTCCATAGGTTTGATCTTTGTAGTTTATTTTCGTAGAGTTCCTGATGTTTGCAAAGAAATTAAGATAACTTCTTAATACCCATTTCTTTTGGGTTCTTGATGGTTTAGCATGGTTCTTAGGTTTAATCCAAGGTTGCTTGCTCTTATTGACTTTGTTGGATCTTACAATAATAAAATTTTTGGTATGGAAGTGCTAGCCATGTCAAAGTTATTTTCATGCAACATTTGTATTATATTCCAAACTTTGTAGTTGATTTATAAGAGGCTCATAACATTTGATATACGCCTTTTTTTCCTTTAGTGAAGTTAGCCATTACATCATCTATAAGAGATCTCTTTTTAGCTTTCACCTCCTTGATTATTGGCTTTCAAACTATGCTAATTCTGAAGTGTTATATCACATGTGTAAAACCAATCAGTCAAAAATGATGGACAATATTTGATTTAAGTACGTATATTTATTGTACTTGAGCAAGCTTAAGATCGAACACAAGAAGTTAGATTTAGTTCATGGAGTCCAACACATAGACAATCAAGTATTTAGGCTCTGAGAAGATGTACTTTATGTTTTTAATTATATATGTAATGCGAAAAGGAAATATGATGTGCAGTAAGAGTAGACTTAATTGAAACTTGGGAGATATGTGTGTAGGAGAAACTTCAAATGAGATGGTGTCTCACTGCTTTTATAGTGAGCCATCCATCTCGTCCATCTATTTTTAGTCGCACAATTGTAATCAATGATAATTTAATTATAATACTTAAATGGTCGAAAACCCATTTTGGTCTTTTTGTCACATTCTAAATATAGAATGTGACAACTAGGGATGAGCATGGACCGGGCTTTGAAGGGCCCAGGACCAAACCCGTCTAAAAAATTCGGGCCTTGGGCCGGGCCGGGCCGGCCCATCTTCCAATTAGATATTATTAACTTTGACTCTTTTATTTCAAGTTAATCTCAACTCAAGTTACACAAGCCAAAATTGATTAAAACGTGTACCACAATACTTGTGAAACAACTAAAATTCAATTCTACCAAATCCGAATTTACACATGTGCACTCAATGCTAGATACCATGAATGTCCCTCATTTATAGATATTGAAAGAGTGAACCAAACTTATCCAGTTAACAATAACATGTACACCAGATCCTACATTTTAAAAAATGGGATAAGACCCATATTGGATAAATGTACAATAATAGAAAATGTTTTGATTGAAAAAATTAAATACTAACAAATTCAAGAATAACCAAAAGAATCTAAACCAAATACTAATTAAGGAAAATTAATTCTTAATTGAAATACATTGATCATCAACTCATGTCACATGCTCGACTTTCTTGATTTATAAACATTGTATGAAGACATGATACAAGAAGAGAGTGCACATGAAATAGGTGGGAGTTTTCATGCATGTAGGATGTGAGAAAGGATTCGGGCTCTCTTCGGGCCGGGCCCTTGGGCCGGGTCGGGCTGGGCCGAGCCAAGCTCGAGCCCGGCCCAAAAAATTTTTGGGCCTAAATATTAGGCCCAAGCCCGGCCCGATATTCCTTTGGGCCTGGGCCGAGCCGGGCTTTTTGGGTTGTGCTTCGGGCTGGGCCGGGCCGGCCCAGCCCGATGCTCATCCCTAGTGACAACTATATTGCCTAATCTCTCTCTCTCTTGATTAATCAATGACAGCGACCTCCCTCCCTCCCTCTCGCGATCGTTCAACGGAGGTTCCCTCTCTCTCTCGCATGCGATCGACTACCGACGTCACCAACATCCTCCTCCACACAATCGTCCAGAAGATGTGGAGGAAGGAGATGCGGTGCGAGATCGTGGCTGCCCCTCTTTGCTATCCCGACGCGTGCAGCTCTCCCTCCGATGGCGGTGCATGATGAGGATGATGGTGGCTCCCCTCCCAATGCGACGTGCAATGATGGAGCAGGTATGTAACGACGCCATGGATATACATACATACATACATACATACATACATACATACATATATATATATATATATATATATATATATATATATATTACTTCTGAAACTTTTTTTAACTTGCAGGATCGGATGAGGAAGATGAGGAGGAGGGGTTCGACGACACCAGCATCCTCCTCCATGCAACGTCTCTAGGCTTCGATGGAGGGGTTCGTCCTATACAACTTCCTCCTCCATGCAACACCTCTCGACTGCAAAGAGGGGGCATGAAGGAGGAAGGCACACATGAGGGGCATGGCAGAGGTTAGATGTGCGCGGAGGAGGGGCACCTTAGCTTTTTTACAGATCGTAGTTTTTTTTACGAAGTTTGGAATGGTTTATGCAAATATTGAACTTTATTTACAATCTCATGTCAATTTTTTTACATGTTACCAATATCTAACAATGTACTTATTATTGCAGAACTCTAAATAAATATTACAAAGTGACAGGACGATTTTACAAAAGAGCGCCTAAATTTTACAAAGTGATCAGACACTCTTACAAAGGAACACCAAAAAGTTACAAAGGAGTGTGGAACAGTTATAATGATCCACTTGAAATTTTACATTTATGACATATGGATGCAAAGACCTATAAATGATGCTCTAATTTTACAAATAGACATGGAAAATTTACGAAGACAGGCACATGTTATAAACACACAATTAATTTTTACAAACGGGCAAATCTCATTTAAAAGAAACAGTACATTACAATTATGAAATTATTTTTTACAATGAAAACAATAAATTTACAAAGGAAATGACTCATTTTACTTCATAACTATTGAATGATAACATAAATATATGTAATAATCAACTCGTTGATGTCATGTATAAATTTTATATTATTATGTTGAAATTACAAACATATAAAAAATCCAAATCGTTGAGAATATTAATGGTAATTAATAAATGAATGTAGATGCCAAATCTAGACAATACTAAAATAGTAATTTGATATCGTTAAATGGATTTCGAATTTAGTAAAATCAAAATGGCGAAAATATCCTTTTAGGTAAGATTTTTGATGCAACCGTTAGATTGAGATCCGATGGATCTGATTGATGGCTCATCATAATATTGGTGAGTACCCACCTCATTTGAAAGGGTCCCTATATATATATATGGAAAATTTTCAAAATGCATTGAATGCAAATTTAGAAAAATAGGACAAGAATTGATTATTAAAAATCGTTTATTGAAAATTCAAGGAAAAATGTAGTATTTAAAGTTCGAAATAACCAAAAAATGCAAAAAAGTATTTTTTTTACAAATTGACATCTTTCCCAAGTTGAACAGTATGTTTCTTGAATTTACTCCATAGGTATCCCACAAGACCCTCAAAATGTGTTTCAACCCATGAAGGTAGTATAATTTCGACAAGATGTCTTAAAAACCTTGTTGTTGTTTCAATGGGGTGATTTTTCCTTTTGACTTTTTTCCGCAAAACCTCAACTCCTCATCCCTCCAGCGAGTGGGAGAAGAAGGCAAAAAGTAGTATAACACGAGCTCCCAATAGGGATGAAAATGGTCGGATACGGATACAAATATAGGTATAATCATATCCTTACCCATTTTAAAATACAAATACAAATGCGGATACAAATATCGATGGATGTGAAAAACGTGTTAACATATCCTTAAAAATGAATACGAATGTAAAACGATTACGAATCAGATACGAATAATAATATGAATATTCAATAGATTAACCAAATATATATATATATATATGTTTAGGATGGTTTATACATACAATAGATATATCGGATAGAGTAATTTCGTAACAATTATACTAATAATGATGGATGCAATTATAAAATATTGTACACAGTTATAATATAAATATATTATTGTACTTACGTACAAAAACGAATATACGAATACGAGTGCGAATATCAGCGACTGTGAAAGTCATATCCATATATGCATCCTTTTTAAAACGATACGACTAAGAATATCAATATATATAGGAAAGGATATATATATATATATATCGGTAAAATGGGGCTGCCCTCAGGGAGTAGCCAACTTGGCTACTCCCACCCGTATTTTCCCCTCATTTTTTTATTTTTTTGGAAAATAAAAATTTGTATATTCATCATTATATCCCTCTCACATTCTATTAAAATTTCGTCAGAAACAGAGACTCCTAAGCCTTCCATCCAGACGTCATTTTTTTAACGGTCGCAGGATTTTTTAAATCGACCATGTTTGGATGGAGGCCGTAGGAGTCTCTGTTTCTGACGAAATTTTAATAGAATGTGAGAGGGATATAACGATGAATATACAAATTTTTATTTTCCAAAAAAAATGAGGGAAAAATAGGAGTTGGAGTAGCCAAGTTGGCTACTCCCTAGGGGCAGCCCCATTTACCTCTCTCTCTCTCTCTCTATATATATATATATAGGAGTGATCCTGTGAGAGCCAAAACTTGTGAGAGCATGCATTCTGGACCACATGATCCAACCAGGAGAGAGAAGACAGGATCATGTGGTCCAGAATGCATGCTCTTATGCTCTCACAAATTTTGGCTTATAACGAATACGATAGCAGATCGGATATGAATATATTCACATTCGTTTTCATCCTAACTCCCAAACGAAAAGGAGCACGTAAGAGGAGAGAGAGATATACCTTATACAAGAAGACCATAGTCAAGATAACACATACCTCAAGTTCAAATCATCACCTTTCCAAATATTGTATACCCTTTTCCATAATAAATCAATTGCTTTAATCTATGTAAAATAGATATTGTGATGCAGATATATTCATATCTATTACTCTTACTAATAGTGGGTTCTGTCCATGTGCTCCCCTCCTAGCTACACGTGGAACCCTTATCCCCCACCCTCTTCCTACTTTCATGCCCATCCTCTCGCATTCTCCTTTCTATTTCTCTCTCCGTGACGAACAAGTAATGCCCTTTGTTCTGCTTGCATTTTTTATTTGAAAAAAATTAATTCATTGTTGTGCTTTTATTTTTCCTATATATGTAGATTGAAATCAGTACGAAATTCGTATGCCATATTATTGTTAGAATTTTGATTTATCGTAGTGTGTATCTTATACACTACATTATATTAGAGCAAGATTAGATAATCTTGATTGATTAAAATTATATTTATTTTTATTGATATAGATACTTTTTTCTTGTTAACAATGATAGATATAAATTTTCTATTACTTAATATACGTGTGTATATTGTATAAATATGAATCAATGTGTATATACATATTTTTAATTTTTTCAAAGAAATGCACATGGGAATCTTGTTGGTATATCTCTATCCATCCACTAACGTATTAGCTTTTCAATAGATATAGATATGTATTTTTTTGTTTTGATGAATAAGTATGTACAATTTTATATTTTGCAAACACATACCCTTTTTCTTTTTTAGATATGGGTAGGAGTATGATTACATTTTTAACAGATAAATATATTTATATTACCGAATCTATATTTTTATCGTAAAGACATGTATCAATGTGTGGATACGAATATTTTCGAATATATATCAAGGATGTATATAAGGATGCAATGGGTAAACCAATATCCATCCGTTATTGTATCCGATTTAAGCATATCTAGATTTTTTATTTTGATGGATATTGATATGGTAAATAAATAAGGATATAAACATTTATATGGATATTATTTTTAATTTTGTAGGATATGGATACTGATATTGTTACATCTTTATGAATACGAATAAATATCTGTATTACTGAATATATGTGCATAGAAATATGTCAATATGAATACATGCATATTTTAGATATATGAAAAAGTTACACGAAATATATTGCACCTTGGACTCATTTTGAAATGCTCAAAGAAAGATGTATATCTTTGTATTTTCAATGATTTATTATAGAAGTTATTTGATATGGACTATTACTTTATCTATCTTTTTTAGTTATACATAGTTTATGTGATTTTAATGTAATTGACAATCAATTTTAATTTTACAAAAACTATTTTATGAGTGTAAGTGGTAGACATTTATTATCCGTGCAATATTTCATATCTATTTTGTAAATATTAACATCTAAATTATGATTGTCAGGTTTTATATCCACATTTATATTTAAAGATATGACTTCTGATTTTCGAAAATGATAAGATACATGCTTATGTATCATATCTAGACCTAAAAAGGATACAAATATGGTGCATCTATATCTTTGTACATATCATTCCATTTGCATCCTTACATCATTTTGAACGCCAATAAGGTTGTTTATAATTTATACCAAATACTTTTACAAAGGTTGACTATTGACTTTTCAATTCTATATATGGTTAAACTACTTTGATTTATATTTTTAATATAAAAATCTATTTTTAATATATAAATAAATCTTGCAAAATAAATAAGTATATCACAAATAATAATTTGCACAATCATTTACAAATAATAGTTTGCATAATATTTTTAATAAATACATTGAATAAAAAATAAAATACATGGTTTTATATTTGATTTTGAAATATTCCATGGGACAATTTTGTTGCACTATTTAGACTTACATAATCTTACGAAATATTTTTTCTTTTGCATTAAAATAAAAAAACTGATCAAATGATTTTTACAATGCATATCAACGTCGATAGATGAATTTAATCCAATTTCAAAATGTAGCTTGGGAGTTCTTTAATTGAAATAGTTTAATATATATGTTCTAAACAACTCACTGAGCTAAAGGACATAAAATTCAAAATTATTTATATTTCGCAACCAAGTGTATATACTAATAGTGGGTTTCTTCCCCACCTTGTGCCACATAGTACTCCTCCTTCCTTCCTATCCTCTCACTCCCCCTGATCTATCTCTCTCTCTTCAATAACTCCCTAAATCTCTATCATTCCCTCTTCTCTCTCTGCCTTTCTCTCTCTCTCTCTCATTCCATCTCTCGCTTTCTCCCTTTCTTCTTTATCTCCCTCTCTCTAAACTCATTTCTCTCCTTCTCTCTTCATATTCTCTCCCACCCCACTAACTCTTTCTCTTCATATTCTCTCCTCAATCCCTCTCTCTCCACATTCGATTTATCTCCCTCTCCCTCTTCATATTCTCTCCCTCCCCACTCACTCATTCTCGCTCTTCATATTCTCTCTCCCTCCCTCCTTTTCTCTCTCCATAAATTTCATATTTTATCTCTCATTTCCTCCTTATAAATTTAAAAATATATTAACATTAGTTAAATAAAAGTAAACTCATATAAATATATATATATATATATCATTTACAAAATTTGAGATATATATTATATTTTTTTAAAACTGTTATTTTCCTTTTAAATTTACTACTTTGAGAAAATTAATTGTATTTTTGAAACTACTCTTGACATCATTGTCAACATCATTTATATTAATTTCTCCCTCATGGATTTTAAGTAGGATCATTACTAAAGGATACCCATAACCCGTCCTTAATTAATTTATGTACAAGCGACAATATCAATCTGACAGTGATGAAAAAATAGATACAAAAGTCTCCCAGGTAATCCTTCAAATGATTATTCCATTCTATATATATGAGGTTTCACAACTATGAGCTAATTACTTTGATCTATTTATTTAATGATTATTTAATCGTATTGTGCAATCATATTTGTAAGTACCTCATTGTTATAATTTAAATAGAAAAACTTAAATGAAATTATATTTATTAACTAACGGTGTAAATGAAGGATATCGAGAATCCTTAAACGCATCAGGGAAGCGTGTTGATTGCATCGTATGCGATCGGGGTAACTAGTCGCACTAGTCGCAATATGCGACGGAAATTAAATTTTTAAATCTAATGATGAAAGCACATGATCACGAGAACACTTCTCAGATCGTTTCATCAAACCACAAAGTATAAGCAATACCTCTTGGAGCGTGGTTGTAATCGTAAGATCCCAAACAAGAGATCCTCCTGTCTTAAGTCCGATCCACGAAGAATGCACTTGCGGGCGTGATGATGAGACATGTTCCTCCCGCAATCCTCAGTGAAGATCCAAGCCATGAATCCCCTGATTTTGTCAAACGAAATCCGTCGTCTTCCTTTAGAGCAAGCAACCCCAAAGAAGAAGGAGATCCTCGAGTCGTCGAAGGCGAAGGTGAGAGTCTCCCTTTCAATGCAAGGTGGGCGGCCACCTTTGAAAAAGAGAGAAGAGAGAGGGCGAGAATGAGAGAGAGAGAGAGAGAGAGTAGTAGGCTTCTACAACTCTAGAATCATGTACCTAGAAAGGCTAGGTTAGCCCTCCTGTGATATTAGTTTAGGATCCAATGGATCTCAATCCATGGGACACATAGATCCAACGGCCAAGTTGGTCTATGTATTAATCAATGGTCATGATTTTTGTTGATTAAAAACCAACAATATTAATATATATTAAATTAAATATATGTTGCATTATCATCAGCATAATTTAATTCAATAAATATATCAATCAACACAAGATAATGACATGATAATTTAAAAAGATAATTATCCACCTAAATTACATGGATAAAGATAATTATCCACCCATGAGATTTTGTGGATTATCTCATCCTTTTAACTCATATCATTATCTCTTGTTTATCTTGCAACATTACCCACTAAATTAATTCTCAATCAATTAGTGTATAATTATTGCAAAATTATCCATCAAATTAATTCCCAATTAATTTGTGAATATTTATTGCAAAATTATCCACTAAATTAATTCCCAATTAATTAGTAAATATTTCACTCATGCCATTGAAAATATGTGAATCATATTCACAGCCCAAACTAAATTGTAAATTACATTTTCAATTAATTGCTTAATGTGAATCCAATTCACATTAACAATTAATAAATGCTATTTAGAAAGGTGCTCTCCCTCTTTCTCTAATATATTATAAATCATATTTATAATATATACTCACAAATTATGGATAGCACTATCCACAATTTGCATATCCTTGATAATTAAATCCCATTTAATTATCTTAGATAATAATTCTCTTAATGTGAATCATATTCATACTATTCTTGATAATTAAATATCATTTAATTATCAACATCTTGTTGTTTGGATATATATAATTCATCAAATGAATTATTCTTGAACTCCTTCAAGAATAATGCGCTTTCCCCGCAGATACTTGGAGATAAGGACAGGGCGATTGTATTGTTCCACGTATAGTGACTTGGTGTTGAGATATCATCTCAAGTTCAGATCTTACGAACCTCCCACAGATGCTTGATTAAATCAAGACCGCAAATCTAATCTTCTCATTGCATCTGAATCTCATTCAGACTAATGTCCAACATTTGGACTAAGATCAGATTGCTTCTCTATTGAGAGGAGTCACTAAAATCCAGACCTGTTTGATCACTCCCTCGGAATGGAAGCATCATGGATATACAATCGTTTATGATCACATCACCCTCAGGTATTCCTAATACATGTACATCATGCATATTTGAGGACCTATGATCAACCCGAAGATCAAGATCAATTTTATACTGTCTTCTTCAGGGTTTTATCAATAAGTTTCTCATTTGATCATTGGGATTTGGTATCGATCATATACTTTCCAAAAGCATATATCATACCTAGGTCTTGATCATATACTTTTCAAAAGTATATATCAAACCTACAAATGCAGTCAAGCTTCCAAAGCGAGACGACCGTGCACGGAATTTGATTCTTCCCAATATCTCATGAGTAAGCTCATGTCTTCCGGTTCAGTAGTGAACTTGTATTATCCCTTTGAGAGATCGTATTACTCATATGCCCTTATATGCACACCAGCTCGCCGGTGTATAGACCTTGGTTAGGCCATCAACCTATCGGTCTGCCAAATGTACATACTCAGACATATAGCAATACATCTATCTCCGGTCAGAGGATGCGTGCCTATGCTGTGACAACATTCAACATAGGGCTTAGGTTATCTCGATCTCGTTAAGTCAACTCTTTGACATAACTAATCTGACACCTCCGAATCTCTATTCCTATGTAGAGGACCTGCATCAAGAGGTCGATCAGATATCAGCCTATGTGAGAAAGGATTGTCATTTCCTACTCAGGCTGGAGATCATCTCTTAATAATCATTTGACGGTGCTTGATGAGTCCTCAATCTAACCCTTTAGATATTCATCCGAGCACCAACCTATATGATTCAATTATTGAATCAACAACTGTATGATCATCAAGATGGCCATGGTACATAACCCTAATTGTACATAGGGACCTTTTATGCAAATTATTCATTCTTCATTTCAGATCAGGAAATGATATGTGCAATAACATTTATTGCATAATGGCTCACCGTGGGCTCACATGTCCAACAATCTCCCACTAGCCCAAAGAGCCATTAATGGGCTAATCATTTAAACCCACACTCAGGTGACAATCATATGTTATTTTAGAAAATAGCTAGGTAAGCTGATAAGTCACTCTGTTCCAAAAGACTGCCAAGTCCATTTACGGCACTTGCATATCTCCTACTAACGGTGCTCGCATCCAATGCGAATGTTGCATCTAATGCAATCAATACTCAATCTTGATAAAGCAATTATAGTGTCCTTGGCACTATTGCTCAATAGTTATTATAACCAGTATTTCCATAATCCTTATCAGAATACCCTTATTCCGGAAGATCACTATCTCTTAAGGTATCCACAGTTAAGACCTTTTAGATCTCTATCTATAAAGTCTTAAGCTTTTGAAGATATGACTTTGAGATCACTATCTCAAAAAATCTTGTCATCTATGAAGATTTTGTTATTACTGCAATCAAGTGTTTTCTCTCCATAGTAGGATTAGCAACACTTTATTACTCCCACTGCATGGTAGATATCTGGCTTTTGTACACATCTAGCATAGACTTAGCATCTCGTAACCGATGCACAAGTGCAAGCAGTTCTAGCATTTACTTCCTCAACTCTTTGAGGTGTTATCCCTTTGGATAGGTCAGTACCAAATCTTAAGGGAAGGAAGCCTTTCTTGGAATTTCCAAGAATGGAATATGTCCAAGGTGTACTGTAAATATGACAGTCCCAATACCCTCTTTTCTTTGCTTCTGAACAACTTCAGAATTAAGATCTAAGAGGTATTCTTGAGATCATATCTCAAGGTATGGAATAGCCAGTCTATAAAACACTTATTATCATCCTTATATCGTTCCAAATGATTAGGATATTATCTACATTTAGCACGATGAACACAATGACACTCCCACTAAGCTTCACATGGTTCATCAAGATTCTATTTGAAATCATAACATTTATAATTTCATCAAGTCTTATGTTCCAACTACAATAATCTTATTTGAGTCCATCGATGGATTTCTTTAGCTTTCACACCTTACTTTCCCCAATCATGAAGCCATGGGGCTACTTCATGTGAACATCCTCAGAGAGGTATTCTTAGAGAAATGCAATCTTGACTTACATCTTGAAGATGCAACAGTCAAGTTGTATAGCTAAGGTTAGCAAATTCTGATGATTTTAAACATGGTCACCGAAGAGCAAGTCTCATTGCAAGCAATGTCTCTCTTCCGGTGTGCAGCTCTTGGCTACGAACCGTGCTTTGAAGGTCTCTACCTTCTCATCAGGTTCCCTTTCTCTTGAAGATCCATTTACACCTTAATGGGTCTAACCCTTATAGGTGGATCCTCAAGAGTCCATATATAACATTTGTATATGAGGTCTACTTTAGATTTTATTGCTAATATCCATCTTTCCATGTCATGATCGTCAGGAGCTTCATCACATGAAGTCCGATCATTGTCAGACTTAACTGACATATGGAATACATCCTCAAACTCATTTGAAGAGGTATTAATGTTTCATCTTTAATTATGCTTTTAGTTTCAGATTTTAGGAGCCTTATCATCTTCTCAAGATCAAATGAGTTCTTATACTTCATTTTCATCTTGATTCTCAAGAGAGTCATCCTCCAAGAATCATATTCTCAAAGATGAGATCTTCTAATAGCTCAAGGTCATAAAGTAGGTATCCAATACCATCCTTTATTTCCTAATGAAGTAGCACTCTCAAGTGCTAGATTCCAGCTTACATGCATGGAACCTTATTAAGTATATATATTGTAGTTTCTACTACACATATATACCTGGAAACTAAGGGGATAATTATGCTAAAATTCATCATTGATCAAATCATGTCACACATGATCCAATTGTATCTCCCTACAACTCCATTGAGTTTAGGTGTGTTAGGAGGATTGAGATAGAAATGATATTCATATCTTCATAAGGTATTCTTTGAATTCATCTAATAGGTACTTGCTACCTTGGTTATATCATATTCATTTAATCTTCCTTCAAACTTTGGTTCTAAACCAAAAATTGTGAAATCTTTGAACATTTCAAAGTTTTCTGAGGTGAAGAGAAGAAATCTCATATCATACATGATCATCAATAGATATCACATATCCATAATGTTCACTATGATGTAGATGATCCACATACATCAATATGTATGAGATCCCGAATACCTTGACATCTTGCACCTTTCCTAAGAGAAGGGTGTTTTGGACATTTTTCGAACACAAAAATTTTAGACATTATCAAGTTTCATATCTTACTAGTCTATTGATCATATCAATAGAATGATGACACTCATCATATCTACATACATCTTAACTCTTAGAGATTTAGGTTCAGGTAGGTATTCAAACATTTTGAACACATTATCTCTTTCGAGCCACCATTCTGCATAATGCAGAGAACCATGCCATTCATGATTATATGTCTAGAGCACATATATATGCCAGAACATCTTCTTAGATTTTATAAGGATTATTTTGACAATTGCGATCATCATCGACATGTCACTTCCGAAGTACACTCGATGAAAGATTAAGACTATAGAGACATACAAACCCTAAGGTGATGCCTTATTGTCTCATTTAATTGTCATTCCTCATTATGTTAAGGAAACTTGCACATTGCAATCACATACATTGTGTGTCCAATTTCAAGTACAATATCTGGATCATGAGTCCAATCCATGATATTTTACTGGTTATCATTGAGTATAACATTGAGTGGGTTTAATGAAGGATTATCTGAAATAAGAAATTTGCATAAGGGTATATATTATATATATACATATTTTTTCTTTAATTTAGGAATTTTTATATCAAAGTTGTCTTGCCTTGTCAACAATGAAAGTTCATTCCCTTAATCACTTTCAATGTAAGAGATATTCTTACCATTATATCTCTAGCAAGATCTGGGATCCCCTTTCCTATCTTCGTCACATCCCAATAATATGAGAACCTGCAACTCTGATAAAAAGAAGCGGGAACACATTCCACCTTGCAAGTCCAACTTGCATTTCCTAATTCGGTCTTTAACACACGGGCCCACCACCCCTAAGATGATGTTGACCCGTCATTAATTGAACCAACCATTAACAGACTTAATACTCGCTATACGCAATCCATTATCGCCCTAATAATATGAGGACCCGCTATTGGGGTCATTACGTATACGACCTTACTCTTCCGAGAAGCAAAGAACCCGATCCAAATAAATCATATACATGATCTGTCACTCCGGACATGCGTCTCCTATATACAACATCTGGCGACGGAATCCATTGCCTTGACGGGAGACCATGGATGTCACTTATGTGATCCTCCACCTCATATTTAAATTGTAATAGTTAATTATCGTGAATCATATTCACATAATTAATTCTTCCAAGGGAAATACACATCTATTCATAATAGAGTGTTTATTGAATATAATTAATTTAATCACATTAAATTAATTATCAATCCAATTATCAATCAACAAACTTAATTATTACTTGAATAGTAGGTATAATCCCAAAGTATGTATTATTCGAATTTTAATAATTAGAAAAATACACTTTGACTTCTTCGGCATTATCGAGTCCCTTCTCGCTGTCATAGCCAGTACCGAAGAGAGTGGGACGGACCACTGACTGAGTTTTTCGGAGGATCTAGATGTCTCACAAGGCGAGAGATCCAGTCGCTGAGTCGACCACTCCAAAATACCCAGATCAATCAACAATTAACCCACAATAGATGTATGCGATAAATATAAAAAATGTGGAGTTAAAATTTATTATAACTCTACATGCAAGTGTGTATAGGTGTAAGCACAAGTACATGTCGAACACTGGGAGGCGAATGGTTGAGTGATGAAATTGGTTGCGCAGTTATTCAATTCAATGTTCATGTACAATCCTTATTGTTTTTATGGGTTTTTGATTTTGTATATTTTTTTAATTTCATTTTTGCTTTTATGATTTTTATTTTGTTTTTACATTTTATATTTTTTTAAAATTTCCTTTTTTTATATATTTAGAATTATATAATATATATATATAGACACATATATATATATAAAGAGATATATAAGAGAAGAAAGAGGAGTAATATATAAGGATATGTATATTTATATAAATACTCAATACATACTAGATATAATATATATATATTTTTTGGATTTTTATATTTTTATATTTTTTTGTTATTTTTCTGGAATTTTCTAATTTCTATGTATTTTTATTTTCAAAAATGTCCTTAATATAGGATTCATTAAATAGGCCAGAACTAATTTGGGTTTTAAAATATGAAATGATTCCAAAAATAACCCAAATTAATTTTAATACATAAATAATAATTATATCAATAATTATAAAATAGGAAAACATATTTTTGGTATTTTTGAAGGGTTTTAATATTTTTTAGTATTTTGGAGCTTCTTGAAATTTTTGTATTTGTTTTTTTTTCTATTTTTAGGGTTTTTCAATTTCTGGACTTAATATATATATAAATATACTATATATAATTTTTTTGTAATTTTTCAAAAGCATTTTTATAATTTTTTGTATTTTCTAATTTAAACAGTACAAAAAGGGCTCTTTTCCATTTTTAGTAATTAGGACAAATGCAAAAAAATGTAAAATAAAATATGGGCGTGAAACAACATTACATGAACCATTTATCCTAATTTTTCTGAATTTTTAGGAGCACCATAGGTATTTTTAAAAATAGATAAAAGACACAAAAATTAAACAGCCTTGCAGGGGCATTTTTGCAAATAAAATAATTCCCAGGGGCATCAGTGCAAAAATACTACAGAAATAAACATTTATTTTCATTTTGGGGCTAATTTACAATATACAAAAATCGTCAGGGGTGTAGTGCAATTTTCACGCGCCTCACGTGGGACTGCACGTGAGGCGCGGAGGGACTAAGTGGTAATTACAAAAACTAATGGGGGCCTACTGCAAAAATTGCAATTTATTTACAACGTGAAATTTTATTTATTGCATTAATTTCTAAATATAAAAAGGCAGGGGATATATCTGAAATTTACCCCCAACAGGCGCGCGATCCAACGGCTGATCTTCATCCACTTGACACGCGTCGCCTCCACGTCTGCCGATGCCGCTTCGACGATGGACGGTAAGGATTAGATCATATGAGATGATCTGATGGTCTGAACGCTGCTCCATCGGACGGCTGTGATTAAACCTGGGACTTTATCTTCATCCAACGACGGAGAGGACGTCTGGAAGAACGGGGAAGAACGCTCGCCTGGGCGAGCTTCCTCCGGTGAGAACTCGCTGCTCCGTCGGCCTTTGCTGCTTCAAGGTGTCCCAAAAGCTTCCTGGAAGGGTCTTCTACTTGCTGGAGGTTTTGGATCGGTCAGAGGACCACTGGAGCGCCCTTGCGAGGTCGGAGAAGGCAAGGTGCTCCAGGTATCTCCGACGGCCTGTAACTTCATCTCCTGGTGCCTGATAGCGCACCTGACCTGCTCAGGAAGAAAGCTCAGCTCGAGGCGATGCTCCTCGGCCAAAAATTGAAGTTGTTAGCACCAGAATGGATGAGGGCGACGATGCTCCGGCGAAGCGGAGGAGACGAACATCGATTCGCAGATCCAGTGAGGATCTGGTTGGGCTGGTTGGGTTTGAGCGGTCTGGAGGTGGAGAAGGCAGTGGGGAACAGAATGAAGGCGAAAACGAGTCGGGAAACAGTGAAGGTCACAGTGGCGAAGTCGCCGGAGCTGAGCTCCGGCGAACTTCGATTTGACTAAATTACGCTATACTAATGATCTAAATGCAACATAAAAGATGAAAATGAAATGTAGAACTGAAAACCTACCTAAGAAACGTAAATGCGCAGCTCGAACTTGGCTGGAGGGCCAAGGAGCAGGACGACTGCCGGAGCGCCGCCGTGGGCGCATCTCCTTCCTCCGGGAGCCTCCACGACCTCCAGGGGACCTCCAGCTGTCACCTGGATGCATGCTAGACCGAAGGTGTGGGCTCTAGGGCTCGGGAAATGGCCAAAAAGGTGTGGAGGAGGAAGATGAGTTATATATAAACATGGTGGGGCGCCCTTATTAACTGGCTAATAATGATGAATCGGTGGTATATACAAGGGATCCAAGAGGACGGCGAGAATCATCATGGTCCTCGGAGCAAATTCCGTGAAGGGATCGAAGGCGATGAATCACTGAAACGAGCGGGAAAAATGCAAGAATCTCGGGGAGTTGACAGTTCTGACGGGAGTCAGAGGCGCAGGGGGAAGTTGACCAGAGGTCAACAGTCCCTGGCCTCTGATTGGCCCACATCAGCCCGAATATGACTTAATTATTAGACATAATAAATGAATTAATTAAATTTTGCTTATAAAATAAAAAATGTTTATTAAATAATGTAGTATTTATTTATTATTTTCATTTAATTTTTTGATGAATTTTATTATGGGTTTATTTTAATTACGTGTTTATACGTATATTTACATGTATTTATTTGTATTTTATTTATTTTTATTTAATTATTTTATTTTCTTATTTTATAAATTTATAACTTATTTTTGTGAGTATAAATATATTTTTATTCAATTTTCACAAGTTTATTTACACATTTAAATAAATAGGTATATGTATATGTAGGTATACTTATAGGTATTTTACCTATATATTATACATACTTTATTTATTTAATGTATTTTATTTGTTTTTATTTGTTTTTATTTTTAATAAGGTATATGTAATATTTATAATGTTCTAAAAAATATAAATGAATAAAGAATAAAAGAATTAAGTCCCTTTTTATTTATATACATATAGATAGCATAGGTGTTTTGTCTATGTGCTTCATAGACTTATTTTATTTTACAAGTTCTTTTTTGTTTTCTTTAAATTTCAATATGTACATGTTTTGTATACATTATTTACAAAATTCTAAAAATATAAGTTTATAGAAATAATGAATGAAGAATAAATTGAATATTTTATTCGGGTAGATTGTACAATGGGGGCCAAAAACCTAACTTTCACAGATGGATTCCAAAAATTATGAAACCAATTTTATTAAATAGTTCTTGGAAATCTATATAAATTAAAGGTGAGTTTGGGTGATTTGGAGTTTTTATTTGCAAGATATGGGTTTGTGAAGTTGAGATTTTGGCTTTTTATTCTGGATATAAAATGTACACTGAGTATTATTTTTACACAAACTCAATTTTGTATTTTTATTCACATTATTATCTACAACTTTCATATACAAAATATTTTTATTTGATGAATAAATAATTATATACAAAATGAGTGTCAAAAATGCATAAATAAATGAATAAATAAATGAGGTATTTATTGTACTGTTGGCACTTATCTCCCCCTACTTTATTCCTTGTCGACCAATTCCATGTTGGCCTTGGTCTCGGGGTTCAGGTCATAAAATATTTGCAATATTTTATTCCTTTTTCTTTTCTTCTCTTTATTCTATCATATTGGCATTAAAAACCTTACTTTCTGTAAAATAAATACAATAAACAATGAATGCTAATATGTATAAATTGATGTTATTTACATGCATTTGCTTGGGTTTTTAAGACCAAAATGATAGAATAAAGAATGATGAATCGAGATTCATCATCCCCCTATACTTTCCTTTGCTAGTCCCTAGCAAATACTTATGCAATAAATACAAAAAGAATAACGAATAAGAAGAAAAGAAAAAACAAAAAATAACGAATAAAGAATAAATTGAATTGATCATGATTTTTAAACTTATTTGTACAAAATTAAAGTTTGGAGCTCAGGTTAGACCTTGGTGTAAAAATGTGTGTGAAACCTGGTCGGGAACCAAATTTAAAATACAACAGCCTTCGAGAGTCATAGAACTCGGTTCAAATTACCTCAATAGCTAGGTCAGAACTAGCCTACATTATACGCAAACCCTTATGACTATGAAGCTGACTTGTACAGTATAAGTGATGGTGGCTCTTCCCAATTGAAATGACAAAGGACCTGACTTCTCCAGAATGACAACCCAATGATTCCCCAATCCAGGCCTCTACCGTCGAGGAGCGGGGTATTCCCTTCCAAGTTCAAGTGGCATCCAACTCAAGAGGAGGGGGTGAAGAAGAGAATGGACGGTAGCCAGTGTAGCTACCTATCTTGGGATGCAAGACCAGTGTAGTCAAGTCATCCTGCTATAGGCTCACATGGTATAACTTAGATGCTCAAGCTTGCTTATTTTCTATACAACATATATACATACTCCGGCAGGCACTTTTATTTTTATTTACAAGCATGTCCACTTTTTTGGAGTTTTTTTTTCAACATACTATTTACAGCAGCATTTACATAAGGACTTTTTCCTCTTGAGCCAGAAGACTATCCCTCTTTTGAAGCTTTATTGCAACCCACACTCTCCTGTCATTCGACTTCATTGAAACTGGACCAGGTTGGGGTGCACTTCCCTCCCTAGACGAGGACGAATGTTTCCACCCGTGTGCGTCTCAGACTGGCAAATCCAACCCCCTCACCACTCCAACTGAGTTGAGCCAAGTGAAAGGTGCAAGTGTCCAAGTAAGGTCACGGCCGACAAGAGTCATACGTGTGTTTCGAAAAGTTCTAGTTAGTCAGTTGAGGTGACTTGAACCCAGTCCTGATTTCTCAAAGAATTAAGTCTGAATAGAGCTGAAGTACGTTAAACCTAGTTCCCATAAGGTTCCAGAGCAGTTAGGTGCGGTAAGATCCAACCAAGCTCCAATCTTTGACTTTATTGGACTAGTTCAATCATCAAGCTCAATAAAAGAATATGAATGCTATGCAAATGCTATTTACAAATATGCAAAGAATAATGCAATTTTTCAAAGAATTTGAAACAAAATTTTACACAAAGAATTTACAAATAAAATAATTTTAGCACTCAAAGTATAAAATATGTACAACTATTTACATGAGCGTGTCGCTTTATTTTTAAAGCATTTACAGGTTTTAATCAAAGTGATTTATTTAGGTGTATATATAATTGATAAAGGATTTTATGTTTTTTATTTGTGATTTATTTTATTTTATTTACTATGATGCTTTTATTCCTCAAATTTATTTAAAAATTATTTTGAAAACTATAGTACAAAATAATTTTTGCAAATATTTACAAATATTTGAAAGCCATTTTGCAAAGATTTTGCAAACAATATATATACATTTTCAAAATATTTTTACAAAATGTTTTCACAATCATTTGCAAATAGGTTTTCAAATCTTTATTTCACACAAATAAAAGAATTTTTGCAACCAAAATATTTTTACAAAGGTTTAAAATATTTCACAAAAAGTTTCCCAAACAGTTCACACCATTTTTCAAATCATTTTGCAGAAATACTTTTGACCTGATTTATTAATCAGTATATACAAAAAGAATCTGAGGAATAAGAAGCATTATTAATTAATTTTTAATGAATTATATCATATTGTTAGCCTTATTTATTAATAATTATACGAAAGTACGAGTTATGGATAAAGTATATACAGAGTATATACGACCCCCCTATACTTAGCATGAGCTATGTCCTCATAGATCGGAAAAGAGAAAGAGAAGTCATAACTCGTACTGAGTATAGAAAAGTCTATACTACAACGACTAAAAGAATAATAAATGAAAGAATAACGAGATAAATGAATAAGAAACTGACCGTCCCCCCTATACTTAGGATCAAATAATCCTAAGTATAGCAGACTGTACACAAGGCAGGGAGGGCCATGGGTGGGAATAAACAGATCAAAGAATTAACAAATCAGGTGTGCAACCCCCCTATACTTAGGACAAAGTACATCCTAAGTATAGAAAACTGACACAAAGGGGCAACACCTTTTATTTAGATAAAGAAATATGAAAAGGAAAAGAAGAAAAGAAGAAAAGAGATATATATATACAGATAGACGAGAAGATCGTGGAGAATGTACGCATCACTCCCCCTATATTTAGGGTGAGATATCCCTAAGTATAGGCAACAACAGGAGTGACAAAACTGCACAACGAAAGAACAATGCGGTGTGTACCCCCCTATACTTAGAACAAGGTATGTCCTAAGTGTAGACACAAAAATAGCGATAGATCTAGGGCACACATAACATGCGGGAAAAAGAATGAACAAGGCACACATATATACAAGTGGTGAAGAACTGGTGGAGTGCAGGACGGTATCTGACAAGCGAATATTGTACTTGCGTCATCGTCTTCCTGTGAGAACGAGGACGCAGTCATAAGGTGAAAAGACACCCGGGTAGGCAGTCAGGTGGGTGTCGGCTACTGGGGGCAAATAGATCAGAAAGTAAAGCGGAGACCGGTAGCGTGAAGTAGTCAATCGGCTCGTAGGGTCAGCATGAGGAAACAGAGCCGATACTGTCCGACCTGGAGGAAGAAGGAACAATACAGAGTCCTCCGGTCAATCAGAGTCTCAATAAGATATGGAAAGGTAAGGAACAAGAGACATCGCGGCATTCGGTGGTCATGAGGTCGGAAGATAAAAGGAGACACACCGAATACCGCAATACATGGCTCAACCCTGCGAGGGTCGTCAAGGTGAGCAGTCGCAAAGGAGCCAGGGATCAGACCAATCAGAAGACTTGGTCCCGTGATCCGCAGATCGGATACACAATCAGAGAGGGGACCAAGTACACTACTCAGAAGACTCGGCTTCGTGCTCCAACAGACAGGAGACACAATCAGAAGGAGACCGAGTACATAGCTCAGAAGACTCGGCTTCGTGCCCCGACAGACAGTAGACACCAGGAGTGAAACTGAGTACCTAGAAAATGATGTACCCTCCCGCAGATAACCCTCGGGAAGTGGTATATGCTAATCAATGAATAATCAGAACAGAAGCTCACCCTTGCGAGGGTTGTCAAGGTGAGCGGGCTCAAAGGAGCTTGATCCATTAGACGGATCACATAAATGGTCTCGGTAGGCGACAGATCGGCTACCAGCAGAAGAGACCGACAAATCAAGAAAGTGTGGCAGCGTCCCGCAGACAACCCTCGGGGACGTGCTGCTAGCTAGGCATGAAAAGATCAGATATCAGAAGCTCAACGTTGCGAGGACCGTCAAGGCGAGCGGACTCAAAGGAGTCTAAACAGATGGGTCCCATGATCTGCAAATCGGATAGGCAGCTCAGGATGGGACCAAAATCATATATATATATATATATCAAACAAATCAGTTCCATGCTCCGCAGATCGAAGACACAGTCAGCAGTGGGAACCGAGCGTAAAGAGAGTGCCACATTCTCCCGCAGATAGTCCTCGGGAAGAAATGCAATCTAGGCAAAGAATAGTCAGAAAAGAGCTCATCCTTGCGAGGACCGTCAAGGAGGGTAGACTCCAAGGAGTCTGAGCAAGTCGATCTCATGCCCCAACAGATTAGGCGCATAGTCAGAAAGGGAGACCGAGTGCACAAATCAGACGAATCAGCTTCGTGCTCCAACATACAGGAGGCACCAGAAATGAGTGAAGTCGATCCTCAAGAATGTGTCACATCCTTCCGCAGATAGTCCTCGGGAAGTGATGCGAGCTATATAGTGAATAATCAAAGTACATCTCGTCCTTGCGAGGGTCGCCAAGGAGAGAAAGAGGCTCAAAGGAGCCGGAGCCATCAGACGGATCCACAGAGAATCTGGTCTCGACAGACGGCAGACCGTCTATCAGCGGAAGAGACCGTCACAGCAAGAATGTGTCATATCCTCTCGCAGATAACCCTCGGAGAGCTATGAACTAGGCAGTGAGCAATTGGAATATCCAGGCTCGTCCTTGCGAGGACCGTCAAGGGGAACAATCAGTCTAGTGGCCTTATGTACTGACAGGTTAGGTACACAATCACATGAGGAGGCCAATCAAGCACATCATCTGACTCGGTTCCGGGTCCCATCAAAATGGCAACCCAAGCAGTGGATGAAACCGTAGTCCTAGAAGTTGTCGCATTCTCCCGCAGATAGTCCTCGGAGAGGAATGCGAGCTAGATCAATGTAGGTCATGGGATTGCCGGCAAGTCCTCTCAAGTCCTCAAAAGCATTCAATCATTCAATCATCCAGAGGGCATAAGATCAAGTGAGGGAGAAAATAATCAGATCAATCACAAAAATATCCCTCGGGTCAATCAAATCTGCTGAGATGGCACAATAGATAATCAGGAATCCTCAAAGTACTGTAGGTGGATAATGTACTCAGGAGATTGGGGATGGGTCAATCACGAAGATGAGAGATCATGTGGGTTCCACACGCCTTTGTCTCGAAGTTCAAATCATAATAGTCAATCAATCCTAAAAAATGGAGATGGGTAAGAACCTCAAAATGAATAAATCAATGACGGCTCATGAAATCATCATCATATCATCAAAGTACGTCGCATCCTCAATCCGATGTGCTAGAACTAAAATTCCTCAATAATGTATCACACCTATGCTCTATGCATCATCAAAAATCCTCAATTGGCTCGCATGCATGTATCCAAAGTCCAATCCACCAAATCAATCTCAGCATCCTCAACATCATTGGACCGTCTTACACAAATAATCAGGGTAATCATACAATCCTCGATGCGGGCCTCATCGAAATGCACAGCATTCCCGGTTAAAGGAAGAGGTGATACGGGGAACACGAGGAAGGTGGATAGGAAGGGTAACATAATGGAGTGGAGAAGCTGATTGAGATATGTGCACCAATATCACGGGTGGTAGAAGAGTGACACAGAGGGGACGAGGAGGGTGGGCGAGAGAGAGGGAAACGAAGGACTTGGCGAAGAAATGATTGAGCTCAAGCGCCAATATCACGACTCGATGCAGATGAGGAGATATATGTATAAGAGAGGTAGAGAGACTCACAGATGAAAAATGCATGACTCACACGATGGGACCGAATACTCTAGTAATGGATGAGAAACACAACGGACTCCAAGTCACATTTAATACACAAGGCAAACCCCCGATTCACCTACTCGACATAGTGAAGACCACCAGATGACGATCATTTATCTTTTCGGTTTTAGAGTTAGGTGAGAATCACAAAGTTGTACAAACACTTAGGAGGGTTGATAGGATTTGGGCTCTACTCCTTAGTGTGTACGTGAGCAATTAAAACACATACAATGAGGGGGTTGCTCTCCCCGAGACAAGGAAGTCCATTATGTTTTATTTTTAGGTCCAATAGAGTTAGCATTCCCGATTTTATTTAAGTTATCACTTTTTTTGGGTATTTTCAATGCACGTGCCTATCGAAGTTCCAATTTCCATTAAGCATCCTAAGTGGTCAAAATCAGAGGGAGAAGATAGGAAAAAGCCATGCAAGTCGGAAAACGATGATGCATGCCAAGTAAGAAGACTTACAGTGCTTCCCAGCTCTCTCCATGCGGGATGCAGAACAGAATTTGAAACCTATGCTAAATGCAAATGCAATCCGAAGAAATCGCCCTAGGATAGTAACTACTATTATCGTGAAGCATCACAAGTCGGTCACTTATCCTTAACCTAAGAGTCCGGTCTTGGCTTACCCTTCCTCTTCTCGTCACACTCGAGTTCAGGAGTAGCGCTTGATGGGACTCGCTCACGGCACAGGGGTTAAGAGATAAATGAACAGACAGTTTAAATTTGATTAGATCCAAAACGCACTATAGGTACATGCAAATATATTAGGGTGTTTGGACCTAATCTATCGGCAAGCAATTCCTAAGCTAGGGCTCATTCACACAAAATAATAAAAATAAAATACAAAAGAAAAAACATCAAAACCATCGAGGCCCCCAAGGGAACAATCCCTCGGGCAATGGACCTCGGGAAGTCGGAGTGTCTGAGAGTCCTGTATTATTACATGTCAAGTGTCACTCTCTCACATAAATATGCATAAAATAAAATGCAAAAATGAGACTGTCATCCAGAATTCTCCTCCACCAGCCTTTGATGCTCTCTCCTGTTGCCTGGTGTAGAGGAGCCAACTCCACCTTACTCGGGTGCATAGGACTTCCTAGGAATTCCTCCTTCGCTTGGCGGTCCCTCGCATCAAAGGCAAATAAAGAGAGAGGGTCAGAACAGTCACAATACCATTAATCAATAATCGAATAAATAAATGAATAAAGGACATGAACAAAGAATTAAATAAATGAATAAAACAACCATACAAAATCCATTGCCTCCCCGGCAACGGCGCCATTTGATGACTAAGTTTTTCAGTGGGTCTAGATGTCTCACAAGGCGAGAGATCCAGTCGCTGAGTCGCCCGCTCCAAAATACCCAGATCAATCAACAATTAACCCACAATAAATGTATGCGATAAATATAAAAAATGTGGAGTTAAAATTTATTATAACTCTACATGCAAGTGTGTATAGGTGTAAGCACAAGTAGAGGTCGAACACTGGGAGGCGAATGGTTGAGTGACGAAATTGGTTGCGCAGTTATTCAATTCAATGTTCATGTCCAATCCTTATTTTTTTTGTGGGTTTTTGATTTTGTATATTTTTTAATTTCATTTTTGTTTTTATGATTTTTATTTTGTTTTTATATTTTATAATTTTTTATATTCCCTTTTTTTATATTTTGAATTATATAATATAGATATATATATACATATATATAAAGAGATATATAAGAGAAGAAAGAGGAGTAATATATAAGGATATGTATATTTATGTAAATATTCAATACATACTAGATATAATATATTTTTTTATTTTTATATTTTTATATTTTTTGTTATTTTTCTGGAATTTTCTAATTTTGATGTATTTTTAATTTAAAAAATGTCCCTAATATAGGACTCATTAAATAGGCCGGAACTAATTTGGGTTTTAAAAGATGAAATAAGTCCAAAAATAACCCAAATTAATTTTAATACATAAATAATAATTATATCAATAATTATAAAATAGGAAAACATATTTTTGGTATTTTTGAAGGGTTTTTATATTAATTTAGGATTTTGGAGCTTCTTAAAATTTTTATATTTTCTTTTTCTATTTTAGGTTTTTTCAATTTTTGGACTCAATATATATGTATATAGATAAATATACTATATATAATTTTTTTGTAATTTTTCAAAAGCATTTTTATTATTTTTTTGTATTTTCTAATTTAAACAGTACAAAAAGGGCTCTTTTTCCATTTTTAGTAATTAGGACAAATGAAAAAATGTAAAATAAAATATGGGCGTGAAACAACATTACATGAAGCATTTATCCTATTTTTTCTGAATTTTTAGGAGCACCATAGGTATTTTTAATAAATAGATAAAAGACATAAAAATTAAACAGCCTGGCAGGGGCATTTTTGCAAATAAAATAATTCCCAGGGGCATCAGTGCAAAAATCACTACAGAAATAAACATTTATTTTCATTTTTGGGGCTAATTTACAATATACAAAAACCGTCAGGGGTGTAGTGTAATTTTCACGCGCCTCACGTGGGACTGCACGTGAGGCGCGGGGGGACTAAATGGTAATTACAAAAACTAAAGGGGGCCTAGTGCAAAAATTGCAATTTATTTACAACGTGAAATTTTATTTATTGCGTTAATATCTAAATACAAAAAGGCGGGGGATATATCTAAAATTTACCCCCAACAGGCGCGCGATCCAACGGCTGATCTTCATCCCCTTGACACGCGTCGCCTCCACGTCTGCCGATGCCGCTTCGACGATGGATGGTGAGGATTAGATCATATGAGAAGATCTGACGGTCTGAACGCTGCTCCATCGGACGGCTGTGATTAAACCTGGGACTTCATCTTCATCCAACGGTGGAGAGGACGTCTGGAAGAACGGGGAAGAACGCTCGCCTGGGCGAGCTTCCTCCGGTAAGAACTCGCTGCTCCGCCGGCCTTTGCTGCTCCAAGGTGTCCCAAAAGCTTCCTGGAAGGTTCTTCTACTTGCTGGAGGTTTTGGATCGGTCAGAGGACCACTGGAGCACCCTTGCGAGGTCGGAGAAGGCAAGGTGCTCCAGGTATCTCTGACGGCCTGTAACTTCATCTCCTGGTGCCTGATAGCGCACCTGATCTGCTCAGGAAGAAAGCTCGGCTCGAGGCGATGCTCCTCGGCCAAAAACTGAAGCTGTTGGCACCAGAATGGATGAGGACGGCGATGCTCCGGCGAAGCGGAGGAGACGAGCATCGATTCGCAGATCCAGTGAGGATCTGGTTGGGTTTGAGCGGTATGGAGGTGGAGAAGGCGGTGGGGAACGGAATGAAGGCAAAAACGAGTCAGGAAACAGTGAAGGTCACAGTGGCGAAGTCACCGGAGCTGAGCTCCGACGAACTTCGATTTGACTAAATTACGCTATACTAGTGATCTAAATGCAAAATAAAAGACGAAAATGAAATGCAGAACTGAAAACCTGCCTAAGAAACGTAAATGCGCAGCTCGAACTTGGCTGGAGGGCCAAGGAGCAGGACGACTGCCGGAGAGCCGCCGTGGGCGCATCTCCTTCCTCCGCGAGCCTCCACGACCTCTAGGGGACCTCCAGCTGTCACCTGGATGCACGCTAGACCGAAGGTGTGGGCTCTAGGGCTCGGGAAATGGCCAAAAAGATGCAGAGGAGGAAGATGAGTTATATATAAACATGGTGGGGCACCCTTATTAACTGGCTAATAATGATGAATCGGTGGTATATACAACGGATCCAAGAGGACGGAGAGATTCATCATGGCCTTGGAGCAAATTCCGTGAAGGGATCGAAGGAGATGGATCACTGAAAAAGGTCAACAGTCCCTGGCCTCTGATTGGCCCACGTCAGTCCGAACATGACTTAATTATTAGACATAATAAATGAATTGATTAAATTTTTCTTATAAAATAAAAAATGTTTATTAAATAATGTAGTATTTATTTATTATTTTTATTTAATTTTTTGATGAATTTTATTATGGGTTTATTTTAATTACGTGTTTATGCGTGTATTTACATGTATTTATTTTTATTTTATTTATTTTTATTTAATTATTTTATTTTCTTATTTTATAAATTTATAACTTATTTTTATGAGTATAAATATATTTTTATTCAATTTTTACAAGTTTATTTATGTATTTAAATAAATAGGTATATGTATATGTAGGTATACTTATAGGTATTTTACCTATATATTATACATACTTTATTTATTTAATGTATTTTATTTGTTTTTATTTTGGATTTGTATTTCTAATAAGGTATATGTAATATTTACAATGTTCTAAAAAATATAAATGAATAAAGAATAAAAGAATTAAGTCCCTTTTTATTTATATACATATAGATAGCATAGGTGTTTTGTCTATGTGGTTCATAGACTTATTTTATTATACATATTTTGGTTTTCTTTTAATTTCAATATGTACATATTTTGTATACATTATTTACAAAATTCTAAAGATATAAGTTTATAGAAATAATGAATGAAGAATAAATTGAATATTTTATTCGGGTAGATTGTACAATGGGGGCCAAAAACCTAACTTTCACAGTTGGACTCCAAAAATTATGAAACCAATTTTATTAAATAGTTCTTGGAAAGCTATATACAATTAAAGGTGAGTTTGGGTGATTTGGAGTTTTTATTTGCAAGATATGGGTCTGTGAAGTTGAGATTTTGGCTTTTTATTCTGGATATAAAATGTACACTGAGTATTATTTTTACACAAACTCAATTTTGTATTTTTATTCACATTATTATCTACAACTTTCATGTACAAAATATTTTTATTTGATGAATAAATAATTATATACAAAATGGGTATCAAAAAATGCATAAATAAATGAATAAATAAATGAGGTATTTATTGTACTGTTGGCCCTTATCTCCCCCTACTTTATTCCTTGTCGACCAATTCCATGCTGGCCTTGGTCTCGGGGTTCGGGTCATAAAATATTTGCAATATTTTATTCCTTTTTCTTTTCTTCTCTTTATTATATCATATTGGCATTAAAAACCTTACTTTCTGTACAATAAATACAATAAACAATGAATGCTTATATGTATAAATTGATGTTATTTACATGCATTTGCTTGGGTTTTTAAGGCCAAAATGATAGAATAAAGAATGATGAATCGAGATTCATCAACCACATACGTTGCAACCCGCGACCCCAATGCTCTCCGACTAGACACCATATCCACCTCAGGAAAGGATAATGTTAGATAGATCATCATGTACCTTGAGATGCTCATCGGTTTTTCAACCGAAATTATACCATATAATATACATCAAAATAATTTTGATTATATTATAAGGAGATTTGCTAAATAAATCCCCAATCCTATTCAAGAAAGAGGGTCTTTCATGTAAAAGTTGTCCTACAACTATTGTAGGATAAACTATGGTTTTTCATGAAATCAATATTTGTTGATGAATTCATATCAACCAATGATCAAGATCAACTATATTATCATTATGGTTAGGCAAATGTCATTCAATGAAATAATTATATCTTTAAATATTTCACAAATATTTATCACTAATTATTTCAGAAAATTAACCATTAATTTTCATCATCATATTTGAATGACTTATCACAAGGTTCATGATCAAAAGATGTCAATTTCCAGCAGTGACCCCCAGTCACTAAAATTAACTTATCTTGATCAATTAAATCCAAAAATTGCAAAATAAGTTTCCTAAGATTGCCATTTTGATTTATTAAAGAATCTAAGGATAATTCATGCATTTCGAGGCGGATCAGAACAGTAATCAACTCATTAATCACGTTTAGATCCGCAGTTCCCGTAACAGTGAATACATGCATATTCAAAAGGCCATATCTTGAGCAAATGAAGTCCAAATTTCATAAACTCAGATCCTATGATTTCCTTATTTAATGGGAAATAAAATCCAATTGGAAATTTTGTGTTTAAATAATTTAAACAGTACTGAAAATTTCAGTTAGACAGAGGTGCGAAAATTGAAATGCGATAAAATTTTCGCAACCCTTTCAAAACCCAAGTCGTCCTAGGTCTATGGATCATATCCAAAACCTTATTCGACTAAGGCTCTGATACCACTTGAAGGATATTGAGAATCCTTAAGCGCATCACGGAAGCGTGTTGATCGCATCGTATGCGATCGGGGCAACTAGTCGCACTAGCCGCAAGATGCGGCAGAAATTAAAATTTTTAAATCTAATCATGAAACCACATGATCACGAGAACACTTCTCGGATCGTTTCATAAAACCACAAAGTATAAGGAATACCTCTTGGAGCACGGTTGTAATCGTGAGATCTCAAACAAGAGATTCTGGGATCATTCGATCATTGGGAGTTGGTATCGATCGTATACTTTCCAAAAGCATATATCATACCTAAGTCTTGATCATATACCTTCCAAAAGTATATATCAAACTTACAAATTCAGTCAAGCTTCTAAAGCGAGACGACCGTGCACGGAATTTGATTCTTCCCAATATCTCATGAGTGAGCTCATGCCTCCCGGTTCAGTAAATGAACATGTATGATCCCTTTGAGGGATCGCATTACTCATATGGCCTTATATGCACACCAACGCGTCGGTGTATAGACCTTGGTTAGGTCATCAACCTATTGGTCTGCCAAATGTACATTCTCAGACATATAGTAACACATCTGTCTCCGGTCAGAGGATGCGTGCATGTGTCGTGACAACATACGATATAGGACTTTGGTTATCTCGATCTCGTTAAGTCAACTCTTTGACCTAACTAATCCGACACATCCGAATCTCTATTCCTATGCAGAGGACCTGCATCAAGAGGTCGGTCAGATATCAACCTAATTGAGAAAGGATTGCCATCTCCTACTCAGGCTAGAGATCATCTCTTAACAATCATTTGACGGTGCTTGATGAGTCCTCAATCTAACTCTTTAGATATTCATCCAATCACCAGCCTCTATGATTCAATAGTTGAATCAACAGCTGTATGATCATCAAGATGGCCATGGTACATAACCCTAATTGTACTAAGGGACCTATTATGCAAATTATTTATTCTTCATTTCAGATCAGGGAATGATATGTGCAATAACATTTATTGCATAATGGCTCACCGTGGGCTCACATGTCCAACAAAAATAGCAACCAAATATAATTTATCACATACATATATGAATACATGAAAAAATTATATCACTACGTGAACATTTCAAAATTTAATTTATGCACATTTGGTGCCAAATATTTGCCATTGATTTGGGGACATACTTAGACATTCTAAATATATTTTATTATCCAAAAAAATCATCAAAACAATACATAAACAATAGCTTTTAATTCAGCGTCAACAATTCGAAACATGCATCTTACGCATAAACTACGAATCCCCATTGCATCTGGTATACAAAAACCTTTTTCCCTTAAGGTTTTGATCAGATACAATATCTTTGGCCAATGCTATGATACCACTTGAAGGCTAGGTTTTAGCCCTTAACGCATTGCAAAAGCGTGTAGATCGCATCAAATACGATATAAGGCAACTAGTCATACTAGTTGCAACGAGCAACAGAAATTAAAATTTTTATTTGGATGAAACTGCATGATATGAGAACACTTCTCAAATAACTACATCAAGATCACAAATGAGTCAAAGGAATATCTCTTGAAGAGTGTTTACGATTACATATCCCCAAATGAAGAGACCTCACGTCTCGAGTTCTATCCAACGAAGGATGCACTTTGCGGGCTCGTGGATGAGACACATGCTTCCCACAATCTGGGTTGATGATTCGAGCGAGGAGTCTCCTAATTTCATCTACAAAATACATGACCTTCCTCACAAGCAAGAAGCACAGAATAAGGCGGAGATCCACGAGCAGTCGATCTGACAACACAACCATGATGCGATGAGTGCGAGGCTCTTTAGGTCAATATAGTGGACGAACACACTATTGAGAGAGAGAGAGAGGGAGGGAGGGAGATTTATTGCTTGCTTTTGTTGTTGTAAGAGAATATATAGGTCTCGCCTTTCTTTTTGTAACAAATTGGATTCCTTGGATCTCAGTTCACGTGCATACATAACCAACGATGTAGATTATTTTGTGCCTTCAAATCAATGACCATGAATTTCTTGCATAAATTTGCAACAATAATAATTAATTTAAAATAAATTAAATATATTGAAATTTCATCAATATAATTTATTTTGAATTAAATCAATTGATGTGAAAATAATTTGAAAGAGGACAAGCTTCCTTCATAACATAGAGTGGACGACTACATTGAGTTAAGACATAATGGTGGTCGTCCACCCTATATAATAGGAAGGTTACTTCTTTCTTTTTTCCAATTTTGTGAGATCTCATATCTCATCAAATATTCAACGTGTGCCATAATATTTTTGCATATATATTCACCAAAATAATTCTAATTATTTTGTGATAATTTAAATCATGTCATTGATAATTATGAATGAAATTCAACTATCCAATATAAAATATATTTTCCATTTACAAATAGTTATTCAATGTGAATCCAATTTACATCAACATTTAATTTGTAAATACTATTTATAACTAAATCTCCCCAACATATTATAAATCACATTCATAACATTTACGATTATTATGGTTAGTGATATCCATATTAATCACATCATTGATAATTACATCATATTTAATTATCTTAGATGCCTATTCTAACTTGTCCAAATAATATGAACCATAGTCATAGAATTAATGATAACTAAATAGCATTTAATAATTAATTTTCTAATGCTCAAATACATCATCAACAGTGAAATTATTATTGAACTCTTTCAAGAAAACTATAATTCTCTGCCGATGCTTGGTGATAAGGACATGTCTATTGTACATTCCATGTATAGTGAATTGGATACTGAGATCGTATCTCATATCCAGATCAAGGCAACATGTCAAATATGTTTGATTAAATCAAACAATAAATCTTATCTTCTCACTACGTCCAAATCATATTCAGTTCAATGTCCAAGATTTGGATTGAGATCGTGCTACTAATATATTGAGAGGAATCACTAAAATCCAACCTTGTTTCATCACTCCCTCGAAATGGAAGTGTCATGATTATACAATCGTTTATGATCACAACACCCTAGAGTATTCCTAATATCTGTACATCCTGCATACTGGAAGACCTAGAATAAACCCGAAGTTGTAGATCATATTTACTATGTATTATTCATTATTTTATCATTAAGTTCTCATTCGATCATTGGCAGTTGGTATCAATCATATGTTTTCCAGAAGCACACATAGATACAAATTCTTGTCATGCTTCCAACGCAAGATGACCATGCATGGAATTTTGTCAGTCCCAATACCTCGTGAGTGAGCTTATGTCTTTCGATTCGGTAGTGAGCATGTATGATCCATTTGAAAGATCGTATCACTCATTTGCCCTTATATACAGAGCAGCTCGTCGGTGTATAGACCTTGATTAGATCATCAACCTAATGGTCTGCATACGACATATGAATTGGTAATATCGATCTCAATAACTCAACTCTTTGACCTAACTTATCTGACACCTATGAATCTATATTCCTATGCAGATGACGTGCATCAAGAGGTCGATCGGATGTGATACTAATTGTTCGAAGGGACCTTATAAGCATATTCATTCCTTTACTCTCATACAAGGAGTGAAATAAATCAATAATCTTAACTGATATGGCAAAGATTACAACAACATTTATTATAGAAATGATCCGTCTTGGGCTCACATGGCTAACAAAAATGATTGAGTTCTTTCATCTCAAAATATGCCTAACTCTTGGGTAATAGATGTTGTGTACATGCTAAGGTTTTCTTCTACCCACACGTGCAAGGATGATATAAAATTAACAAAAACTACAAAAGGGATACAAGGTTTGTCATCCTTGCTCCCAAAAAATGATTGTTTCTGAATTGATAGCTTCTCAACCATTTTGATGAATCAAAGCATTCTAGTCCTTTTTATAAGAGATCTACCCATACCTTATTTTTGTTTTGGAAGGGATAATCATGGACATCTTGCTACCTGGAACATTAGGAGAGATAGAATAATTAGGTTTCCCTAAAAGAAAGCATGATATTTACTTCCCATTTTTCATGTATTGAGATTCCAATAAAAATTGATATCTTTAATAGACCTTGATTTAACATGCATAGTATCTTGGTAAGATTTGTAACATCTCATCATCCAGACAAATCATCACTATCTTCTTCTTGATATGCCAATATGGGATCATATGATGCTTTCTTCTGTCGGGTAAATTTTTTTCTGAGATAATATGATTACAAAAATCGAACAGGAACCAAATAAATTTTACATACAACAATTTAGGGTAAGATATGAGAAACATATAGAAATAACCAAATTACAGTAAATAAAACCATAAACAGGTTAGATCAGTGATCATCGAAGCACCAATGAAGGATTATCCTTAGAGAAGATACCGTCCCTGCAATACCAGTATAAATGGTACGATGATCTGCTCCCAACACAAATGATACCACCCTCGAAAGTTCCTCACAGAACAATAGCCAAAAGAGAATAGTAGAACTTCGCACTAGAAGAATAGAGAAAGAGAAGCTTGCACATGTAAAGATTCGTGTCTAGGGGAGATCCATAACCTCCCATTCAACGTGCATCTACTCATATCTCAAAACAGTAGAATCTGGAGCATCGAGTTGGTTCAGATCATATAATAGCTGGATTACATATTAATCTACTGGATTAATTCATCTGACTGGCCAAATGAAACACACAACAAAAGTATCGAGATTCGAATTAATCCTTTCGAACCTGAGCCTCGAGTGGAGACAAAGCGGAATGTGTGCGCACATGTGTGGTTCTCCATTCCTCCTTTATACCACTGTTTCAAGAGCTTGGGTTGAGGATACATGTATAAGTCCGTCAAAATTTTAGCACTATTCCATGTGGGACTGAAAAACACAAAAAAATCCACCCAAACTCGACACTCACATCAAACTGGGAATCCAATTTTGCCTCCAACTAATCTGGCTTCTCACTTGGAACCAATTTGGTTTTCTATAAGTGGTTGCATAGATTTACCCATTGAAATCTGATCAAATTATATATATTGACTATTTGAAAAGAGATTCTAGATGACACAAAAGATATATTTCAATTGCCATACTTTACTTTCAGTACACATATCTTCCAGTTTGAACCCTGTACGATCTGCTACTTTCGACATGACAGGAACAAAGTGAATTAAATCTTGAACTTCAGATGTTAGTGTTAAAGTACATAGTAGAAACAACAAAGTATTGTTCATTGTACAATCTTTAGGTTTGATGCTCTTAAAGGTCATGCACCCTTATCATGTTTCATCAGCATATACCCTCTTCATTTAACCATGATCCACAATAACATTCAATGGATAGTATTCTTCGAGGGTGCAATGCTAAGATCCCGCCCAAAGGCTTGAATCTTTTCAAAGCCTACGCTATTTCTTACCTTATAGCTTAAACGACACTCATGCTTCCAGGGATAAGATCCCATGCATAAGCGCTAAAAAATATTACCAACTAGATTCTCAAATAGCTTGTTATTACCACATTGAATATATTTTACAGGATCTCCACTCAGATAGATTGTCTTGCCAATGTAGATGAACTTTTAATGGGTTTCAGTCTCGTCTTAAGCCCAAACTTCAGGACTAAAGATCTAGCAAGCCCCCTAACGGATCCGATGTGTTTTCTTTGGATCCAATGATAAACTATTTTCAAACTCATCACCATGATTACTTATCAACTTAGTAATTGTGATTACCCGTTTATTTTGAATCCATTTAGCTACATCTATAAATTTTGAAAAAGCTTTATGGATCTGGTAATACTAACGAACTTCTTGCTCTTAAACGTAGCTTTGTCTAGGTTTCTTTGTTCATATATTGAACACATATTTTCTGTTTTATATGTTAGATCGGGAAGTCATATATATATATATATATATATATTTATATATTGTGTTTGATTAACTTGTGAATCATGTTCACGAGAGTGTGATATAGTCTTTTTGATATAGTCTTTTATTACAGAATAGTGTTTCCTCTTGTGAAGGAAACTAGAAAACAGTCTAGCGATGAATACTCATTAGATTTAAGTGTATAGAGATTTATATGACCATTTTAAGAAAAAATAATGCATATCATTTTTTATCGCTTCAAATCATTCTTTAGAAAAAGAGATTTTAAATACTTCATCACGTATATTAGAAACACTTGACAAGTTATGCTTTGAACCTTCAACTAAATTAACTTTATCAACAGAAGTGAGAGATCTACCAATCGTATCGTCACTGATGATTATACATGCATGATTGTTTCAGATGCGATTGTCTCACCTCTCTTGTACTCTATATTGAAAAACATGTCGGTATCTCCGGTCAAACGCTTCTTTTGTTGCGCTTGATATCGCACAAAAGAGCGTTTGGTCATGTGAATGATGTGACCATTTATCCAACCATAGTTGATTTTTCCTATTAGATAGAGTTTCATCTTTTTTATTCCATAGGTTCGATCTTTGTAGTTTATTTTCGTAGAGTTCTTGATGATTGCAAAGAAATTAAGATAACTTCTTAATACCCATTTCTTTTGGGTTCTTGATGGTTTAGCATGGTTCTTAGGTTTAATCCAAGGTTGCTTGCTCTTATTGACTTTGTTGGATCTTACAATAATAAAAGTTTTGGTATGAAAGTGCTAGCCATGTCAAAGTTATTTTCATGCAACATTTGTATTATATTCCAAACTTTGTAGTTGATTTATAAGAGGCTCATAACATTTGATATACGCCTTTTTTTCCTTTAGTGAAGTTAGCCATTAGATCATCTATAAGAGATCTCTTTTTAGCTTTCACCTCCTTGATTATTGGCTTTCAAACTATGCTAATTCTGAAGTGTTATATCACATGTGTAAAACCAATCAGTCAAAAATGATGGACAATATTTGATTTAAGTACGTATATTTATTGTACTTGAGCAAGCTTAAGATCGAACACAAGAAGTTAGATTTAGTTCATGGAGTCCAACACATAGACAATCAAGTATTTAGGCTCTGAGAAGATGTACTTTATGTTTTTAATTATATATGTAATGCGAAAAGGAAATATGATGTGCAGTAAGAGTAGACTTAATTGAAACTTGGGAGATATGTGTGTAGGAGAAACTTCAAATGAGATGGTGTCTCACTGCTTTTATAGTGAGCCATCCACCTCGTCCATCTATTTTTAGTCGCACAGTTGTAATCAATGATGCTTTAATTATAATACTTAAATGGTCGAAAACCCATTTTGGTCTTTTTGTCACATTCTAAATATAGAATGTGACAACTAGGGATGAGCATGGACCGGGCTTTGAAGGGCCCAGGCCCAAACCCGTCTAAAAAATTCGGGCCTTGGGCCGGGCCGGGCCGGCCCATCTTCCAATTAGATATTATTAACTTTGACTCTTTTATTTCAAGTTAATCTCAACTCAAGTTACACAAGCCAAAATTGATTAAAACGTGTACCACAATACTTGTGAAACAACTAAAATTCAATTCTACCAAATCCGAATTTACACATGTGCACTCAATGCTAGATACCATGAATGTCCCTCATTTATAGATATTGAAAGAGTGAACCAAACTTATCAAGTTAACAATAACATGTACACCAGATCCTACATTTTAAAAAATGGGATAAGACCCATATTGGATAAATGTACAATAATAGAAAATGTTTTGATTGAAAAAATTAAATACTAACAAATTCAAGAATAACCAAAAGAATCTAAACCAAATACTAATTAAGGAAAATTAATTCTTAATTGAAATACATTGATCATCAACTCATGTCACATGCTCGACTTTCTTGATTTATAAACATTGTATGAAGACATGATACAAGAAGAGAGTGCACATGAAATAGGTGGGAGTTTTCATGCATGTAGGATGTGAGAAAGGATTCGGGCTCTCTTCGGGCCGGGCCCTTGGGCCGGGTCGGGCTGGGCCGAGCCAAGCTCGAGCCCGGCCCAAAAAATTTTTGGGCCTAAATATTAGGCCCAAGCCCGGCCCGATATTCCTTTGGGCCTGGGCCGAGCCGGGCTTTTTGGGTTGTGCTTCGGGCTGGGCCGGGCCGGCCCAGCCCGATGCTCATCCCTAGTGACAACTATATTGCCTAATCTCTCTCTCTTGATTAATCAATGACAACGACCTCCCTCCCTCCCTCTCACGATCGTTCAACGGAGGTGCCCTCTCTCTCTCGCATGCGATCGACTACCGGCGTCACCAACATCCTCCTCCACACAATCGTCCAGAAGATGTGGAGGAAGGAGATGCACTGCGAGATCGTGGCTGCCCCTCTTTGTTATCCCGACGCGTGCAGCTCTCCCTCCGATGGCGGTGCACGATGAGGATGATGGTGGCTCCCCTCCCAATGCGACGTGCAATGATGGAGCAGGTATGTAACGACGCCATGGATATACATACATACATACATACATATATATATATATATATATATATTACTTCTGAAACTTTTTTTAACTTGCAGGATCGGATGAGGAAGATGAGGAGGAGGGGTTCGACGACACCAGCATCCTCCTCCATGCAACGTCTCTAGGCTTCGATGGAGGGGTTCGTCGTATCCAACTTCCTCCTCCATGCAACACCTCTCGACTGCAAAGAGGGGGCATGAAGGAGGAAGGCACACATGAGGGGCATGGTAGAGGTTAGATGTGCGCGGAGGAGGGGCACCTTAGCTTTTTTACAGATCGTAGTTTTTTTTACGAAGTTTGGAATGGTTTATGCAAATATTGAACTTTATTTACAATCTCATGTCAATTTTTTTACATGTTACCAATATCTAACAATGTACTTATTATTGCAGAACTCTAAATAAATATTACAAAGTGACAGGACGATTTTACAAAAGAGCGCCTAAATTTTACAAAGTGATCAGACACTCTTACAAAGGAACACCAAAAAGTTACAAAGGAGTGTGGAACAGTTATAATGATCCACTTGAAATTTTACATTTATGACATATGGATACAAAGACCTATAAATGATGCTCTAATTTTACAAATAGACATGGAAAATTTACGAAGACAGGCACATGTTATAAACACACAATTAATTTTTACAAAGGGGCAAATCTCATTTAAAAGAAACAGTACATTACAATTATGAAATTATTTTTTACAATGAAAACAGTAAATTTACAAAGGAAATGACTCATTTTACTTCATAACTATTGAATGATAACATAAATATATGTAATAATCAACTCGTTGATGTCATGTATAAATTTTATATTATTATGTTGAAATTACAAACATATAAAAAATCCAAATCGTTGAGAATATTAATGGTAATTAATAAATGAATGTAGATGCCAAATCTAGACAATACTAAAATAGTAATTTGATATCGTTAAATGGATTTCGAATTTAGTAAAATCAAAATGGCGAAAATATCCTTTTAGGTAAGATTTTTGATGCAACCGTTAGATTGAGATCCGATGGATCTGATTGATGGCTCATCATAATATTGGTGAGTACCCACCTCATTTGAAAGGGTCCCTATATATATGGAAAATTTTCAAAATGCATTGAATGCAAATTTAGAAAAATAGGACAAGAATTGATTATTAAAAATCGTTTATTGAAAATTGAAGGAAAAATGTAGTATTTAAAGTTCGAAATAACCAAAAAATGCAAAAAAGTATTTTTTTTACAAATTGACATCTTTTCCAAGTTGAACAGTATGTTTCTTGAATTTACTCCATAGGTATCCCACAAGACCCTCAAAATGTGTTTCAACCCATGAAGGTAGTATAATTTCGACAAGATGTCTTAAAAACCTTGTTGTTGTTTCAATGGGGTGATTTTTCCCTTTGACCTTTTTCCGCAAAACCTCAACACCTCATCCCTCCAGCGAGTGGGAGAAGAAGGCAAAAAGTAGTATAACACGAGCTTCCAATAGGGATGAAAATGGTCTGATACGGATACAAATATAGGTATAATCATATCCTTACCCATTTAAAAATACAAATACAAATGCGGATACAAATATCGATGGATGTGAAAAACGTGTTACCATATCCTTAAAAATGAATACGAATGTAAAACGATTACGAATCAGATACGAATAATAATATGAATATTCAATAGATTAACCATATATATATATATGTTTAGGATGGTTTATACATACAATAGATATATCGGATAGAGTAATTTCGTAACAATTATACTAATAATGATGGATGCAATTATAAAATATTGTACACAGTTATAATATAAATATATTATTGTACTTACGTACAAAAACGAATATACGAATACGAGTGCGAATATCAGCGACTGTAAAAGTCATATCCATATATGCATCCTTTTTAAAACGAATACGACTAAGAATATCAATATATATAGGAAAAGATATATATATATATATATATATATATATATATATATATCGGTAAAATGGGACTGCCCTCAGGGACTAGCCAACTTGGCTACTCCCACCCGTATTTTCCCCTCATTTTTTTATTTTTTTGGAAAATAAAAATTTGTATATTCATCATTATATCCCTCTCACATTCTATTAAAATTTCGTCAGAAACAGAGACTCCTAAGCCTTCCATCCAGACGTCATTTTTTTAACGGTCGCAGGATTTTTTAAATCGACCACGTTTGGATGGAGGCCGTAGGAGTCTCTGTTTCTGACGAAATTTTAATAGAATGTGAGAGGGATATAACGATGAATATACAAATTTTTATTTTCCAAAAAAAATGAGGGAAAAATAGGAGTTGGAGTAGCCAAGTTGGCTACTCCCTAGGGGCAGCCCCATTTACCTCTCTCTCTCTCTCTCTCTATATATATATATATATATATAGGAGTGATCCTGTGAGAGCCAAAACTTGTGAGAGCATGCATTCTGGACCACATGATCCAACCAGGAGAGAGAAGACAGGATCATGTGGTCCAGAATGCATGCTCTTATGCTCTCACAAATTTTGGCTTATAACGAATACGATAGCAGATCGGATATGAATATATTCACATTCGTTTTCATCCTAACTCCCAAACGAAAAGGAGCACATAAGAGGAGAGAGAGATATACCTTATACAAGAAGACCATAGTCAAGATAGCACATACCTCAAGTTCAAATCATCACCTTTCCAAATATTGTATACCCTTTTCCATAATAAATCAATTGCTTTAATCTATGTAAAATAGATATTGTGATGCAGATATATTCATATCTATTACTCTTACTAATAGTGGGTTCTGTCCATGTGCTCCCCTCCTAGCTACACGTGGAACCCTTATCCCCCCACCCTCTTCCTACTTTCATGCCCATCCTCTCGCATTCTCCTTTCTATTTCTCTCTCCGTGACGAACAGGTAATGCCCTTTGTTCTGCTTGCATTTTTTATTTGAAAAAAATTAATTCATTGTTGTGCTTTTATTTTTCCTATATATGTAGATTGAAATCAGTACGAAATTCGTATGCCATATTATTGTTAGAATTTTGATTTATCGTAGTGTGTATCTTATACACTACATTATATTAGAGCAAGATTAGATAATCTTGATTGATTAAAATTATATTTATTTTTATTGATATAGATACTTTTTTCTTGTTAATAATGATAGATATAAATTTTCTATTACTTAATATACGTGTGTATATTGTATAAATATGAATCAATGTGTATATACATATTTTTAATTTTTTCAAAGAAATGCACATGGGAATCTTGTTGGTATATCTCTATCCATCCACTAACGTATTAGCTTTTCAATAGATATAGATATGTATTTTTTTGTTTTGATGAATAAGTATGTACAATTTTATATTTTGCAAACACATACCCTTTTTCTTTTTTAGATATGGGTAGGAGTATGATTACATTTTTAACAGATAAATATATTTATATTACCGAATCTATATTTTTATCGTAAAGACATGTATCAATGTGTGGATACGAATATTTTCGAATATATATCAAGGATGTATATAAGGATGCAATGGGTAAACCAATATCCATCCGTTATTGTATCCGATTTAAGCATATCTAGATTTTTTATTTTGATGGATATTGATATGGTAAATATATAAGGATATAAACATTTATATGGATATTATTTTTAATTTTGTAGGATATGGATACTGATATTGTTACATCTTTATGAATACGAATAAATATCTGTATTACTGAATATATGTGCATAGAAATATGTTAATATGAATACATGCATATTTTAGATATATGAAAAAGTTACACGAAATATATTGCACCTTGGACTCATTTTGAAATGCTCAAAGAAAGATGTATATCTTTGTATTTTCAATGATTTATTATAGAAGTTATTTGATATGGACTATTACTTTATCTATCTTTTTTAGTTATACATAGTTTATGTGATTTTAATGTAATTGACAATCAATTTTAATTTTACAAAAACTATTTTATGAGTGTAAGTGGTAGACATTTATTATCCGTGCAATATTTCATATCTATTTTGTAAATATTAACATCTAAATTATGATTGTCAGGTTTTATATCCACATTTATATTTAAAGATATGACTTCTGATTTTCGAAAATGATAAGATACATGCTTATGTATCATATCTAGACCTAAAAAGGATACAAATATGGTGCATCTATATCTTTGTACATATCATTCCATTTGCATCCTTACATCATTTTGAACGCCAATAAGGTTGTTTATAATTTATACCAAATACTTTTACAAAGGTTGACTATTGACTTTTCAATTCTATATATGGTTAAACTACTTTGATTTATATTTTTAATATAAAAATCTATTTTTAATATATAAATAAATCTTGCAAAATAAATAAGTATATCACAAATAATAATTTGCACAATCGTTTACAAATAATAGTTTGCATAATATTTTTAATAAATACATTGAATAAAAAATAAAATACATGGTTTTATATTTGATTTTGAAATATTCCATGGGACAATTTTGTTGCACTATTTAGACTTACATAATCTTACGAAATATTTTTTCTTTTGCATTAAAATAAAAAAACTGATCAAATGATTTTTACAATGCATATCAACGTCGATAGACGAATTTAATCCAATTTCAAAATGTAGCTTGGGAGTTCTTTAATTGAAATAGTTTAATATATATGTTCTAAACAACTCACTGAGCTAAAGGACATAAAATTCAAAATTATTTATATTTCGCAACCAAGTGTATATACTAATAGTGGGTTTCTTCCCCCCCTTGTGCCACATGGTACTCCTCCTTCCTTCCTATCCTCTCACTCCCCCCGATCTATCTCTCTCTCTTCAATAACTCCCTAAATCTCTATCATTCCCTCTTTTCTCTCTGCCTTTCTCTCTCTCTCTCATTCCATCTCTCGCTTTCTCCCTTTCTTCTTTATCTCCCTCTCTCTAAACTCATTTCTCTCCTTCTCTCTTCATATTCTCTCCCACCCCACTAACTCTTTCTCTTCATATTCTCTCCTCAATCCCTCTCTCTCCACATTCGATTTATCTCCCTCTCCCTCTTCATATTCTCTCCCTCCCCACTCACTCATTCTCGCTCTTCATATTCTCTCTCCCTCCCTCCTTTTCTCTCTCTCCATAAATTTCATATTTTATCTCTCATTTCCTCCTTATAAATTTAAAAATATATTAACATTAGTTAAATAAAAGTAAACTCATATATATATATATCATTTACAAAATTTGAGATATATATATTATATTTTTTTTAAAACTGTTATTTTCCTTTTAAATTTACTACTTTGAGAAAATTAATTGTATTTTTGAAACTACTCTTGACATCATTGTCAACATCATTTATATTAATTTCTCCCTCATGGATTTTAAGTAGGATCATTACTAAAGGATACCCATAACCCGTCCTTAATTAATTTATCTACAAGCGACAGTATCAATCTGACAGTGATGAAAAAATAGATACGAAAGTCTCCCAGGTAATCCTTCAAATGATTATTCCATTCTATATATATGAGGTTTCACAACTATGAGCTAATTACTTTGATCTATTTATTTAATGATTATTTAATCGTATTATGCAATCATATTTGTAAGTACCTCATTGTTATAATTTAAATAGAAAAACTTAAATGAAATTATATTTATTAACTAACGGTGTAAATGAAGGATATCGAGAATCCTTAAGCGCATCAGGGAAGCGTGTTGATTGCATCGTATACGATCGGGGTAACTTGTCGCACTAGTCGCAATATGCGACGGAAATTAAATTTTTAAATCTAATGATGAAAGCACATGATCACGAGAACACTTCTCAGATCGTTTCATCAAACCACAAAGTATAAGCAATACCTCTTGGAGCGTGGTTGTAATCGTAAGATCCCAAACAAGAGATCCTCCTGTCTTAAGTCCGATCCACGAAGAATGCACTTGCGGGCGCGATGATGAGACATGTTCCTCCCGCAATCCTCAGTGAAGATCCAAGCCATGAATCCCCTGATTTTGTCAAACGAAATCCGTCGTCTTCCTTTAGAGCTAGCAACCCCAAAGAAGAAGGAGATCCTCGAGTCGTCGAAGGCGAAGGCGAGAGTCTCCCTTTCAATGCAAGGTGGGCGGCCACCTTTGAAAAAGAGAGAAGAGAGAGGGCGAGAATGAGAGAGAGAGAGAGTAGTAGGCTTCTACAACTCTAGAATCATGTACCTAGAAAGGCTAGGTTAGCCCTCCTTTTATATTAGTTTAGGATCCAATGGATCTCAATCCATGGGACACATAGATCCAACAGCCAAGTTGGTCTATGTATTAATCAATGGTCATGATTTTTGTTGATTAAAAACCAACAATATTAATTTATATTAAATTAAATATATGTTGCATTATCATCAGCATAATTTAACTCAATAAATATATCAATAAACACAAGATAATGACATGATAATTTAAAAAGATAATTATCCACCTAAATTACATGGATAAAGATAATTATCCACCCATGAGATTTTGTGGATTATCTCATCCTTTTAACTCATATCATTATCTCTTGTTTATCTTGCAACATTACCCACTAAATTAATTCTCAATCAATTAGTGTATAATTATTGCAAAATTATCCATCAAATTAATTCCCAATTAATTTGTGAATATTTATTGCAAAATTATCCACTAAATTAATTCCCAATTAATTAGTAAATATTTCACTCATGCCATTGAAAATATGTGAATCATATTCACAACCCAAACTAAATTGTAAATTACATTTTCAATTAATTGCTTAATGTGAATCCAATTCACATTAACAATTAATAAATGATATTTAGAAAGGTGCTCTCCCTCTTTCTCTAATATATTATAAATCATATTTATAATATATACTCACAAATTATGGATAGCACTATCCACAATTTGCATATCCTTGATAATTAAATCCCATTTAATTATCTTAGATAATAATTCTCTTAATGTGAATCATATTCATACTATTCTTGATAATTAAATATCATTTAATTATCAACATCTTGTTGCTTGGATATATATAATTCATCAAATGAATTATTCTTGAACTCCTTCAAGAATAATGTGCTTTCCCCGCAGATACTTGGAGATAAGGACAGGGCGATTGTATTGTTCCACGTATAGTGACTTGGTGTTGAGATATCATCTCAAGTTCAGATCTTACGAACCTCCCACAGATGCTTGATTAAATCAAGACCGCAAATCTAATCTTCTCATTGCATCTGAATCTCATTCAGACTAATGTCCAACATTCGGACTAAGATCAGATTGCTTCTCTATTGAGAGGAGTCACTAAAATCCAGAACTGTTTGATCACTCCCTCGGAATGGAAGCATAATGGATATACAATCGTTTATGATCACATCACCCTCAGGTATTCCTAATACATGTACATCATGCATATTGGAGGACTATGATCAACCCGAAGATCAAGATCAATTTTATACTGTCTTCTTCAGGGTTTTATCAATAAGTTTCTCATTTGTTCATTGGGATTTGGTATCGATCATATACTTTCCAAAAGCATATATCATACCTAGGTCTTGATCATATACTTTTTAAAAGTATATATCAAACCTACAAATGCAGTCAAGCTTCCAAAGCGAGACGACCGTGCACGGAATTTGATTCTTCCCAATATCTCATGAGTAAGCTCATGTCTTCCGGTTCAGTAGTGAACTTGTATTATCCCTTTGAGAGATCGTATTACTCATATGCCCTTATATGCACACCAGCTCGCCGGTGTATAGACCTTGGTTAGGCCATCAACCTATCGGTCTGCCAAATGTACATACTCAGACATATAGCAATACATCTATCTCCGGTCAGAGGATGCGTGCCTATGCTGTGACAACATTCAACATAGGGCTTAGGTTATCTCGATCTCGTTAAGTCAACTCTTTGACCTAACTAATCTGACACCTCCGAATCTCTATTCCTATGTAGAGGACCTGCATCAAGAGGTCGATCAGATATCAGCCTATGTGAGAAAGGATTGTCATTTCCTACTCAGGCTGGAGATCATCTCTTAATAATCATTTGACGGTGCTTGATGAGTCCTCAATCTAACCCTTTAGATATTCATCCGAGCACCAACCTATATGATTCAATTATTGAATCAACAACTGTATGATCATCAAGATGGCCATGGTACATAACCCTAATTGTACATAGGGACCTTATATGCAAATTATTCATTCTTCATTTCAGATCAGGAAATGATATGTGCAATAACATTTATTGCATAATGGCTCACCGTGGGCTCACATGTCCAACAATCTCCCACTAGCCCAAAGAGCCATTAATGGGCTAATCATTTAAACCCACACTCAGGTGACAATCATATGTTATTTTAGAAAATAGCTAGGTAAGCTGATAAGTCACTTTGTTCCAAAAGACTGCCAAGTCCATTTACGACACTTGCATATCTCCTACTAACAGTGCTCGCATCCAATGCGAATGTTGCATCTAATGCAATCAATACTCAATCTTGATAAAGCAATTATAGTGTCCTTGGCACTATTGCTCAATAGTTATTATAACCAGTATTTCCATAATCCTTATCAGAATACCCTTATTCCGGAAGATCACTATCTCTTAAGGTATCCACAGTTAAGACCTTTTAGATCTCTATCTATAAAGTCTTAAGCTTTTGAAGATATGACTTTGAGATCACTATCTCAAAAAATCTTGTCATCTATGAAGATTTTGTTATTACTGCAATCAAGTGTTTTCTCTCCATAGTAGGATTAGCAACACTTTATTACTCCCACTGCATGGTAGATATCTGGCTTTTGTACACATCTAGCATAGACTTAGCATCTCGTAACCGATGCACAAGTGCAAGCAGTTCTAGCATTTACTTCCTCAACTCTTGAGGTGTTATCCCTTTGGATAGGTCAGTACCAAATCTTAAGGGAAGGAAGCCTTTCTTGGAATTTCCAAGAATGGAATATGTCCAAGGTGTACTGTAAATATGACAGTCCCAATACCCTCTTTTCTTTGCTTCTGAACAACTTCAGAATTAAGATCTAAGAGGTATTCTTGAGATCATATCTCAAGGTATGGAATAGCCAGTCTATAAAACACTTATTATCATCCTTATATCGTTCCAAATGATTAGGATATTATCTACATTTAGCACGATGAACACAATGACACTCCCACTAAGCTTCAGATGGTTCATCAAGATTCTATTTGAAATCATAACATTTATAATTTCATCAAATCTTATGTTCCAACTACAATAATCTTATTTGAGTCCATCGATGGATTTCTTTAGCTTTCACACCTTACTTTCCCCAATCATGAAGCCATGGGGCTACTTCATGGTGAACATCCTCAGAGAGGTATTCTTAGAGGAATGCAATCTTGACTTACTTCTTGAAGATGCAACAGTCAAGTTGTATAGCTAAGGTTAGCAAATTCTGATGATTTTAAACATGGTCACCGAAGAGCAAGTCTCATTGCAAGCAATGTCTCTCTTCCGGTGTGCAGCTCTTGGCTACGAACCATGCTTTGAAGGTCTCTACCTTCTCATCAGGTTCCCTTTCTCTTGAAGATCCATTTACACCTTAATGGGTCTAACCCTTATAGGTGGATCCTCAAGAGTCCATATATAACATTTGTATATGAGGTCTACTTTAGATTTTATTGCTAATATCCATCTTTCCATGTCATGATCGTCAGGAGCTTCATCACATGAAGTCCGATCATTGTCAGACTTAACTGACATATGGAATACATCCTCAAACTCATTTGAAGAGGTATTAATGTTTCATCTTTAATTATGCTTTTAGTTTCAGATTTTAGGAGCCTTATCATCTTCTCAAGATCAAATGAGTTCTTATACTTCATTTTCATCTTGATTCTCAAGAGAGTCATCCTCCAAGAATCATATTCTCAAAGATGAGATCTTCTAATAGCTCAAGGTCATAAAGTAGGTATCCAATACCATCCTTTATTTCCTAATGAAGTAGCACTCTCAAGTGCTAGATTCCAGCTTACATGCATGGAACCTTATTAAGTATATATATTGTAGTTTCTACTACACATATATACCTGGAAACTAAGGGGATAATTATGCTAAAATTCATCATTGATCAAATCATGTCACACATGATCCAATTGTATCTCCCTACAACTCCATTGAGTTTAGGTGTGTTAGGAGGATTGAGATAGAAATGATATTCATATCTTCATAAGGTATTCTTTGAATTCATCTAATAGGTACTTGCTACCTTGGTTATATCATATTCATTTAATCTTCCTTCAAACTTTGGTTCTAAACCAAAAATTGTGAAATCTTTGAACATTTCAAAGTTTCTTAGGTGAAGAGAAGAAATCTCATATCATACATGATCATCAATAGATATCACATATCCATAATGTTCACTATGATGTAGATGATCCACATACATCAATATGTATGAGATCCCGAATACCTGACATCTTGCACCTTTCCTAAGAGAAGGGTGTTTTGGACATTTTTCGAACACAAAAAATTTTAGACATTATCAAGTTTCATATCTTACTAGTCTATTGATCATATCAATAGAATGATGACACTCATCATATCTACATACATCTTAACTCTTAGAGATTTAGGTTCAGGTAGGTATTCAAACATTTTGAACACATTATCTCTTTCGAGCCACCATTCTGCATAATGCAGAGAACCATGCCATTCATGATTATATGTCTAGAGCACATATATATGCCAGAACATCTTCTTAGATTTTATAAGGATTATTTTGACAATTGCGATCATCATCGACATGTCACTTCCGAAGTACACTCGATGAAAGATTAAGACTATAGAGACATACAAACCCTAAGGTGATGCCTTATTGTCTCATTTAATTGTCATTCCTCATTATGTTAAGGAAACTTGCACATTGCAATCACATACATTGTGTGTCCAATTTCAAGTACAATATCTGGATCATGAGTCCAATCCATGATATTTTACTGGTTATCATTGAGTATAACATTGAGTGGGTTTAATGAAGGATTATCTGAAATAAGAAATTTGCATAAGGGTATATATTATATATATACATATTTTTTCTTTAATTTAGGAATTTTTATATCAAAGTTGTCTTGCCTTGTCAACAATGAAAGTTCATTCCCTTAATCACTTTCAATGTAAGAGATATTCTTACCATTATATCTCTAGCAAGATCTGGGATCCCCTTTCCTATCTTCGTCACATCCCAATAATATGAGAACCTGCAACTCTGATAAAAAGAAGCGGGAACACATTCCACCTTGCAAGTCCAACTTGCATTTCCTAATTCGGTCTTTAACACACGGGCCCACCACCCCTAAGATGATGTTGACCCGTCATTAATTGAACCAACCGTTAACAGACTTAATACTCGCTATACGCAATCCATTATCGCCCTAATAATATGAGGACCCGCTATTGGGGTCATTACGTATACGACCTTACTCTTCCGAGAAGCAAAGAACCCGATCCAAATAAATCATATACATGATCTGTCACTCCGGACATGCGTCTCCTATATACAACATCTGGCGACGGAATCCTTTGCCTTGACGGGAGACCATGGATGTCACTTATGTGATCCTCCACCTCATATTTAAATTGTAATAGTTAATTATCGTGAATCATATTCACATAATTAATTCTTCCAAGGGAAATACACATCTATTCATAATAGAGTGTTTATTGAATATAATTAATTTAATCACATTAAATTAATTATCAATCCAATTATCAATCAACAAACTTAATTATTACTTGAATAGTAGGTATAATCCCAAAGTATGTATTATTCGAATTTTAATAATTAGAAAAATACACTTTGACTTCTTCGGCATTATCGAGTCCCTTCTCGCTGTCATAGCCAGTACCGAAGAGAGTGGGACGGACCACTGACTGAGTTTTTCGGAGGATCTAGATGTCTCACAAGGCGAGAGATCCAGTCGCTGAGTCGACCACTCCAAAATACCCAGATCAATCAACAATTAACCCACAATAGATGTATGCGATAAATATAAAAATGTGGAGTTAAAATTTATTATAACTCTACATGCAAGTGTGTATAGGTGTAAGCACAAGTACATGTCGAACACTGGGAGGCGAATGGTTGAGTGATGAAATTGGTTGCGCAGTTATTCAATTCAATGTTCATGTACAATCCTTATTGTTTTTATGGGTTTTTGATTTTGTATATTTTTTAATTTCATTTTTGTTTTTATGATTTTTATTTTGTTTTTACATTTTATATTTTTTTAAAATTTCCTTTTTTTATATATTTAGAATTATATTAATATATATATATACATATATATATATAAAGAGATATATAAGAGAAGAAAGAGGAGTAATATATAAGGATATGTATATTTATATAAATACTCAATACATACTAGATATAATATATATATTTTTTGGATTTTTATATTTTTATATTTTTTTGTTATTTTTCTGGAATTTTCTAATTTCTATGTATTTTTATTTTAAAAAATGTCCCTAATATAGGATTCATTAAATAGGCCAGAACTAATTTGGGTTTTAAAATATGAAATAATTCCAAAAATAACCCAAATTAATTTTAATACATAAATAATAATTATATCAATAATTATAAAATAGGAAAACATATTTTTGGTATTTTTGAAGGGTTTTAATATTTTTTTAGTATTTTGGAGCTTCTTGAAATTTTTATATTTGTTTTTTTCTATTTTTAGGGTTTTTCAATTTCTGGACTTAATATATATATATAAATATACTATATATAATTTTTTTGTAATTTTTTAAAAGCATTTTTATAATTTTTTTGTATTTTCTAATTTAAACAGTACAAAAAGGGCTCTTTTCCATTTTTAGTAATTAGGACAAATGCAAAAAAATGTAAAATAAAATATGGACGTGAAACAACATTACATGAACCATTTATCCTAATTTTTCTGAATTTTTAGGAGCACCATAGGTATTTTTAGAAAATAGATAAAAGACACAAAAATTAAACAGCCTAGCAGGGGCATTTTTGCAAATAAAATAATTCCCAGGGGCATCAGTGCAAATATACTACAGAAATAATCATTTATTTTCATTTTGGGGTTAATTTACAATATACAAAAATCGTCAGGGGTGTAGTGCAATTTTCACGCGCCTTACGTGGGACTGCACGTGAGGCGCGGAGGGACTAAATGGTAATTACAAAAACTAAAGGGGGCCTAGTGCAAAAATTGCAATTTATTTACAACATGAAATTTTATTTATTGCATTAATATCTAAATATAAAAAGGCAGGGGATATATCTGAAATTTACCCCCAACAGGCGCGCGATCCAACAGCTGATCTTCATCCACTTGACACGCGTCGCCTCCACGTCTGCCGATGCCGCTTCGACGATGGACGGTAAGGATTAGATCATATGAGATGATCTGACGGTCTGAACGCTGCTCCATCGGACGGCTGTGATTAAACCTGGGACTTTATCTTCATCCAACGACGGAGAGGACGTCTGGAAGAACGGGGAGGAACGCTCGCCTGGGCGAGCTTCCTCCGGTGAGAACTCGCTGCTCCGTCGGCCTTTGCTGCTTCAAGGTGTCCCAAAAGCTTCCTGGAAGGGTCTTCTACTTGTTGGAGGTTTTGGATCGGTCAGAGGACCACTGGAGCGCCCTTGCGAGGTCGGAGAAGGCAAGGTGCTCCAGGTATCTCCGACGGCCTGTAACTTCATCTCCTGGTGCATTTGAAAAATCTTTTTGAAAAAGACAAAAAAATGCATCTGCATATGCATCATCATCATCTTTTCAAAAATCCATAAAAAGTTCAAAATCTTTGAAAATTGCATCACAAAAATATTTTCTGCATTGCATTGCATAGCATGAGCATTTTTCGGATTGAGTTTGATAGTTGAACAAGTCTAAGTAAAATCCGGAGATTGGAGCTTGATTGGACCTTAAAATCTACCTAATAACAGGAACTTTATAGGAACTGGGTTTGAGGTACTTCAGGTCTAGTTGACTTAATTCTTTGAGGATCACGAGACTTGGTTCAATGGATTCTTGACTGCCTAAGTAGAGTATTTCGGAGCACACGCACGACTCTTGTTGATAATGACCTAACTTGGACACCTGCACCTTTCACATAGCTCTCCATGGATGAGGTGGTGAGGAGGCAGCTTCCTTTAGCTTGGGGTAGCATATGAGGGTAGTACTTCTAGGCGGAACCTCTCTTCTTCTTATAGTGAAGGAAGTGCACCTCAACTTGGTCTAGTGGTGTCAGAAGCCGTGGGTTGCAATAAAGCTTCAAAAGAGGGATAGTCTACTGGCTCAAGAGGAAAATTTCTTGTATATGCTGCTCATGTAGATATGTTGTACAGATGCAATTGAAAAAAAAAATGCAAAAAGAACTCCAAAAAAGTGGTGGGTCAGATTGAAAATTTAATAATCCCACCGGAGTATGTATATAGTTCAATAAAGCAAAAGCTTATGGTATCCATGTTACATCTCATGAAGCTAGCAGCGGGAGACTCAGCTACACTGGCTGAGCTTCCAAAAGTCTATACTTCTTCCCCCTCTTCTTGAGCCGGTTGCACTTGAACTTAGAAGGGAATACCCCGCTTCTCGAGGAAAGAGTTGCTAGACTGAGGCATTAGAGTTACCAGGTTGGGGGAGGTTGTTTCTTTGTCACTTCTGAGGTGGGGAGCTACATATCACTTACACTGTACGAGTCAGACTCATAGTCGTAAGAGTTTGCGTATGAGTTGAAGTATTTCTGACCTGGCTATTGAGGAGACTTGGACAGAGTTTTGGGATTCTCAAGGACTGTTGGATTTCAAACTTGGTTCTCATTAAGGTTCCAACCGCACTAAAATTTCCAAAGGTCCGACTTAAGCTCCAAACTTTGATTTTATGAAGACAAGTTCAATATTCAAATTAAATCCAAGTTCTGCTTTTCCTTTTCTTTCTTTTCTCTTGGCACTTATTGCATAAGTGTTTGCTAGGGACTAGCAAAGGTAAAGTATAGGGGGATGATGAATCTACATTTCATCATCTTTATTCTATCATTTTGGCACCAAAAACCCTAGCAAATACCTCTAAATAACATTAAAATCACCATCTTAGCATGCATGCATGTGCATCACAATAGTGTATAAAATACTGTAATTAAGGCCAAAATTATAGAATAAACAAAGAAAAGAAAAAGAATGAAATATTATAAATATTTTATGATCCAAAACCCCCGAGACCTAGGCATCTTGATGAATAGGTCGACAAGGAATAAAGTAGGGGGAGATAAGGTCAGAAATACAGAGAAAATACCTATACATTCTACTCATTCTTTATTCATTTTGGGACCTATTTTTGGTTCCACTTTTTATACATCAAATAAAGAAACTTTGTACACGAAAGTTGTAGACAATAAAATAAAGAAAAAGGCAAAATTGAATTCACAGGAAAAGAATGCACAGACAAAAAGATATGGTCTGAATAAGAATCCAAAATCCCAACTTCCCAGACCCGTATCTCACCAATAAAAACTCCAAATGCAGCCTACTCACCTTTAATTGTATATAGAATAAAATAATCTATCCAATGGTGGTGGTTTCGCATTTGGCGGAGCTACGGTCTGAAAGTTGAGTTTTGGACCCACATTGTACCTTGTACAGATTAAAATATTCAACTTATTCTTTATTCATTATTTATTCATTTTTATAATTTTATATTGTTGTAAATATTACTTATAATATATATGTACATTAAAATCAGAATAAAAATGCAAAGAAATCACAAAATAAAAATACTTGTATAAAAGGTACATAGGTATACTACCTATACATATACCTATACAAAACATACTTGTATTTTATTAAATATATAAAATATATCAGAAAATTAAAATAAAAATATATTTGTGTATATATAAGTATTTCGTAATTTCATAAAATGATAAAAATAAAATACACAAAACAAAAATAAAATACTAAAATATGTAGATAATATACCTATATAAGGCTAAAAAGTAAACTTGTAAAAATATATATCATAAAATTAATTAAAAATCATGATAAAATACTACATAAAATTTTAAGCATTTTTTATTTAATAACCAAAAATAAATTCGATTGTTTTCTATTTTTTATCGAATTAATAAAAATAATTTTCCAATCTTTTCCCTGGTTGGTCCACGTGGACCAACCAGGAACCTCCGACTGTTGACCGGCGGGTCAACAGCTTGTCCTTGACCCCCTTGAGCTCCGCGCGCCTCGTTTTTCCCCCTCTTTCACCCTTTTTTCGAGGCTGCGCCGCTCGTCCTCTCCAGCCGCTTCCTTCATGGAAGTTGTGCACTGTACATCCATCTCCATCGCCGCCCTCTTAGATCTGCTCAGATCTTCTTCCTCCACCCGTGATCGCACCTCGAAAACACGCCCTCAACTCCCTTCAAATACAAACCCCCATCTACCTTTCTCGGGTTGAACCGCATTCCACACAGATCTTTCCCCCCTTTTTGTCGTGCTCGAGCTCCTTGAGGTGACAGCTCCTGGTTCTTCACCTTAAGGCGGCGGATCAGCCACTGATCTGGGCGTGTTCCATCACCTCCGGCGGTCGTCCCCGTGAGGTATTCTCCCTCTGGCCATTGGCCATCGAGGCTGCCATTCATCCCATTTTACTCCCCATTTCATTCCTGTTAGTTCTAGGATTATTTCCCCCATCTTTCTGAGTCGAATCGATCACTCCATTACCTAATCGATCACCTCGCCAGAGCGCAACTCCGGCGAGACCCTATTGCGCCTCCCCGTTCATTTTGAGAGCCACCCGAGGTCGAGGCATTTTGCCCTCGACCTCTCTAACGTTTTGGTGCAGGTATTGAAGTACATCGAAGCTCCTGGAGCTATTTTGCCCTCTCGCCGGAGCACCTGGAGCCTCGCAGCTCCGCCACCTCCGTGCGAGAGCACCGGCGTTCGCCGGTGGATTTTGAAGCTTCCAGAAGTCACCCGAGACCTGCAGGAGGCTCCTCGTTCATTTTGGAGCTCAATAGCCATCAGAGCCAGCCGGAGGAGCGTGGCGAACTTCGCCCAGCCGGAGCTCCGCCTCGTTCTTCTAGCTGCCTCCACCGCCGTCCGATCGAGGAGACCCTCCAGTTAGAACGTGGGCCGTCAGATCATCAGCGCTCAGCCACCGTCGATCTCGCCCGAGATCTAATCTCAGACGTCCACAGCGAAGCGTCATCGGCCGTCCAGATCGTGCCACGTGTCGAGTGGCCTCTTCAGCGCCGTTGGATCGCGCGCCGAGGGTATTTTACATCCTCACCCTCGCGCATTTTGTATTTATTTATTAGTCTATAAACTTTCCTTGGTAGTTTAAATATTTTGTAATATTTGCAAAAAGACCCTCGGACTTTCGTTATTTGCACTTAGGTCCTCCGCCACGTCACCTCACGTGACCTGTACACGTGAGGTGGGGGCATTTTGCAGAGGACCCCTCGGTCTTTTGTTTATTTCGTTTTAGCCCTAAAACTTTCACAGCACGTGTAATATTTTTGGATATTTTGCAAAGTGGCCCCCAGGCTTTTGTATTATTGCATTCCAGTCCCTCCCAGGCGCGTGCAAGTCACGCGCCCTGGTGGGTAATTTGTAGGCGTGCCCAGGCGGGTCTTGTATTTACATTTTGGTTCCAGAAGTTAAATATTAAGTTCAAAATTTTGTGGATATTTGCATGTTAGCCCCCTGGATGTTTTGAATATTGCACATATACCCCTGCCAGGCCTGTTAATTACTTGGATGCTTGTTGGATTGATTTAAAATATCATCTTAAGCCCAAAAAATTCCACAAAAATAGACTTAAGCTTCTGGATAGGTGTACTTTAACGCCATCTAGTTAGTTTTTGATTTTATTTTATTTTCTTATTTATTAAAAATCAAAAACTCCCTTTTTGTGTACTGTCTACCTTAGAAAATACCAAAAAAATATCAAAACACCTCCAAAAATTCCCAAAAATTCACATAGTGTCTATTTTATCCTATTTTAGTGTCAGTCCAAAAATCAGTAAAAATTTCAAAAGAAAAACACTAAAAATATAAAAACACTCAAAAACTTCAAAAAAATATAAAAAATAGTAGAAAAACCCAAAAATTGCAAACTCAGCTTCTGTTTCTTCCTTATTTTGTTACTTTTATTAGAAAAATAGTGTGAAATATTTTTGCTACTGGTTGCTATTTTTAAATTACATTTTACTCACAGCCAGCCTTGTTTGCACTGTTTTCTCTTATTTCAGCTTTTAAAAATCCCAAAAACACCTAGAAAAATCCCCAAAAATCACAAAAACAGTAAAAAACCTTAAAAATACCAAAAACATTTTATCTCTGAATTTTTGAGTATTTTTGTGCATTTTTATAAATATTTTACTTTGCCCTTTCTTATTTTGTCTTTAATTTCCAACATTGAAAAAGAAAATAAAAAAAAATTATAAAATATAAAATATAAAAATCAAAAATCAAAATACAAAATTAAAAATTAAAAAAAAAAGTAAAAATTAAAAACCCACAAAAATTGTAGTTGCTTGCTTGCTTAGTGTAGACACATCACACACTCACACACTTAGCTTCTGCTAGGACTACACTGTTTGCTCCCTGTGTTCGAACTCTCTGCATACTTGCCCTTTACATCATTTGTGCAGAGTTAAAAATAAATTTTAACTCCACATTGTTTCTAATTTATTGATCTTAGTGTGGGTTAATTGTTGATCTTAGCAGGATTTAGCGTGGTCAACACACGACTGAGTTCACGCTTTGTGCTGAACTTAAGACCACCTATTTTTGGCTAAATCAAATGGCGCCGTTGCCGGGGATTCAACAGCTCGTAGTTCACTTTTTGTCTGTTTGTGTGATTGTTTACCATAGCAGCATTTTTCATCTCTCATATTTTTGATATATCTTGTTGAGCTATCTGACCATCTCTTGTCTTGTGTTCTTGCGAGGGACCGTGGAGCGAGGCGGATCGCCTAGGTGACCCGACGCAACCTTGGGACGTGGAGCCGGCTTTTCTCTAGCCAAGCCAGCAGGAGAGAGCAAGGAGTGAGAGAGAGAGAGGGATTAGTTAGCTTTTCTTTTATTTGGTGAGAGAGTGATTCATTTAATTGTAATAATACAGGTACACTTGGACTTGGACATTTAGACATTCGGGCCTAATTTCCAAGTGTTTGTTCACTTGGGGGCTCACCGCGGTTTTTGACGAGTTTTCATCGCTTGTCATTTTCCGGTTTTGATTTCCTTTTTCATTTATTTTGTGGATTGAGCTCTTAGTTTTAGGTCCTGCTTGACTCGATTAGAATAGGTCCAAACACCTAATTATTTTTGCATGCTCCTATAGTGCGTATTTGGACTTAGACTAATTAAACAGTTGATTATCTACTTTTGATCCACGCGCCGTGAGCGAGCCCCATCAAGCGCTACTCCTGAACTCGAGTGTGTCGAGAAGAGGAGGGGTGAGCCAAGACCGGACAATCGGATTGGGAGTTGATAATTAACTTGTGGTTCTTCACGCTAGCAGTTGCCTAATCTAGAACGATTTCCGTGTGCATACCGGCATGTAGTTTAGGTTTATAAATTTCTGCTTTGCATCCCGCATGGAGAGAGCTGGGATTCACTGTAAGTCTTCTTACTTTGCACGCATCATTTAGGCACAAAGGTGAGATCTCCATCTTTGTGACGACTTGCACGGCTTTTCCGACTCTTTTCTCCCTCTGTTTTTGGAACAAAGTAGGATCAAGAAAACACAAATCGTTAGGCGCTTGTTTGAATCTACTCAAAAGAAGCGATAACACCAAAAAAAATTAAAAAAGGGACTGCTAAGAAAACTTGACCAAAAATAAAATCGGTAATTGGATTCATTGCTTGGGGAGAGTAACACCCTCACTTGTATTCAGGTTGCATGGGAAGGTCTCCTTCCAAGTGAGGTGAGCGCTTCGTAAGGATTAGAGCCAAAAACCCAGCTTGTGGCTGCCTTGTGTATCGCCTGGATTACCGAAGTATTGGCGCTTCTATCGTACGTAGTCGAGTAGGGCTTGGTCACCATTGGTGACTCACTATTGTGTGAGCATCGACCTCGTCCGAAGTATCGAGCATAGGCCACGCCTTCACGGGGGTGTCTGTCTCACCGGCTGCGTCCGAGTAGGTTCTTGCACGCTCACGGGTGATTCCGTTGCGAGCGAGTTCCGAAGTATTGGTTTCGCCTATTGGCTTCCTCTCTTATTCTTTGGCTGAGTAGGGATCCAGGAAGGGTTACAAGGACCTCAAAAAGTGCAAGCTACAGGTTACACAGGAGGAGGACAAGTACGGGATACTCTTCCGGCAGTACTCTCTCTCCTTTAGGCGTAGCGTTCTAAGGACTCGTTAAAAGATAAATTCCTGAATCAAGCTAAAATTGACAAGATAAAAGCCGAACCTTCACGGCTTCATGTGTTGAGTTGGTGAACTCACCCCTGCTTTGTGTTTGATTGCTAGATTTATTGAGGTCAAGATCAAAAAAACACCGCACACTTGTGCACAATTTTGTTGCATACCATCTCATTTCATTCTTCTTCTTCTACATTATCCCCACTTCTCTCGAATAATCAAGATGATGGGACGGAGATCTCTTAGGCCGACTTTGTCGGCACCGCTATCCCGCACTCCTCCTTATTCATCTAGGAATACCTCGGAGAGTCCGCTCTCCGAGCCTGAGTTTACATCCACCCTGTTCTCCCTCGACCACCTTTCTCATTCTCCTTCCATCAGTCCAAGAGTGTCAGAATTCAGTGCATCACAGTCTTCAGCTCATTCGACGGCACCTGAGATGGCCTCTTTTGCTTTTTCAGAACATCCAGCCATGGCAGATAGAGGCGAGCATGAAGAGGATCATGAGCACCCTCCGTTCCTATTTGATCAAGCAGCCATCAACAATTCCTTGTTAGCCTCCCTGGAGACTATGCAGAGACAGATTCGTGACCAAGGCACATTCATGGGTGACCTTATGAGGGAAATTGCTCAGATGAGAGAAAACCGACCTGGGGGCGGTGGCGGCGGAGAAGGAGGAGGACCCGATGCAGGAGGGGGCGACCCAGACGGTGAGCGACCGCCACAGACCATCATGAGGGAACTACACAACCCAGCTTCGTCCCTCACTCACCGGTGGATCAGACTCCCACCAATCCATGGAGACTTCGAGCTTCGGCACAACACAATTCAGATGTTACCCAAGTTCCATGGGCTGCCGACCGAAGAGCCGCACCTCCATCTCCAAGAGTTCGAAATGATATGCAGCACCATCCATGATCGGTTGATAACCGAGGACACAATCAAGATGATTGCCTTTCCATTCTCTTTGGTTGATAGAGCCGCATATTGGCTCAAGCATCTTGGGCAGTTCGTCGACACTTGGACAGATCTCCGGACCGCATTTCTGAAGAAATACTATCCTCTCGGCCGGACCAATGCAGCTAGAGCTATGATTAGCAATTTTGTCATGATCCCAAATGAACAATTTCATGAAGCTTGGGATCGATTCAGAGAGCTCATCGACCGGTGTCCACATCATGATATATCCAAGCCCAACTTGGTTCAGAGCTTCTTCTGTGGGCTGACACCTGAGCTGCAGGGGCTTGTCAATGCCTCTTGCGGTGGATCATACTTTTCAAAGGGTGAAGACGACGTCTGGGCCATCTACGAAGGCATGGCAGAAAATTCTACAGTAATGACCCAAGCCCGTGTCTACACACACCAGAAGCCCCCGCAAGGAGCAGGATCATTTCAGAGGATCGCCCGCATCGATGCCGGTCCTAGCACAACGTCAGTAGCCGCGGCCCAAGCCGAATCAGCAGCAGCCGACATGGGCATTATCAGTGAAAAGCTGGACCGCATGGAGATCCTTGAGAAAAAGCAGAATCAAGGTCTAGCCCAGATGGACCTTCTCACAAAGACAATGAGTGACCTGAAAACTCAGATTCTCTGTATTCAGGAGGCACAGGCCCATTCACAACAGCCTCCCAGGTCACAGGTTGCTTCCAGCAGCAACAATCCCAACCAGGTCTCCACCTCATACCGCCAGGTGAACCATATCCAGGCGGAGCTAGTTCCATTGTTGCAGTACCATCCAGAGCAACCGCCATCTCAGGAGACTCAGATGGTGATTTATCAGCCGGAGCAGCCACTGGCAGTTCTTCCTCCACCCCCCTTTGAGCAGGAACCGTTGATGGAAGTCAACGGGATTTGGTATGACCGATACCCTCAGCCCGCAATTCGTAGGGATCACCCCGGATTCCGTTGGGGTAATGGTGGATCCTCATCCCAACAGCATCCTCCTGCTCAAGGACAGCAGAGCGGCCAGCCACAACAACAACACCAGCAGCCCCAGTACAACCAACCCCAGCAGTACCACAGTGGTCCTCGTCCCGCCTATCAGGGACAGCAGTGGAGGCAGCGTCAGCCGCCTCAACATTCTTATGCCCAGCCTCCCCCCCAATATCAGCAGCAATACCAGCAGCAGCAGCCCCATGTCCAGCAGGGACAGACATCCGGTTCTCAGGGTCCAGCCTATGAGAACCCAGCCCTTGACGATCTTGCCCGCTTGCTATCTGAACAGCGAGCATCTTTCAGGCAAGAAATGGATGAGTTCCGGCAGGAGATGCGGGATATTATCAAAGGCAAGGCCGCCATACCCGCTCAGATCGAACCCAATCCTAATAATTTGAAAAGAAAATCTGAGCAGGTAGAGTTTACAGAGGACACCTCTCCTAGTGATTATTTGAATGACATATCTTATTCCTACCATGATGCTGATTTTGTTACTACTAGGAGCGGTAGGATGCCAGCCGGTGGCGCATCTTCTGAGCGACACCCAGAGGCAGGATCTGGAGCGCCAGAGGAGCAGAGAAGCGGTGCTGATGCCGCTCATGACGAGGTTGACGGTGGTACTGATACCACCCATGATGAAGTTCAGGACGACGGTGCTGATGCCGCCGTGATACCAGATGAAGACGGTGGTGCTGATGCCGCCATTTTTGATGCAGAACCAGGAAGCGGTGCTGATGCCGCGAAGACAGGTGCTAGTGGTGGTACTGAGGCCACCACATCTACTTTTATTGAGCCATCTTCTGTGATGCCACCGCTTTTTGTATCTAGTGACTGTGGGACGAAAAACAAAAACAAAAATATGAATAAAGGAAAGGTTCCCGTTCAAATTGCAGATCCATATGTGTTGCATGATGATAGTTGTATGGATTCTCCATCTCCACAGGCACAGGGACCGATTCCTAGACCTCCATCTGAGGAGGCACCTACCATCCCCTTCCCTGAGGCACTCCGCCGAGCGAAGGGGAGTAAAAAAGAAAATCCCAAAAAGAACCAACAGGTAGAGTTTGGCAACGAGATGATTGACAGATTCCATATTCAGCTGACTCTACGAGAGGCGTTTGAGCATATCCCCTTCTTCAAGAAGAATTTGAAAGAAACAACTACTGTCCGAAGGAAGAAGAGGCACAGAGATCAAATCCATATGCTCACGCATAACACTTGCTGCACCATTCAGAACACATTGCCAGCCAAGCGACCAGACGCAGGAGCTCCATATGTCAGATGCGAGATTCAAGAGCAGCAGTTTGATCGTACTCTATTAGACAGCGGCTCTTCAATTAACCTCCTTCCGGCAGCCTTACTCAAGCAGTTCGAGTTTGGCCCTCTTCTTCGAAGCAGAACCGTCCTTCAGTTTGCTGATAGGTCGATTAAGAGGCCGAAGGGGTTATTGAAAGACGTGGTCGTTACCATTCAGGGCCTGAAATTCCCCGTGGACTTCGTTGTGTTGGACATGGAGATCCCTGAGTCGGTAACTGATGCCCCCATCATTCTCGGACGTCCATTCTTGGCCACAGCCAAGGCGGTGACCGACCATGACAGTGGGAAGGTATGTTTTCGCGTAGAAGGCGAAACCATACAAATAGAGACGATCGAAGAGATCAGAGCCAGAGAGGCAGAATGCTCAGAGCAGTCCAGCGAGGCCGAGCAGATGACAGAGGAGAAGCTAGACATCCACCAGGTCTGTGACTTTGAGATAACTGATGATGAATCCAATTGGAAAGATCCTGTAGCATCGACCCTCGCCTTGCCTACAGATTCACTGTATCTCAAGCTCATGGCAGTCGAGAGCCGGGAGAGCACATCCCTGGAGGAGGATACATCTGAAGCTGACAGTGTTGTGATGAGTGGTGCAGATGAGTTTCATTCTTGCTCATCTTCTTCTGATCCCTCGGATTCAGACATTGACTGGGATGACTTTGATGATTATTTGCCTTGTCTGATTCCTTCTGAGCCAGCAGCCATGACGGATTGCGAGCCCGTGCAGTTTATTGATGATCCATCAGGCCGCCCTTCGTCAGCAATTCATGCAACGCGAGAGTTCTCCCACGCAGACCTGGTAGCATTTACACAGACTTATCAGAAGCCAGATCTGCCGCCTCCCAGCTGTCCTGAACTGAAACCTCTTCCGCAGTCAATGAAGTATAGATTCCTTGCGGGTGAGCCAGAAATGCACCCAGTCATCATCTCAGCAGATTTGACTGGAGAACAAGAATCTCGCCTGATGGAGGTTCTTGAAAGAAACCGCAAGGCAATCGGTTGGAATATAGCTGATCTCAAGGGGCTGAGCCCGAAGCTGTGCTCCCACCACATCTATCTCGAGGATGACGCTAAACCATCGCGTGAGTTCCAGCGACGGCTGAACCCGAACCTTCGAGAGGTCATCATGAAAGAAATTTCGAAGTGGTGGAGCGCTGATTTCATCTATCCCATCTCCGACTCTAAATGGGTAAGTCCTTTACATGTGGTACCCAAGAAGACGGGTATCACTACAGTTGTCAATGAGTCTGGAGAGGAGATCGCTACCAGAGTACCAACTTCTTGGAGGGTCTGTGTGGACTACAGACGATTGAATGAGGCCACCAAGAAGGATCACTTCCCGCTTCCCTTCATTGATCAGATTATCGAGCGGTTAGCCGGGAAGAGTCATTATTGCTTTCTTGATGGGTACTCTGGATATAATCAAGTGGCCATTGCGCCCGAAGACCAGGAGAAAACGACATTCACCTGTCCGTTTGGGACCTATGCTTTCAGACGGATGCCCTTTGGTCTATGTAACGCTCCGGCGACATTCCAAAGGTGCATGTTGTCCATCTTCTCGGACATGGTGGGTGACTGTTTAGAGGTCTTCATGGATGACTTCTCGGTCTATGGCGACGGGTTCGACGCTTGTCTTGACTGCCTAGACCGTGTGCTGAAGCGTTGCATAGAGGTTAATCTAGTCTTATCCTGGGAGAAGAGCCATTTCATGATGACTCAAGGGACGGTCCTTGGTCATATCGTCTCCAACAGGGGCATGGAGGTCGATCCGGCTAAGGTAGACATCATCAGAAAACTCAACCCGCCGTCCAATTTGCGTCAGTTACGGTCTTTTCTGGGGCATGTCGGTTTCTACCGACGGTTCATTCAGGACTTCAGTCGAATTGCCCGACCGCTCACTGACCTGCTGACAAAAGACACCGAGTTTATTGTTAATGATAAGTGTCTTGAATCATTTGAGACTCTCAAGAATATGGTTGTTTCAGCTCCTGTCCTTCAGCCACCCGATTGGTCTCTCCCATTCGAGATCATGACGGATGCTTCAGATTTTGCCGTAGGGGCTGTGCTTGGACAGAGGAGGGATGGTTTACCATTTGCCATTCACTACGCCAGCCGGACTTTGGATGCCGCGCAGCGGAATTACACTGTAACTGAGAAAGAGATGCTGGCCGTAGTCTTCGCTCTTGATAAGTATCGATCTTACATTCTCGGATCTAGAGTGACCATTTACACCGATCACACCGCCATCCGGTACTTAATGGCTAAGAAGGATGCCAAAGCACGTCTGACCAGATGGATCCTTCTACTCCAGGAATTTGATATTGAAATTAAGGACAAGCCTGGAGTCAAGAATGTGGTGGCGGATCATCTCTCCAGGTTGGAGAATCTTGAGGAATCTGAGCCCAGCGCACCTATCTCAGAGACATTTCCAGATGAGGCGATCTTAGCTGTCACCTCACTCCCATGGTATGCCGACTTTGTAAACTATCTTGTTGCCAAGACAGTCCCTCAGGGTTGGCTCAGTGAGGATCTGGTTGGGCTGGTTGGGTTTGAGCGGTCTGGAGGTGGAGAAGGCAGTGGGGAACAGAATGAAGGCAAAAACGAGTCGGGAAACAGTGAAGGTCACAGTGGCGAAGTCGCCGGAGCTCAGCTCCGGCGAACTCCGATTTGACTAAATTACGCTATACTAATGATCTAAATGCAAAATAAAAGATGAAAATGAAATGCAGAACTGAAAACCTACCTAAGAAACGTAAATGCGCAGCTCGAACTTGGCTGGAGGGCCAAGGAGCAGGACGACTGTCGGAGCGCCGCCGTGGGCGCATCTCCTTCCTCCGCGAGCCTCCACGACCTCCAGGGGACCTCCAGCTGTCACCTGGATGCACGCTAGACCGAAGGTGTGGGCTCTAGGGCTCAGGAAATGGCCAAAAAGGTGTGGAGGAGGAAGATGAGTTATATATAAACATGATGGGGCGCCCTTATTAACTGGCTAATAATGATGAATCGGTGGTATATACAAGGGATCCAAGAGGACGGCGAGAATCATCATGGTCCTCGGAGCAAATTCCGTGAAGGGATCGAAGGCGATGAATCACTGAAACGAGCGGGAAAAATGCAAGAATCTCGGGGAGTTGACAGTTCTGACGGGAGTCAGAGGCGCAGGGGGAAGTTGACCAGAGGTCAACAGTCCCTGGCCTCTGATTGGCCCACATCAGCCCGAATATGACTTAATTATTAGACATAATAAATGAATTAATTAAATTTTGCTTATAAAATAAAAAATGTTTATTAAATAATGTAGTATTTATTTATTATTTTCATTTAATTTTTTGATGAATTTTATTATGGGTTTATTTTAATTACGTGTTTATACGTGTATTTACATGTATTTATTTTTATTTTATTTATTTTTATTTAATTATTTTATTTTCTTATTTTATAAATTTATAACTTATTTTTGTGAGTATAAATATATTTTTATTCAATTTTCACAAGTTTATTTACATATTTAAATAAATAGGTATATGTATATGTAGGTATACTTATAGGTATTTTACCTATATATTATACATACTTTATTTATTTAATGTATTTTATTTGTTTTTATTTTGAATTTTTATTTTTAATAAGGTATATGTAATATTTATAATGTTCTAAAAAATATAAATGAATAAAGAATAAAAGAATTAAGTCCCTTTTTATTTATATACATATAGATAACATAGGTGTTTTGTCTATGTGTTTCATAGACTTATTTTATTTTACAAGTTCTTTTTTGTTTTCTTTAAATTTCAATATGTACATGTTTTGTATACATTATTTACAAAATTCTAAAAATATAAGTTTATAGAAATAATGAATGAAGAATAAATTGAATATTTTATTCGGGTAGATTGTACAATGGGGGCCAAAAACCTAACTTTCACAGATGGATTCCAAAAATTATGAAACCAATTTTATTAAATAGTTCTTGGAAATCTATATAAATTAAAGGTGAGTTTGGGTGATTTGGAGTTTTTATTTGCAAGATATGGGTCTGTGAAGTTGAGATTTTGGCTTTTTATTCTGGATATAAAATGTACACTGAGTATTATTTTTACACAAACTCAATTTTGTATTTTTATTCACATTATTATCTACAACTTTCATATACAAAATATTTTTATTTGATGAATAAATAATTATATACAAAATGAGTGTCAAAAATGCATAAATAAATGAATAAATAAATGAGGTATTTATTGTACTGTTGGCACTTATCTCCCCCTACTTTATTCCTTGTCGACCAATTCCATGTTGGCCTTGGTCTCGGGGTTCAGGTCATAAAATATTTGCAATATTTTATTCCTTTTTCTTTTCTTCTCTTTATTCTATCATATTGGCATTAAAAACCTTACTTTCTGTAAAATAAATACAATAAACAATGAATGCTAATATGTATAAATTGATGTTATTTACATGCATTTGCTTGGGTTTTTAAGACCAAAATGATAGAATAAAGAATGATGAATCGAGATTCATCATCCCCCTATACTTTCCTTTGCTAGTCCCTAGCAAATACTTATGCAATAAATACAAAAAGAATAAAGAATAAGAAGAAAAGAAAAAACAAAAAATAACGAATAAAGAATAAATTGAATTGATCATGATTTTTAAACTTATCTGTACAAAATCAAAGTTTGGAGCTCAGGTTAGACCTTGGTGTAAAAATGTGTGTGGAACCTGGTCGGGAACCAAATTTAAAATACAACAGCCTTCGAGAGTCATAGAACTCGGTTCAAATTACCTCAATAGCTAGGTCAGAACTAACCTACATTATACGCAAACCCTTATGACTATGAAGCTGACTTGTACAGTATAAGTGATGGTGGCTCTTCCCAATTGAAATGACAAAGGACCTGACTTCTCCAGAATGACAACCCAATGATTCCCCAATCCAGGCCTCTACCGTCGAGGAGCGGGGTATTCCCTTCCAAGTTCAAGTGGCATCCAACTCAAGAGGAGGGGGTGAAGAAGAGAATGGACGGTAGCCAGTGTAGCTACCTATCTTGGGATGCAAGACCAGTGTAGTCAAGTCATCCTGCTATAGGCTCACATGGTATAACTTAGATTCTCAAGCTTGCTTATTTTCTATACAACATATATACATACTCCGGCAGGCACTTTTATTTTTATTTACAAGCATGTCCACTTTTTTGGAGTTTTTTTTTCAACATACTATTTACAGCAGCATTTACATAAGGACTTTTTCCTCTTGAGCCAGAAGACTATCCCTCTTTTGAAGCTTTATTGCAACCCACACTCTCCTGTCATTCGACTTCATTGAAACTGGACCAGGTTGGGGTGCACTTCCCTCCCTAGACGAGGACGAATGTTTCCACCCGTGTGCGTCTCAGACTGGCAAATCCAACCCCCTCACCACTCCAACTGAGTTGAGCTAAGTGAAAGGTGCAAGTGTCCAAGTAAGGTCACGGCCGACAAGAGTCATACGTGTGTTTCGAAAAGTTCTAGTTAGTCAGTTGAGGTGACTTGAACCCAGTCCTGATTTCTCAAAGAATTAAGTCTGAATAGAGCTGAAGTACGTTAAACCTAGTTCTCATAAGGTTCCAGAGCAGTTAGGTGCGGTAAGATCCAACCAAGCTCCAATCTTTGACTTTATTGGACTAGTTCAATCATCAAGCTCAATAAAAGAATATGAATGCTATGCAAATGCTATTTACAAATATGCAAAGAATAATGCAATTTTTCAAAGAATTTGAAACAAAATTTTACACAAAGAATTTACAAATAAAATAATTTTAGCACTCAAAGTATAAAATATGTACAACTATTTACATGAGCGTATCGCTTTATTTTTAAAGAATTTACAGGTTTTAATCAAAGTGATTTATTTAGGTGTATATATAATTGATAAAGGATTTTATGTTTTTTATTTGTGATTTATTTTATTTTATTTACTATGATGCTTTTATTCCTCAAATTTATTTAAAAATTATTTTGAAAACTATAGTACAAAATAATTTTTGCAAATATTTACAAATATTTGAAAGCCATTTTGCAAAGATTTTGCAAACAATATATATACATTTTCAAAATATTTTTACAAAATGTTTTCACAATCATTTGCAAATAGGTTTTCAAATCTTTATTTCACACAAATAAAAGAATTTTTGCAACCAAAATATTTTTACAAAGGTTTAAAATATTTCACAAAAAGTTTCCCAAACAGTTCACACCATTTTTCAAATCATTTTGCAGAAATACTTTTGACCTGATTTATTAATCAGTATATACAAAAAGAATCCGAGGAATAAGAAGCATTATTAATTAATTTTTAATGAATTATATCATATTGTTAGCCTTATTTATTAATAATTATACGAAAGTACGAGTTATGGATAAAGTATATACAGAGTATATACGACCCCCCTATACTTAGCATGAGCTATGTCCTCATAGATCGGAAAAGAGAAAGAGAAGTCATAACTCGTAATGAGTATAGAAAAGTCTATACTACAACGACTAAAAGAATAATAAATGAAAGAATAACGAGATAAATGAATAAGAAACTGACCGTCCCCCCTATACTTAGGATCAAATAATCCTAAGTATAGCAGACTGTACACAAGGCAGGGAGGGCCATGGGTGGGAATAAACAGATCAAAGAATTAACAAATCAGGTGTGCAACCCCCCTATACTTAGGACAAAGTACATCCTAAGTATAGAAAACTGACACAAAGGGGCAACACCTTTTATTTAGATAAAGAAATATGAAAAGGAAAAGAAGAAAAGAAGAAAAGAGATATATATACAGATAGACGAGAAGATCGTGGAGAATGTACGCATCACTCCCCCTATATTTAGGGTGAGATTTCCCTAAGTATAGGCAACAACAGGAGTGACAAAACTGCACAACGAAAGAACAATGCGGTGTGTACCCCCCTATACTTAGGACAAGGTATGTCCTAAGTGTAGACACAAAGATATGGCGATAGATCTAGGGCACACATAACATGCGGGAAAAAGAATGAACAAGGCACACATATATACAAGTGGTGAAGAACTGGTGGAGTGCAGGACGGTATCTGACAAGCGAATATTGTACTTGCGTCATCGTCTTCCTGTGAGAACGAGGATGCAGTCATAAGGTGAAAAGACACCCGGGTAGGCAGTCAGGTGGGTGTCGGCTACTGGGGGCAAATAGATCAGAAAGTAAAGCGGAGACCGGTAGCGTGAAGTAGTCAATCGGCTCGTAGGGTCAGCATGAGGAAACAGAGCCGATACTGTCCGACCTGGAGGAAGAAGGAACAGTACAGAGTCCTCCGGTCAATCAGAGTCTCAATAAGATATGGAAAGGTAAGGAACAAGAGACATCGCGGCATTCGGTGGTCATGAGGTCGGAAGATAAAAGGAGACACACCGAATACCGCAATACATGGCTCAACCCTGCGAGGGTCGTCAAGGTGAGCAGTCGCAAAGGAGTCAGGGATCAGACCAATCAGAAGACTTGGTCCCGTGATCCGCAGATCGGATACACAATCAGAGAGGGGACCAAGTACACTACTCAGAAGACTCGGCTTCGTGCTCCAACAGACAGGAGACACAATCAGAAGGAGACCGAGTACATAGCTCAGAAGACTCGGCTTCGTGCCCCGACAGACAGTAGACACCAGGAGTGAAACTGAGTACCTAGAAAATGATGTACCCTCCCGCAGATAACCCTCGGGAAGTGGTATATGCTAATCAATGAATAATCAGAACAGAAGCTCACCCTTGCGAGGATTGTCAAGGTGAGCGGGCTCAAAGGAGCTTGATCCATTAGACGGATCACATAAATGGTCTCGGTAGGCGACAGATCGGCTACCAGCAGAAGAGACCGACAAATCAAGAAAGTGTGGCAGCATCCCGCAGACAACCCTCGGGGACGTGCTGCTAGCTAGGCATGGAAAGATCAGATATCAGAAGCTCAACCTTGCGAGGACCGTCAAGGCGAGCGAAATCAAAGGAGTCTAAACAGATGGGTCCCATGATCTGCAAATCGGATAGGCAGCTCAGGATGGGACCAAAATCATATATATATATATATATATATATCAAACAAATCAGTTCCATGCTCCGCAGATCGAAGACACAATCAGCAGTGGGAACCGAGCGTAAAGAGAGTGCCACATTCTCCCGCAGATAGTCCTCGGGGAGAAATGCAATCTAGGCAAAGAATAGTCAGAAAAGAGCTCATCCTTGCGAGGACCGTCAAGGAGGGTAGACTCCAAGGAGTCTGAGCAAGTCGGTCTCATGCCCCAACAGATTAGGCGCATAATCAGAAAGGGAGACCGAGTGCACAAATCAGACGAATCGGCTTCGTGCTCCAACATACAGGAGGCACCAGAAATGAGTGAAGTCGATCCTCAAGAAAGTGTCACATCCTTCTGCAGATAGTCCTCGGGAAGTGATGCGAGCTATATAGTGAATAATCAAAGTACATCTCGTCCTTGCGAGGGTCGCCAAGGAGAGAAAGAGGCTCAAAGGAGCCGGAGCCATCAGACGGATCCACAGAGAATCTGGTCTCGACAGACGGCAGACCGTCTATCAGCGAAAGAGACCGTCACAGCAAGAATGTGTCATAGCCTCTCGCAGATAACCCTCGGAGAGCTATGAACTAGGCAGTGAGCAATTGGAATATCCAGGCTCGTCCTTGCGAGGACCGTCAAGGGGAACAATCAGTCTAGTGGCCTTATGTACTGACAGGTTAGGTACACAATCACATGAGGAGGCCAGTCAAGCATATCATCTGACTCGGTTCCGGGTCCCATCAAAATGGCAACCCAAGCAGTGGATGAAACCGTAGTCCTAGAAGTTGTCGCATTCTCCCGCAGATAGTCCTCGGAGAGGAATGCGAGCTAGATCAATGTAGGTCATGGGATTGCCGGCAAGTCCTCTCAAGTCCTCAAAAGCATTCAATCATTCAATCATCCAGAGGGCATAAGATCAAGTGAGGGAGAAAATAATCAGATCAATCACAAAAATATCCCTCGGGTCAATCAAATCTGCTGAGATGGCACAATAGATAATCAGGAATCCTCAAAGTACTGTAGGTGGATAATGTACTCAGGAGATTGGGGATGGGTCAATCACGAAGATGAGAGATCATGTGGGTTCCACACGCCTTTGTCTCGAAGTTCAAATCATAATAGTCAATCAATCCTAAAAAATGGAGATGGGTAAGAACCTCAAAATGAATAAATCAATGACGGCTCATGAAATCATCATCATATCATCAAAGTACGTCGCATCCTCAATCCGATGTGCTAGAACTAAAATTCCTCAATAATGTATCACACCTATGCTCTATGCATCATCAAAAATCCTCAATTGGCTCGCATGCATGTATCCAAAGTCCAATCCACCAAATCAATCTCAGCATCCTCAACATCATTGGACCGTCTTACACAAATAATCAGGGTAATCATACAATCCTCGATGCGGGCCTCATCGAAATGCACAGCATTCCCGGTTAAAGGAAGAGGTGATACGGGGAACACGAGGAAGGTGGATAGGAAGGGTAACATAATGGAGTGGAGAAGCTGATTGAGATATGTGCACCAATATCACGGGTGGTAGAAGAGTGACACAGAGGGGACGAGGAGGGTGGGCGAGAGAGAGGGAAACGAAGGACTTGGCGAAGAAATGATTGAGCTCAAGCGCCAATATCACGACTCGATGCAGATGAGGAGATATATGTATAAGAGAGGTAGAGAGACTCACAGATGAAAAATGCATGACTCACACGATGGGACCGAATACTCTAGTAATGGATGAGAAACACAACGGACTCCAAGTCACATTTAATACACAAGGCAAACCCCCGATTCACCTACTCGACATAGTGAAGACCGCCAGATGACGATCATTTATCTTTTCGGTTTTAGAGTTAGGTGAGAATCACAAAGTTGTACAAACACTTAGGAGGGTTGATAGGATTTGGGCTCTACTCCTTAGTGTGTACGTGAGCAATTAAAACACATACAATGAGGGGGTTGCTCTCCCCAAGACAAGGAAGTCCATTATGTTTTATTTTTAGGTCCAATAGAGTTAGCATTCCCGATTTTATTTAAGTTATCACTTTTTTTGGGTATTTTCAATGCACGTCCCTATCAAGGTTCCAATTTCCATTAAGCATCCTAAGTGGTCAAAATCAGAGGGAGAAGATAGGAAAAAGCCATGCAAGTCGGAAAACGATGATGCATGCCAAGTAAGAAGACTTACAGTGCTTCCCAGCTCTCTCCATGCGGGATGCAGAACAGAATTTGAAACCTATGCTAAATGCAAATGCAATCCGAAGAAATCGCCCTAGGATAGTAACTGCTATTATCGTGAAGCACCACAAGTCGGTCACTTATCCTTAACCTAAGAGTCCGGTCTTGGCTTACCCTTCCTCTTCTCGTCACACTCGAGTTCAGGAGTAGCGCTTGATGGGACTCGCTCACGGCACAGGGGTTAAGAGATAAATGAACAGACTGTTTAAATTTGATTAGATCCAAAACGCACTATAGGTACATGCAAATATATTAGGGTGTTTGGACCTAATCTATCGGCAAGCAATTCCTAAGCTAGGGCTCATTCACACAAAATAATAAAAATAAAATACAAAAGAAAAAGCGTCAAAACCATCGAGGCCCCCAAGGGAACAATCCCTCGGGCAATGGACCTCGGGAAGTCGGAGTGTCTGAGAGTCCTGTATTATTACATGTCAAGTGTCACTCTCTCACATAAATATGCATAAAATAAAATGCAAAAATGAGACTGTCATCCAGAATTCTCCTCCACCAGCCTTTGATGCTCTCTCCTGTTGCCTGGTGTAGAGGAGCCAACTCCACCTTACTCGGGTGCATAGGACTTCCTAGGAATTCCTCCTTCGCTTGGCGGTCCCTCGCATCAAAGGCAAATAAAGAGAGAGGGTCAGAACAATCACAATACCATTAATCAATAATCGAATAAATAAATGAATAAAGGACATGAACAAAGAATTAAATAAATGAATAAAACAACCATACAAAATCCATTGCCTCCCCGGCAACGGTGCCATTTGATGACTAAGTTTTTCAGTGGGTCTAGATGTCTCACAAGGCGAGAGATCCAGTCGCTGAGTCGCCCGCTCCAAAATACCCAGATCAATCAACAATTAACCCACAATAAATGTATGCGATAAATATCAAAAATGTGGAGTTAAAATTTATTATAACTCTACATGCAAGTGTGTATAGGTGTAAGCACAAGTAGAGGTCGAACACTGGGAGGCGAATGGTTGAGTGACGAAATTGGTTGCGCAGTTATTCAATTCAATGTTCATGTCCAATCCTTATTATTTTGTGGGTTTTTGATTTTGTATATTTTTTAATTTCATTTTTGTTTTTATGATTTTTATTTTGTTTTTATTTTTTATATTTTTTTATATTTCCTTTTTTTATATTTTGAATTACATAATATAGATATATATATATATACACATATATATAAAGAGATATATAAGAGAAGAAAGAGGAGTAATATATAAGGATATGTATATTTATGTAAATATTAAATACATACTAGATATAATATATTTTTTTATTTTTATATTTTTATATTTTTTGTTATTTTTCTGGAATTTTCTAATTTTGATGTATTTTTAATTTAAAAAATGTCCCTAATATAGGACTCATTAAATAGGCCGGAACTAATTTGGGTTTTAAAAGATGAAATAAGTCTAAAAATAACCCAAATTAATTTTAATACATAAATAATAATTATATCAATAATTATGAAATAGGAAAACATATTTTTGGTATTTTTGAAGGGTTTTTATATTAATTTAGGATTTTGGAGCTTCTTGAAATTTTTATATTTTCTTTTTCTATTTTAGGTTTTTTCAATTTTTGGACTCAATATATATGTATATAGATAAATATACTATATATAATTTTTTTGTAATTTTTCAAAAGCATTTTTATTATTTTTTTGTATTTTCTAATTTAAACAGTACAAAAAGGGCTCTTTTTCCATTTTTAGTAATTAGGACAAATGAAAAAAATGTAAAATAAAATATGGGCGTGAAACAACATTACATGAAGCATTTATCCTATTTTTTCTGAATTTTTAGGAGCACCATAGGTATTTTTAATAAATAGATAAAAGACATAAAAATTAAACAGCCTGGCAGGGGCATTTTTGCAAATAAAATAATTCCCAGGGGCATCAGTGCAAAAATCACTACAGAAATAAACATTTATTTTCATTTTTGGGGCTAATTTACAATATACAAAAACCGTCAGGGGTGTAGTGTAATTTTCACGCGCCTCACGTGGGACTGCACGTGAGGCGCGGGGGGACTAAATGGTAATTACAAAAACTAAAGGGGGCCTAGTGCAAAAATTGCAATTTATTTACAACGTGAAATTTTATTTATTGCGTTAATATCTAAATACAAAAAGGCGGGGGATATATCTGAAATTTACCCCCAACAGGCGCGCGATCCAACGGCTGATCTTCATCCCCTTGACACGCGTCGCCTCCACGTCTGCCGATGCCGCTTCGACGATGGATGGTGAGGATTAGATCATATGAGAAGATCTGACGGTCTGAACGCTGCTTCATCGGACGGCTGTGATTAAACCTGGGACTTCATCTTCATCCAACGGTGGAGAGGACGTCTGGAAGAACGGGGAAGAACGCTCGCCTGGGCGAGCTTCCTCCGGTAAGAACTCGCTGCTCCGCCGGCCTTTGCTGCTCCAAGGTGTCCCAAAAGCTTCCTGGAAGGTTCTTCTACTTGCTGGAGGTTTTGGATCGGTCAGAGGACCACTGGAGCGCCCTTGCGAGGTCGGAGAAGGCAAGGTGCTCCAGGTATCTCTGACGGCCTGTAACTTCGTCTCCTGGTGCCTGATAGCGCACCTGATCTGCTCAGGAAGAAAGCTCGGCTCGAGGCGATGCTCCTTGGCCAAAAACTGAAGCTGTTGGCACCAGAATGGATGAGGGCGGCGATGCTCCGGCGAAGCGGAGGAGACGAGCATCGATTCGCAGATCCAGTGAGGATCTGGTTGGGTTTGAGCGGTATGGAGGTGGAGAAGGCGGTGGGGAACGGAATGAAGGCAAAAACGAGTCAGGAAACAGTGAAGGTCACAGTGGCGAAGTCGCCGGAGCTGAGCTCCGACGAACTTCGATTTGACTAAATTACGCTATACTAGTGATCTAAATGCAAAATAAAAGACGAAAATGAAATGCAGAACTGAAAACCTGCCTAAGAAACGTAAATGCGCAGCTCGAACTTGGCTGGAGGGCCAAGGAGCAGGACGACTGCCGGAGAGCCGCCGTGGGCGCATCTCCTTCCTCCGCGAGCCTCCGCGACCTCTAGGGGACCTCCAGCTGTCACCTAGATGCACGCTAGACCGAAGGTGTGGGCTCTAGGGCTCGGGAAATGGCCAAAAAGATGCGGAGGAGGAAGATGAGTTATATATAAACATGGTGGGGCACCCTTATTAACTGGCTAATAATGATGAATCGGTGGTATATACAACGGATCCAAGAGGACGGCGAGATTCATCATGGCCTTGGAGCAAATTCCGTGAAGGGATCGAAGGAGATGGATCACTGAAAAAGGTCAACAGTCCCTGGCCTCTGATTGGCCCACGTCAGTCCGAACATGACTTAATTATTAGACATAATAAATGAATTGATTAAATTTTTCTTATAAAATAAAAAATGTTTATTAAATAATGTAGTATTTATTTATTATTTTTATTTAATTTTTTGATGAATTTTATTATGGGTTTATTTTAATTACGTGTTTATGCGTGTATTTACATGTATTTATTTTTATTTTATTTATTTTTATTTACTTATTTAATTTTCTTATTTTATAAATTTATAACTTATTTTTATGAGTATAAATATATTTTTATTCAATTTTTACAAGTTTATTTATGTATTTAAATAAATAGGTATATGTATATGTAGGTATACTTATAGGTATTTTACCTATATATTATACATACTTTATTTATTTAATGTATTTTATTTGTTTTTATTTTGGATTTGTATTTCTAATAAGGTATATGTAATATTTACAATGTTCTAAAAAATATAAATGAATAAAGAATAAAAGAATTAAGTCCCTTTTTATTTATATACATATAGATAGCATAGGTGTTTTGTCTATGTGGTTCATAGACTTATTTTATTATACATATTTTGGTTTTCTTTTAATTTCAATATGTACATATTTTGTATACATTATTTACAAAATTTTAAAGATATAAGTTTATAGAAATAATGAATGAAGAATAAATTGAATATTTTATTCGGGTAGATTGTACAATGGGGGCCAAAAAACTAACTTTCACAGTTGGACTCCAAAAATTATGAAACCAATTTTATTAAATAGTTCTTGGAAAGCTATATACAATTAAAGGTGAGTTTGGGTGATTTGGAGTTTTTATTTGCAAGATATGGGTCTGTGAAGTTGAGATTTTGGCTTTTTATTCTGGATATAAAATGTACACTGAGTATTATTTTTACACAAACTCAATTTTGTATTTTTATTCACATTATTATCTACAACTTTCATGTACAAAATATTTTTATTTGATGAATAAATAATTATATACAAAATGGGTATCAAAAAATGCATAAATAAATGAATAAATAAATGAGGTATTTATTGTACTGTTGGCCCTTATCTCCCCCTACTTTATTCCTTGTCGACCAATTCCATGCTGGCCTTGGTCTCGGGGTTCGGGTCATAAAATATTTGCAATATTTTATTCCTTTTTCTTTTCTTCTCTTTATTATATCATATTGGCATTAAAAACCTTACTTTCTGTACAATAAATACAATAAACAATGAATGCTTATATGTATAAATTGATGTTATTTACATGCATTTGCTTGGGTTTTTAAGGCCAAAATGATAGAATAAAGAATGATGAATCGAGATTCATCAACCACATACGTTGCAACCCGCGACCCCAATGCTCTCCGACTAGACACCATATCCACCTCAGGAAAGGATAATGTTAGATAGATCATCATGTACCTTGAGATGCTCATCGGTTTTTCAACCGAAATTATACCATATAATATACATCAAAATAATTTTGATTATATTATAAGGAGATTTGCTAAATAAATCCCCAATCCTATTCAAGAAAGAGGGTCTTTCATGTAAAAGTTGTCCTACAACTATTGTAGGATAAACTATGGTTTTTCATGAAATCAATATTTGTTGATGAATTCATATCAACCAATGATCAAGATCAACTATATTATCATTATGGTTAGGCAAATGTCATTCAATGAAATAATTATCTCTTTAAATATTTCACAAATATTTATCACTAATTTTTTCAGAAAATTAACCATTAATTTTCATCATCATATTTGAATGACTTATCACAAGGTTCATGATCAAAAGATGTCAATTTCCAGCAGTGACCCCCAATCACTAAAATTAACTTATCTTGATCAATTAAATCCAAAAATTGCAAAATAAGTTTCCTAAGATTGCCAATTTGATTTATTAAAGAATCTAAGGATAATTCATGCATTTCGAGGCGGATCAGAACAGTAATCAACTCATTAATCACGTTTAGATCCGCAGTTCCCGTAACAGTGAATACATGCATATTCAAAAGGCCATATCTTGAGCAAATGAAGTCCAAATTTCATAAACTCAGATCCTATGATTTCCTTATTTAATGGGGAATAAAATCCAATTGGAAATTTTGTGTTTAAATAATTTAAACAGTACTGAAAATTTCAATTAGACAGAGGTGCGAAAATTGAAATGCGACAAAATTTTCGCAACCCTTTCAAAACCCAAGTCGTCCTAGGTCTATGGATCATATCCAAAACCTTATTCGACTAAGGCTCTGATACCACTTGAAGGATATTGAGAATCCTTAAGCGCATCACGGAAGCGTGTTGATCGCATCGTATGCGATCGGGGCAACTAGTCGCACTAGCCGCAAGATGCGGCAGAAATTAAAATTTTTAAATCTAATGATGAAACCACATGATCACGAGAACACTTCTCGGATCGTTTCATAAAACCACAAAGTATAAGGAATACCTCTTGGAGCACGGTTGTAATCGTGAGATCCCAAACAAGAGATTCTGGGATCATTCGATCATTGGGAGTTGGTATCGATCGTATACTTTCCAAAAGCATATATCATACCTAAGTCTTGATCATATACTTTCCAAAAGTATATATCAAACTTACAAATTCAGTCAAGCTTCTAAAGCGAGACGACCGTGCACGGAATTTGATTCTTCCCAATATCTCATGAGTGAGCTCATGCCTCCCGGTTCAGTAAATGAACATGTATGATCCCTTTGAGAGATCGCATTACTCATATGGCCTTATATGCACACCAGCGCGTCGGTGTATAGACCTTGGTTAGGTCATCAACCTATTGGTCTGCCAAATGTACATTCTCAGACATATAGTAACACATCTGTCTCCGGTCAGAGGATGCGTGCATGTGTCGTGACAACATACGATATAGGACTTTGGTTATCTCGATCTCGTTAAGTCAACTCTTTGACCTAACTAATCCGACACATCCGAATCTCTATTCCTATGCAGAGGACCTGCATCAAGAGGTCGGTCAGATATCAACCTAATTGAGAAAGGATTGCCATCTCCTACTCAGGCTAGAGATCATCTCTTAACAATCATTTGACGGTGCTTGATGAGTCCTCAATCTAACTCTTTAGATATTCATCCAATCACCAGCCTCTATGATTCAATAGTTGAATCAAGAGCTGTATGATCATCAAGATGGCCATGGTACATAACCCTAATTGTACTAAGGGACCTATTATGCAAATTATTTATTCTTCATTTCAGATCAGGGAATGATATGTGCAATAACATTTATTGCATAATGGCTCACCGTGGGCTCACATGTCCAACAAAAACATCAACCAAAATATAATTTATTACATACATATATGAATACATGAAAAAATTATATCACTACGTGAACATTTCAAAATTTAATTTATGCACATTTGGTGCCAAATATTTGCCATTGATTTGGGGACATACTTAGACATTCTAAATATATTTTATTATCCAAAAAAATCATCAAAACAATACATAAACAATAGCTTTTAATTCAGCGTCAACAATTCGAAACATGCATCTTACGCATAAACTACGAATCCCCATTGCATCTGGTATACAAAAACCTTTTTCCCTTAAGGTTTTGATCAGATACAATATCTTTGGCCAATGCTATGATACCACTTGAAGGCTAGGTTTTAGCCCTTAACGCATTGCAAAAGCGTGTAGATCGCATCAAATACGATATAAGGCAACTAGTCATACTAGTTGCAACGAGCAACGGAAATTAAAATTTTTATTTGGATGAAACTGCATGATATGAGAACACTTCTCAAATAACTACATCAAGATCACAAATGAGTCAAAGGAATATCTCTTGAAGAGTGTTTACGATTACATATCCCCAAATGAAGAGACCTCACGTCTCGAGTTCTATCCAACGAAGGATGCACTTTGCGGGCTCGTGGATGAGACACATGCTTCCCACAATCTGGGTTGATGATTCGAGCGAGGAGTCTCCTAATTTCATCTACAAAATACATGACCTTCCTCACAAGCAAGAAGCACAGAATAAGGCGGAGATCCACGAGCAGTCGATCTGACAACACAACCATGATGCGATGAGTGTGAGGCTCTTTAGGTCAATATAGTGGACGAACACACTATTGAGAGAGAGAGAGAGAGGGAGGGAGGGAGATTTATTGCTTGCTTTTGTTGTTGTAAGAGAATATATAGGTCTCGCCTTTCTTTTTGTAACAAATTGGATTCCTTGGATCTCAGTTCACGTGCATACATAACCAACGATGTAGATTATTTTGTGCCTTCAAATCAATGACCATGAATTTCTTGCATAAATTTGCAACAATAATAATTAATTTAAAATAAATTAAATATATTGAAATTTCATCAATATAATTTATTTTGAATTAAATCAATTGATGTGAAAATAATTTGAAAGAGGACAAGCTTCCTTCATAACATAGAGTGGACAACTACAATTAGTTAAGACATAATGGTGGTCGTCCAACCTATATAATAGGAAGGTTACTTCTTTCTTTTTTCCAATTTTGTGAGATCTCATATCTCATCAAATATTCAACGTGTGCCATAATATTTTTGCATATATATTCACCAAAATAATTCTAATTATTTTGTGATAATTTAAATCATGTCATTGATAATTATGAATGAAATTCAACTATCCAATATAAAATATATTTTCCATTTATAAATAGTTATTCAATGTGAATCCAATTTACATCAACATTTAATTTGTAAATACTATTTATAACTAAATCTCCCCAACATATTATAAATCACATTCCTAACATTTACGATTATTATGGTTAGTGATATCCATATTAATCACATCATTGATAATTACATCATATTTAATTATCTTAGATGCCTATTCTAACTTGTCCAAATAATATGAACCATAGTCATAGAATTAATGATAACTAAATAGCATTTAATCATTAATTTTCTAATGCTCAAATACATCATCAACAGTGAAATTATTATTGAACTCTTTCAAGAAAACTATAATTCTCTGCCGATGCTTGGTGATAAGGACATGTCTATTGTACATTCCATGTATAGTGAATTGGATACTGAGATCGTATCTCATATCCAGATCAAGGCAACATGTCAAATATGTTTGATTAAATCAAACAATAAATCTTATCTTCTCACTACGTCCAAATCATATTCAGTTCAATGTCCAAGATTTGGATTGAGATCGTGCTACTAATATATTGAGAGGAATCACTAAAATCCAACCTTGTTTCATCACTCCCTCGAAATGGAAGTGTCATGATTATACAATCGTTTATGATCACAACACCCTAGAGTATTCCTAATATCTGTACATCCTGCATACTGGAAGACCTAGAATAAACCCGAAGTTGTAGATCATATTTACTATGTATTATTCATTATTTTATCATTAAGTTCTCATTCGATCATTGGCAGTTGGTATCAATCATATGTTTTCCAGAAGCACACATAGATACAAATTCTTGTCATGCTTCCAACGCAAGACGACCATGCATGGAATTTTGTCAGTCCCAATACCTCGTGAGTGAGCTTATGTCTTTCGATTCGGTAGTGAGCATGTATGATCCATTTGAAAGATCGTATCACTCATTTGCCCTTATATACAGAGCAGCTCGTCGGTGTATAGACCTTGATTAGATCATCAACCTAATGGTCTGCATACGACATATGAATTGGTAATATCGATCTCAATAACTCAACTCTTTGACCTAACTTATCTGACACCTATGAATCTATATTCCTATGCAGATGACGTGCATCAAGAGGTCGATCGGATGTGATACTAATTGTTCGAAGGGACCTTATAAGCATATTCATTCCTTTACTCTCATACAAGGAGTGAAATAAATCAATAATCTTAACTGATATGGCAAAGATTACAACAACATTTATTATAGAAATGATCCGTCTTGGGCTCACATGGCTAACAAAAATGATTGAGTTCTTTCATCTCAAAATATGCCTAACTCTTGGGTAATAGATGTTGTGTACATGCTAAGGTTTTCTTCTACCCACACGTGCAAGGATGATATAAAATTAACAAAAACTACAAAAGGGATACAAGGTTTGTCATCCTTGCTCCCAAAAAATGATTGTTTCTGAATTGATAGCTTCTCAACCATTTTGATGAATCAAAGCATTCTAGTCCTTTTTATAAGAGATCTACCCATACCTTATTTTTTTTTTGGAAGGGATAATCATTGACATCTTGCTACCTAGAACATTAGGAGAGATAGAATAATTAGGTTTCCCTAAAAGAAAGCATGATATTTACTTCCCATTTTTCATGTATTGAGATTCCAATAAAAATTGCTATCTTTAATAGACCTTGATTTAACATGCATAGTATCTTGGTAAGATTTGTAACATCTCATCATCCAGACAAATCATCACTATCTTCTTCTTGATATGCCAATATGGGATCATATGATGCTTTCTTCTGTCGGGTAAATTTTTTTCTGAGATAATATGATTACAAAAATCGAACAGGAACCAAATAAATTTTACATACAACAATTTAGGGTAAGATATGAGAAACATATAGAAATAACCAAATTACAGTAAATAAAACCATAAACAGGTTAGATCAGTGATCATCGAAGCACCAATGAAGGATTATCCTTAGAGAAGATACCGTCCCTGCAATACCAGTATAAATGGTACGATGATCTGCTCCCAACACAAATGATACCACCCTCGAAAGTTCCTCACAGAACAATAGCCAAAAGAGAATAGTAGAACTTCACACTAGAAGAATAGAGAAAGAGAAGCTTGCACATGTAAAGATTCGTGTCTAGGGGAGATCCATAACCTCCCATTCAACGTGCATCTACTCATATCTCAAAACAGTAGAATCTGGAGCATCGAGTTGGTTCAGATCATATAATAGCTGGATTACATATTAATCTACTGGATTAATTCATCTGACTGGCCAAATGAAACACACAACAAAAGTATCGAGATTCGAATTAACCCTTTCGAACCCGAGCCTCGAGTGGAGACAAAGCGGAATGTGTGCGCACATGTGTGGTTCTCCATTCCTCCTTTATACCACTGTTTCAAGAGCTTGGGTTGAGGATACATGTATAAGTCCGTCAAAATTTTAGCACTATTCCATGTGGGACTGAAAAACACAAAAAAATCCACCCAAACTCGACACTCACATCAAACTGGGAATCCAATTTTGCCTCCAACTAATCTGGCTTCTCACTTGGAACCAATTTGGTTTTCTATAAGTGATTGCATAGATTTACCCATTGAAATCTGATCACATTATATATATTGACTATTTGAAAAGAGATTCTAGATGACACAAAAGATATATTTCAATTGCCATACTTTACTTTCAGTACATATATCTTCCAGTTTGAACCCTGTACGATCTGCTACTTTCGACATGACAGGAACAAAGTGAATTAAATCTTGAACTTCAGATGTTAGTGTTAAAGTACATAGTAGAAACAACAAAGTATTGTTCATTGTACAATCTTTAGGTTTGATGCTCTTAAAGGTCATGCACCCTTATCATGTTTCATCAGCATATACCCTCTTCATTTAACCATGATCCACAATAACATTCAATGGATAGTATTCTTCGAGGGTGCAATGCTAAGATCCCGCCCAAAGGCTTGAATCTTTTCAAAGCCTACGCTATTTCTTACCTTATAGCTTAAACGACACTCATGCTTCCAGGGATAAGATCTCATGCATAAGCGCTAAAAAATATTACCAACTAGATTCTCAAATAGCTTGTTATTACCACATTGAATATATTTTACAGGATCTCCACTCAGATAGATTGTCTTGCCAATGTAGATGAACTCTTAATGGGTTTCAGTCTCGTCTTAAGCTCAAACTTCAGGACTAAAGATCTAGCAAGCCCCCTAACGGATCCGATGTGTTTTCTTTGGATCCAATGATAAACTATTTTCAAACTCATCACCATGATTACTTATCAACTTAGTAATTGTGATTACCCGTTTATTTTGAATCCATTTAGCTACATCTATAAATTTTGAAAAAGCTTTATGGATCTGGTAATACTAACGAACTTCTTGCTCTTAAACGTAGCTTTGTCTAGGTTTCTTTGTTCATATATTGAACACATATTTTCTGTTTTATATGTTAGATCGGGAAGTCATATATATATATATATATTTATATATTGTGTTTGATTAACTTGTGAATCAGGTTCACGAGAGTGTGATATAGTCTTTTTGATATAGTCTTTTATTCCAGAATAGTGTTTCCTCTTGTGAAGGAAACTAGAAAACAGTCTAGCGATGAATACTCATTAGATTTAAGTGTATAGAGATTTATATGACCATTTTAAGAAAAAATAATGCATATCATTTTTATCGCTTCAAATCATTCTTTAGAAAAAGAGATTTTAAATACTTCATCACGTATTTTAGAAACACTTGACAAGTTATGCTTTGAACCTTCAACTAAATTAACTTTATCAACAGAAGTGAGAGATCTACCAATCGTATCGTCACTGATGATTATACATGCATGATTGTTTCAGATGCGATTGTCTCGCCTCTCTTGTACTCTATATTGAAAAACATGTCGGTATCTCCGGTCAAACGCTTCTTTTGTTGCGCTTGATATCGCACAAAAGAGCGTTTGGTCATGTGAATGATGTGACCATTTATCCAACCATAGTTGATTTTTCCTATTAGATATAGTTTCATCTTTTTTATTCCATAGGTTCGATCTTTGTAGTTTATTTTCGTAGAGTTCTTGATGTTTGCAAAGAAATTAAGATAACTTCTTAATACCCATTTCTTTTGGGTTCTTGATGGTTTAGCATGGTTCTTAGGTTTAATCCAAGGTTGCTTGCTCTTATTGACTTTGTTGGATCTTACAATAATAAAAGTTTTGGTATGGAAGTGCTAGCCATGTCAAAGTTATTTTCATGCAACATTTGTATTATATTCCAAACTTTGTAGTTGATTTATAAGAGGCTCATAACATTTGATATACGCCTTTTTTTCCTTTAGTGAAGTTAGCCATTAGATCATCTATAAGAGATCTCTTTTTAGCTTTCACCTCCTTGATTATTGGCTTTCAAACTATGCTAATTCTGAAGTGTTATATCACATGTGTAAAACCAATCAGTCAAAAATGATGGACAATATTTGATTTAAGTACGTATATTTATTGTACTTGAGCAAGCTTAAGATCGAACACAAGAAGTTAGATTTAGTTCATGGAGTCCAACACATAGACAATCAAGTATTTAGGCTCTGAGAAGATGTACTTTATGTTTTTAATTATATATGTAATGCGAAAAGGAAATATGATGTGCAGTAAGAGTAGACTTAATTGAAACTTGGGAGATATGTGTGTAGGAGAAACTTCAAATGAGATGGTGTCTCACTGCTTTTATAGTGAGCCATCCATCTCGTCCATCTATTTTTAGTCGTACAATTGTAATCAATGATAATTTAATTATAATACTTAAATGGTCGAAAACCCATTTTGGTCTTTTTGTCACATTCTAAATATAGAATGTGACAACTAGGGATGAGCATGGACCGGGCTTTGAAGGGCCCAGGACCAAACCCGTCTAAAAAATTCGGGCCTTGGGCCGGGCCGGGCCGGCCCATCTTCCAATTAGATATTATTAACTTTGACTCTTTTATTTCAAGTTAATCTCAACTCAAGTTACACAAGCCAAAATTGATTAAAACGTGTACCACAATACTTGTGAAACAACTAAAATTCAATTCTACCAAATCCGAATTTACACATGTGCACTCAATGCTAGATACCATGAATGTCCCTCATTTATAGATATTGAAAGAGTGAACCAAACTTATCCAGTTAACAATAACATGTACACCAGATCCTACATTTTAAAAAATGGGATAAGACCCATATTGGATAAATGTACAATAATAGAAAATGTTTTGATTGAAAAAATTAAATACTAACAAATTCAAGAATAACCAAAAGAATCTAAACCAAATACTAATTAAGGAAAATTAATTCTTAATTGAAATACATTGATCATCAACTCATGTCACATGCTCGACTTTCTTGATTTATAAACATTGTATGAAGACATGATACAAGAAGAGAGTGCACATGAAATAGGTGGGAGTTTTCATGCATGTAGGATGTGAGAAAGGATTCGGGCTCTCTTCGGGCCGGGCCCTTGGGCCGGGTCGGGCTGGGCCGAGCCAAGCTCGAGCCCGGCCCAAAAAATTTTTGGGCCTAAATATTAGGCCCAAGCCCGGCCCGATATTCCTTTGGGCCTGGGCCGAGCCGGGCTTTTTGGGCTGTGCTTCGGGCTGGGCCGGGCCGGCCCAGCCCGATGCTCATCCCTAGTGACAACTATATTGCCTAATCTCTCTCTCTCTCTTGATTAATCAATGACAGCGACCTCCCTCCCTCCCTCTCGCGATCGTTCAACGGAGGTGCCCTCTCTCTCTCTCGCATGCGATCGACTACCAGCGTCACCAACATCCTCCTCCACACAATCATCCAGAAGATGTGGAGGAAGGAGATGCAGTGCGAGATCGTGGCTGCCCCTCTTTGCTATCCCGACGCGTGCAGCTCTCCCTCCGATGGCGGTGCACGATGAGGATGATGGTGGCTCCCCTCCCAATGCGACGTGCAATGATGGAGCAGGTATGTAACGACGCCATGGATATACATACATACATATATATATATATATATATATATTACTTCTGAAACTTTTTTTAACTTGCAGGATCGGATGAGGAAGATGAGGAGGAGGGGTTCGACGACACCAGCATCCTCCTCCATGCAACGTCTCTAGGCTTCGATGGAGGGGTTCGTCATATCCAACTTCCTCCTCCATGCAACACCTCTCGACTGCAAAGAGGGGGCATGAAGGAGGAAGGCACACATGAGGGGCATGGCAGAGGTTAGATGTGCGCGGAGGAGGGGCACCTTAGCTTTTTTACAGATCGTAGTTTTTTTTACGAAGTTTGGAATGGTTTATGCAAATATTGAACTTTATTTACAATCTCATGTCAATTTTTTTACATGTTACCAATATCTAACAATGTACTTATTATTGCAGAACTCTAAATAAATATTACAAAGTGACAGGACGATTTTACAAAAGAGCGCCTAAATTTTACAAAGTGATCAGACACTCTTACAAAGGAACACCAAAAAGTTACAAAGGAGTGTGGAACAGTTATAATGATCCACTTGAAATTTTACATTTATGACATATGGATACAAAGACCTATAAATGATGCTCTAATTTTACAAATAGACATGGAAAATTTACGAAGACAGGCACATGTTATAAACACACAATTAATTTTTACAAAGGGGCAAATCTCATTTAAAAGAAACAGTACATTACAATTATGAAATTATTTTTTACAATGAAAACAGTAAATTTACAAAGGAAATGACTCATTTTACTTCATAACTATTGAATGATAACATAAATATATGTAATAATCAACTCGTTGATGTCATGTATAAATTTTATCTTATTATGCTGAAATTACAAACATATAAAAAATCCAAATCGTTGAGAATATTAATGGTAATTAATAAATGAATGTAGATGCCAAATCTAGACAATACTAAAATAGTAATTTGATATCGTTAAATGGATTTCGAATTTAGTAAAATCAAAATGGCAAAAATATCCTTTTAGGTAAGATTTTTGATGCAACCGTTAGATTGAGATCCGATGGATCTGATTGATGGCTCATCATAATATTGGTGAGTACCCACCTCATTTGAAAGGGTCCCTATATATATATATGGAAAATTTTCAAAATGCATTGAATGCAAATTTAGAAAAATAGGACAAGAATTGATTATTAAAAATCGTTTATTGAAAATTCAAGGAAAAATGTAGTATTTAAAGTTCGAAATAACCAAAAAATGCAAAAAAGTATTTTTTTTACAAATTGACATCTTTTCCAAGTTGAACAGTATGTTTCTTGAATTTACTCCATAGGTATCCCACAAGACCCTCAAAATGTGTTTCAACCCATGAAGGTAGTATAATTTCGACAAGATGTCTTAAAAACCTTGTTGTTGTTTCAATGGGGTGATTTTTCCCTTTGACCTTTTTCCGCAAAACCTCAACACCTCATCCCTCCAGCGAGTGGGAGAAGAAGGCAAAAAGTAGTATAACACGAGCTCCCAATAGGGATGAAAATGGTCGGATACGGATACAAATATAGGTATAATCATATCCTTACCCATTTTAAAATACAAATACAAATGCGGATACAAATATCGATGGATGTGAAAAACGTGTTACCATATCCTTAAAAATGAATACGAATGTAAAACGATTACGAATCAGATACGAATAATAATATGAATATTCAATAGATTAACCAAATATATATATATATATATGTTTAGGATGGTTTATACATAAAATAGATATATCGGATAGAGTAATTTCGTAACAATTATACTAATAATGATGGATGCAATTATAAAATATTGTACACAGTTATAATATAAATATATTATTGTACTTACGTACAAAAACGAATATACGAATACGAGTGCGAATATCAACGACTGTGAAAGTCATATCCATATATGCATCCTTTTTAAAACGAATACGACTAAGAATATCAATATATATAGGAAAGGATATATATATATATATATATATATATATCGGTAAAATGGGGCTGCCCTCAGGGAGTAGCCAACTTGGCTACTCCCACCCGTATTTTCCCCTCATTTTTTTATTTTTTTGGAAAATAAAAATTTGTATATTCATCATTATATCCCTCTCACATTCTATTAAAATTTCGTCAGAAACAGAGACTCCTAAGCCTTCCATCCAGACGTCATTTTTTTAACGGTCGCAGGATTTTTTAAATCGACCATGTTTGGATGGAGGCCGTAGGAGTCTCTGTTTCTGACGAAATTTTAATAGAATGTGAGAGGGATATAACGATGAATATATAAATTTTTATTTTCCAAAAAAAATGAGGGAAAAATAGGAGTTGGAGTAGCCAAGTTGGCTACTCCCTAGGGGCAACCCCATTTACCTCTCTCTCTCTCTCTCTCTATATATATATATATAGGAGTAATCCTGTGAGAGCCAAAACTTGTGAGAGCATGCATTCTGGACCACATGATCCAACCAGGAGAGAGAAGACAGGATCATGTGGTCCAGAATGCATGCTCTTATGCTCTCACAAATTTTGGCTTATAACGAATACGATAGCAGATCGGATATGAATATATTCACATTCGTTTTCATCCTAACTCCCAAACGAAAAGGAGCACGTAAGAGGAGAGAGAGATATACCTTATACAAGAAGACCATAGTCAAGATAACACATACCTCAAGTTCAAATCATCACCTCAAATATTGTATACCCTTTTCCATAATAAATCAATTGCTTTAATCTATGTAAAATAGATATTGTGATGCAGATATATTCGTATCTATTACTCTTACTAATAGTGGGTTATGTCCATGTGCTCCCCTCCTAGCTACACGTGGAACCCTTATCCCCCCACCCTCTTCCTACTTTCATGCCCATCCTCTCGCATTCTCCTTTCTATTTCTCTCTCCGTGACGAACAGGTAATGCCCTTTGTTCTGCTTGCATTTTTTATTTGAAAAAAAATTAATTCATTGTTGTGCTTTTATTTTTCCTATATATGTAGATTGAAATCAGTACGAAATTCGTATGCCATATTATTGTTAGAATTTTGATTTATCGTAGTGTGTATCTTATACACTACATTATATTAGAGCAAGATTAGATAATCTTGATTGATTAAAATTATATTTATTTTTATTGATATAGATACTTTTTTCTTGTTAACAATGATAGATATAAATTTTCTATTACTTAATATACGTGTGTATATTGTATAAATATGAATCAATGTGTATATACATATTTTTAATTTTTTCAAAGAAATGCACATGGGAATCTTGTTGGTATATCTCTATCCATCCACTAACGTATTAGCTTTTCAATAGATATAGATATGTATTTTTTTGTTTTGATGAATAAGTATGTACAATTTTATATTTTGCAAACACATACCCTTTTTCTTTTTTAGATATGGGTAGGAGTATGATTACATTTTTAACAGATAAATATATTTATATTACCGAATCTATATTTTTATCGTAAAGACGTGTATCAATGTGTGGATACGAATATTTTCGAATATATATCAAGGATGTATATAAGGATGCAATGGGTAAACCAATATCCATCCGTTATTGTATCCGATTTAAGCATATCTAGATTTTTTATTTTGATGGATATTGATATGGTAAATATATAAGGATATAAACATTTATATGGATATTATTTTTAATTTTGTAGGATATGGATACTGATATTGTTACATCTTTATGAATACGAATAAATATCTGTATTACTGAATATATGTGCATAGAAATATGTCAATATGAATACATGCATATTTTAGATATATGAAAAAGTTACACGAAATATATTGCACCTTGGACTCATTTTGAAATGCTCAAAGAAAGATGTATATCTTTGTATTTTCAATGATTTATTATAGAAGTTATTTGATATGGACTATTACTTTATCTATCTTTTTTAGTTATACATAGTTTATGTGATTTTAATGTAATTGACAATCAATTTTAATTTTACAAAAACTATTTTATGAGTGTAAGTGGTAGACATTTATTATCCGTGCAATATTTCATATCTATTTTGTAAATATTAACATCTAAATTATGATTGTCAGGTTTTATATCCACATTTATATTTAAAGATATGACTTCTGATTTTCGAAAATGATAAGATACATGCTTATGTATCATATCTAGACCTAAAAAGGATACAAATATGGTGCATCTATATCTTTGTACATATCATTCCATTTGCATCCTTACATCATTTTGAACGCCAATAAGGTTGTTTATAATTTATACCAAATACTTTTACAAAGGTTGACTATTGACTTTTCAATTCTATATATGGTTAAACTACTTTGATTTATATTTTTAATATAAAAATCTATTTTTAATATATAAATAAATCTTGCAAAATAAATAAGTATATCACAAATAATAATTTGCACAATCGTTTACAAATAATAGTTTGCATAATATTTTTAATAAATACATTGAATAAAAAATAAAATACATGGTTTTATATTTGATTTTGAAATATTCCATGGGACAATTTTGTTGCACTATTTAGACTTACATAATCTTACGAAATATTTTTTCTTTTGCATTAAAATAAAAAAACTGATCAAATGATTTTTACAATGCATATCAACGTCGATAGATGAATTTAATCCAATTTCAAAATGTAGCTTGGGAGTTCTTTAGTTGAAATAGTTTAATATATATGTTCTAAACAACTCACTGAGCTAAAGGACATAAAATTCAAAATTATTTATATTTCGCAACCAAGTGTATATACTAATAGTGGGTTTCTTCCCCACCTTGTGCCACATGGTACTCCTCCTTCCTTCCTATCCTCTCACTCCCCCCGATCTATCTCTCTCTCTTCAATAACTCCCTAAATCTCTATCATTCCCTCTTCTCTCTCTGCCTTTCTCTCTCTCTCTCTCATTCCATCTCTCGCTTTCTCCCTTTCTTCTTTATCTCCCTCTCTCTAAACTCATTTCTCTCCTTCTCTCTTCATATTCTCTCCCACCCCACTAACTCTTTCTCTTCATATTCTCTCCTCAATCCCTCTCTCTCCACATTCGATTTATCTCCCTCTCCCTCTTCATATTCTCTCCCTCCCCACTCACTCATTCTCGCTCTTCATATTCTCTCTCCCTCCCTCCTTTTCTCTCTCCATAAATTTCATATTTTATCTCTCATTTCCTCCTTATAAATTTAAAAATATATTAACATTAGTTAAATAAAAGTAAACTCATATATATATATATCATTTACAAAATTTGAGATATATATATTATATTTTTTTAAAACTGTTATTTTCCTTTTAAATTTACTACTTTGAGAAAATTAATTGTATTTTTGAAACTACTCTTGACATCATTGTCAACATCATTTATATTAATTTCTCCCTCATGGATTTTAAGTAGGATCATTACTAAAGGATACCCATAACCCGTCCTTAATTAATTTATCTACAAGCGACAGTATCAATCTGACAGTGATGAAAAAATAGATACGAAAGTCTCCCAGGTAATCCTTCAAATGATTATTCCATTCTATATATATGAGGTTTCACAACTATGAGCTAATTACTTTGATCTATTTATTTAACGATTATTTAATCGTATTATGCAATCATATTTGTAAGTACCTCATTGTTATAATTTAAATAGAAAAACTTAAATGAAATTATATTTATTAACTAACGGTGTAAATGAAGGATATCGAGAATCCTTAAGCGCATCAGGGAAGCGTGTTGATTGCATCGTATGCGATCGGGGTAACTAGTCGCACTAGTCGTAATATGCGACGGAAATTAAATTTTTAAATCTAATGATGAAACCACATGATCACGAGAACACTTCTCAGATCGTTTCATCAAACCACAAAGTATAAGCAATACCTCTTGGAGCGTGGTTGTAATCGTAAGATCCCAAACAAGAGATCCTCCTGTCTTAAGTCCGATCCACGAAGAATGCACTTGCGGGCGCGATGATGAGACATGTTCCTCCCGCAATCCTCAGTGAAGATCCAAGCCATGAATCCCCTGATTTTGTCAAACGAAATCCGTCGTCTTCCTTTAGAGCAAGCAACCCCAAAGAAGAAGGAGATCCTCGAGTCGTCGAAGGCGAAGGCGAGAGTCTCCCTTTCAATGCAAGGTGGGCGGCCACCTTTGAAAAAGAGAGAAGAGAGAGGGCGAGAATGAGAGAGAGAGAGAGAGAGTAGTAGGCTTCTACAACTCTAGAATCATGTACCTAGAAAGGCTAGGTTAGCCCTCCTTTTATATTAGTTTAGGATCCAATGGATCTCAATCCATGGGACACATAGATCCAACGGCCAAGTTGGTCTATGTATTAATCAATGGTCATGATTTTTGTTGATTAAAAACCAACAATATTAATTTATATTAAATTAAATATATGTTGCATTATCATCAGCATAATTTAACTCAATAAATATATCAATAAACACAAGATAATGACATGATAATTTAAAAAGATAATTATCCACCTAAATTACATGGATAAAGATAATTATCCACCCATGAGATTTTGTGGATTATCTCATCCTTTTAACTCATATCATTATCTCTTGTTTATCTTGCAACATTACCCACTAAATTAATTCTCAATCAATTAGTGTATAATTATTGCAAAATTATCCATCAAATTAATTCCCAATTAATTTGTGAATATCTATTGCAAAATTATCCACTAAATTAATTCCCAATTAATTAGTAAATATTTCACTCATGCCATTGAAAATATGTGAATCATATTCACAGCCCAAACTAAATTGTAAATTACATTTTCAATTAATTGCTTAATGTGAATCCAATTCACATTAACAATTAATAAATGCTATTTAGAAAGGTGCTCTCCCTCTTTCTCTAATATATTATAAATCATATTTATAATATATACTCACAAATTATGGATAGCACTATCCACAATTTGCATATCCTTGATAATTAAATCCCATTTAATTATCTTAGATAATAATTCTCTTAATGTGAATCATATTCATACTATTCTTGATAATTAAATATCATTTAATTATCAACATCTTGTTGCTTGGATATATATAATTCATCAAATGAATTATTCTTGAACTCCTTCAAGAATAATGTGCTTTCCCCGCAGATACTTGGAGATAAGGACAGGGCGATTGTATTGTTCCACGTATAGTGACTTGGTGTTGAAATATCATCTCAAGTTCAGATATTACGAACCTCCCACAGATGCTTGATTAAATCAAGACCGCAAATCTAATCTTCTCATTGCATCAGAATCTCATTCAGACTAATGTCCAACATTTGGACTAAGATCAGATTGCTTCTCTATTGAGAGGAGTCACTAAAATCCAGACCTGCTTGATCACTCCCTCGGAATGGAAGCATCATGGATATACAATCGTTTATGATCACATCACCCTCAGGTATTCCTAATACATGTACATCATGCATATTGGAGGACTATGATCAACCCGAAGATCAAGATCAATTTTATACTGTCTTCTTCAGGGTTTTATCAATAAGTTTCTCATTTGATCATTGGGATTTGGTATCGATCATATACTTTCCAAAAGCATATATCATACCTAGGTCTTGATCATATACTTTTTAAAAGTATATATCAAACCTACAAATGCAGTCAAGCTTCCAAAGCGAGATGACCGTGCACGGAATTTGATTCTTCCCAATATCTCATGAGTAAGCTCATGTCTTCCGGTTCAGTAGTGAACTTGTATTATCCCTTTGAGAGATCGTATTACTCATATGCCCTTATATGCACACCAGCTCGCCGGTGTATAGACCTTGGTTAGGCCATCAACCTATCGGTCTGCCAAATGTACATACTCAGACATATAGCAATACATCTATCTCCGGTCAGAGGATGCGTGCCTATGCTGTGACAACATTCAACATAGGGCTTAGGTTATCTCGACCTCGTTAAGTCAACTCTTTGACCTAACTAATCTGACACCTCCGAATCTCTATTCCTATGTAGAGGACCTGCATCAAGAGGTCGATCAGATATCAGCCTATGTGAGAAAGGATTGTCATTTCCTACTCAGGCTGGAGATCATCTCTTAATAATCATTTGACGGTGCTTTATGAGTCCTCAATCTAACCCTTTAGATATTCATCCGAGCACCAACCTATATGATTCAATTATTGAATCAACAACTGTATGATCATCAAGATGGCCATGGTACATAACCCTAATTGTACATAGGGACCTTTTATGCAAATTATTCATTCTTCATTTCAGATCAGGAAATGATATGTGCAATAACATTTATTGCATAATGGCTCACCGTGGGCTCACATGTCCAACAATCTCCCATTAGCCCAAAGAGCCATTAATGGGCTAATCATTTAAACCCACACTCAGGTGACAATCATATGTTATTTTAGAAAATAGCTGGGTAAGCTGATAAGTCACTCTGTTCCAAAAGACTGCCAAGTCCATTTACGACACTTGCATATCTCCTACCAACAGTGCTCGCATCCAATGCGAATGTTGCATCTAATGCAATCAATACTCAATCTTGATAAAGCAATTATAGTGTCCTTGGCACTATTGCTCAATAGTTATTATAACCAGTATTTCCATAATCCTTATCAGAATACCCTTATTCCGGAAGATCACTATCTCTTAAGGTATCCACAGTTAAGACCTTTTAGATCTCTATCTATAAAGTCTTAAGCTTTTGAAGATATGACTTTGAGATCACTATCTCAAAAAATCTTGTCATCTATGAAGATTTTGTTATTACTGCAATCAAGTGTTTTCTCTCCATAGTAGGATTAGCAACACGTTATTACTCCCACTGCATGGTAGATATCTGGCTTTTATACACATCTAGCATAGACTTAGCATCTCGTAACCGATGCACAAGTGCAAGCAGTTCTAGCATTTACTTCCTCAACTCTTTGAGGTGTTATCCCTTTGGATAGGTCAGTACCAAATCTTAAGGGAAGGAAGCCTTTCTTGGAATTTCCAAGAATGGAATATGTCCAAGGTGTACTGTAAATATGACAGTCCCAATACCCTCTTTTCTTTGCTTCTGAATAACTTCAGAATTAAGATCTAAGAGGTATTCTTGAGATCATATCTCAAGGTATGGAATAGCCAGTCTATAAAACACTTATTATCATCCTTATATCGTTCCAAATGATTAGGATATTATCTACATTTAGCACGATGAACACAATGACACTCCCACTAAGCTTCACATGGTTCATCAAGATTCTATTTGAAATCATAACATTTATAATTTCATCAAGTCTTATGTTCCAACTACAATAATCTTATTTGAGTCCATCGATGGATTTCTTTAGCTTTCACACCTTACTTTCCCCAATCATGAAGCCATGGGGCTACTTCATGTGAACATCCTCAGAGAGGTATTCTTAGAGGAATGCAATCTTGACTTACATCTTGAAGATGCAACAGTCAAGTTGTATAGCTAAGGTTAGCAAATTCTGATGATTTTAAACATGGTCACCGAAGAGCAAGTCTCATTGCAAGCAATGTCTCTCTTCCGGTGTGCAACTCTTGGCTACGAACCGTGCTTTGAAGGTCTCTACCTTCTCATCAGGTTCCCTTTCTCTTGAAGATCCATTTACACCTTAATGGGTCTAACCCTTATAGGTGGATCCTCAAGAGTCCATATATAACATTTGTATATGAGGTCTACTTTAGATTTTATTGCTAATATCCATCTTTCCATGTCATGATCGTCAGGAGCTTCATCACATGAAGTCCGATCATTGTCAGACTTAACTGACATATGGAATACATCCTCAAACTCATTTGAAGAGGTATTAATGTTTCATCTTTAATTATGCTTTTAGTTTCAGATTTTAGGAGCCTTATCATCTTCTCAAGATCAAATGAGTTCTTATACTTCATTTTCATCTTGATTCTCAAGAGAGTCATCCTCCAAGAATCATATTCTCAAAGATGAGATCTTCTAATAGCTCAAGGTCATAAAGTAGGTATCCAATACCATCCTTTATTTCCTAATGAAGTAGCACTCTCAAGTGCTAGATTCCAGCTTACATGCATGGAACCTTATTAAGTATATATATATTGTAGTTTCTACTACACATATATACCTGGAAACTAAGGGGATAATTATGCTAAAATTCATCATTGATCAAATCATGTCACACATGATCCAATTGTATCTCCCTACAACTCCATTGAGTTTAGGTGTGTTAGGAGGATTGAGATAGAAATGATATTCATATCTTCATAAGGTATTCTTTGAATTCATCTAATAGGTACTTGCTACCTTGGTTAGATCATATTCATTTAATCTTCCTTCAAACTTTGGTTCTAAACCAAAAATTGTGAAATCTTTGAACATTTCAAAGTTTTCTTAGGTGAAGAGAAGAAATCTCATATCATACATGATCATCAATAGATATCACATATCCATAATGTTCACTATGATGTAGATGATCCACATACATCAATATGTATGAGATCCCGAATACCTTGACATCTTGCACCTTTCCTAAGAGAAGGGTGTTTTGGACATTTTTCGAACACAAAAATTTTAGACATTATCAAGTTTCATATCTTACTAGTCTATTGATCATATCAATAGAATGATGACACTCATCATATCTACATACATCTTAACTCTTAGAGATTTAGGTTCAGGTAGGTATTCAAACATTTTGAACACATTATCTCTTTCGAGCCACCATTCTGCATAATGCAGAGAACCATGCCATTCATGATTATATGTCTAGAGCACATATATATGCCAGAACATCTTCTTAGATTTTATAAGGATTATTTTGACAATTGCGATCATCATCGACATGTCACTTCCGAAGTACACTCGATGAAAGATTAAGACTATAGAGACATACAAACCCTAAGGTGATGCCTTATTATCTCATTTAATTGTCATTCCTCATTATGTTAAGGAAACTTGCACATTGCAATCACATACATTGTGTGTCCAATTTCAAGTACAATATCTGGATCATGAGTCCAATCCATGATATTTTACTGGTTATCATTGAGTATAACATTGAGTGGGTTTAATGAAGGATTATCTGAAATAAGAAATTTGCATAAGGGTATATATTATATATATACATATTTTTTCTTTAATTTAGGAATTTTTATATCAAAGTTGTCTTGCCTTGTCAACAATGAAAGTTCATTCCCTTAATCACTTTCAATGTAAGAGATATTCTTACCATTATATCTCTAGCAAGATCTGGGATCCCCTTTCCTATCTTCGTCACATCCCAATAATATGAGAACCTGCAACTCTGATAAAAAGAAGCGGGAACACATTCCACCTTGCAAGTCCAACTTGCATTTCCTAATTCGGTCTTTAACACACGGGCCCACCACCCCTAAGATGATGTTGACCCGTCATTAATTGAACCAACCGTTAACAGACTTAATACTCGCTATACGCAATCCATTATCGCCCTAATAATATGAGGACCCGCTATTGGGGTCATTACGTATACGACCTTACTCTTCCGAGAAGCAAAGAACCCGATCCAAATAAATCATATACATGATCTGTCACTCCGGACATGCGTCTCCTATATACAACATCTGGCGACGGAATCCTTTGCCTTGACGGGAGACCATGGATGTCACTTATGTGATCCTCCACCTCATATTTAAATTATAATAGTTAATTATCGTGAATCATATTCACATAATTAATTCTTCCAAGGGAAATACACATCTATTCATAATAGAGTGTTTATTGAATATAATTAATTTAATCACATTAAATTAATTATCAATCCAATTATCAATCAACAAACTTAATTATTACTTGAATAGTAGGTATAATCCCAAAGTATGTATTATTCAAATTTTAATAATTAGAAAAATACACTTTGACTTCTTCGGCATTATCGAGTCCCTTCTCGCTGTCATAGCCAGTACCGAAGAGAGTGGGACGGACCACTGACTGAGTTTTTCGGAGGATCTAGATGTCTCACAAGGCGAGAGATCCAGTCGCTGAGTCGACCACTCCAAAATACCCAGATCAATCAACAATTAACCCACAATAGATGTATGCGATAAATATAAAAAATGTGGAGTTAAAATTTATTATAAGTCTACATGCAAGTGTGTATAGGTGTAAGCACAAGTACATGTCGAACACTGGGAGGCGAATGGTTGAGTGATGAAATTGGTTGCGCAGTTATTCAATTCAATGTTCATGTACAATCCTTATTGTTTTTATGGGTTTTTGATTTCGTATATTTTTTTAATTTCATTTTTGTTTTTATGATTTTTATTTTGTTTTTACATTTTATATTTTTTTAAAATTTCCTTTTTTTATATATTTAGAATTATATAATATATATATATATACATATATATATAAAGAGATATATAAGAGAAGAAAGAGGAGTAATATATAAGGATATGTATATTTATATAAATACTCAATACATACTAGATATAATATATATATTTTTTGGATTTTTATATTTTTATATTTTTTTGTTATTTTTCTGGAATTTTCTAATTTCTATGTATTTTTATTTTAAAAAATGTCCCTAATATAGGATTCATTAAATAGGCCAGAACTAATTTGGGTTTTAAAATATGAAATAATTCCAAAAATAACCCAAATTAATTTTAATACATAAATAATAATTATATCAATAATTATAAAATAGGAAAACATATTTTTGGTATTTTTGAAGGGTTTTAATATTTTTTTAGTATTTTGGAGCTTCTTGAAATTTTTATATTTGTTTTTTTTCTATTTTTAGGGTTTTTCAATTTCTGGACTTAATATATATATAAATATACTATATATAATTTTTTTGTAATGTTTCAAAAGCATTTTTATAATTTTTTGTATTTTCTAATTTAAACAGTACAAAAGGGCTCTTTTCCATTTTTAGTAATTAGGACAAATGCAAAAAAAATGTAAAATAAAATATGGACGTGAAACAACATTACATGAACCATTTATCCTAATTTTTCTGAATTTTTAGGAGCACCATAGGTATTTTTAAAAAATAGATAAAAGACACAAAAATTAAACAGCCTAGCAGGGGCATTTTTGCAAATAAAATAATTCCCAGGGGCATCAGTGCAAAAATACTACAGAAATAAACATTTATTTTCATTTTGGGGCTAATTTACAATATACAAAAATCGTCAGGGGTGTAGTGCAATTTTCACGCGCCTCACGTGGGACTGCACGTGAGGCGCGAAGGGACTAAATGGTAATTACAAAAACTAAAGGGGGCCTACTGCAAAAATTGCAATTTATTTACAACGTGAAATTTTATTTATTGCATTAATATCTAAATATAAAAAGGTAGGGGATATATCTGAAATTTACCCCCAACAGGCGCGCGATCCAACGGCTGATCTTCATCCACTTGACACGCGTCGCCTCCACGTCTGCCGATGCCGCTTCGACGATGGACGGTAAGGATTAGATCATATGAGATGATCTGACGGTCTGAACGCTGCTCCATCGGACGGCTGTGATTAAACCTGGGACTTTATCTTCATCCAACGACGGAGAGGACGTCTGGAAGAACGGGGAAGAACGCTCGCCTGGGCGAGCTTCCTCCGGTGAGAACTCGTTGCTCCGTCGGCCTTTGCTGCTTCAAGGTGTCCCAAAAGCTTCCTGGAAGGGTCTTCTACTTGCTGGAGGTTTTGGATCGGTCAGAGGACCGCTGGAGCGCCCTTGCGAGGTCGGAGAAGGCAAGCTGCTCCAGGTATCTCCGACGGCCTGTAACTTCATCTCCTGGTGCCTGATAGCGCACCTGACCTGCTCAGGAAGAAAGCTCGGCTCGAGGCGATGCTCCTCGGCCAAAAATTGAAGTTGTTAGCACCAGAATGGATGAGGGCGGCGATGCTCCGACGAAGCGAAGGAGACGAGCATCGATTCGCAGATCCAGTGAGGATCTGGTTGGGCTGGTTGGGTTTGAGCGGTCTGGAGGTGGAGAAGGCAGTGGGGAACAGAATGAAGGCGAAAACGAGTCGGGAAACAGTGAAGGTCACAGTGGCGAAGTCGCCGGAGCTCAGCTCCGGCGAACTCCGATTTGACTAAATTACGCTATACTAATGATCTAAATGCAAAATAAAAGATGAAAATGAAATGCAGAACTGAAAACCTACCTAAGAAACGTAAATGCGCAGCTCGAACTTGGCTGGAGGGCCAAGGAGCAGGACGACTGCCGGAGCGCCGCCGTGGGCGCATCTCCTTCCTCCGCGAGCCTCCACGACCTCCAGGGGACCTCCAGCTGTCACCTGGATGCACGCTAGACCGAAGGTGTGGGCTCTAGGGCTCAGGAAATGGCCAAAAAGGTGTGGAGGAGGAAGATGAGTTATATATAAACATGATGGGACGCCCTTATTAACTGGCTAATAATGATGAATCGGTGGTATATACAAGGGATCCAAGAGGACGGCGAGAATCATCATGGTCCTCGGAGCAAATTCCGTGAAGGGATCGAAGGTGATGAATCACTGAAACGAGCGGGAAAAATGCAAGAATCTCGGGGAGTTGACAGTTCTGACGGGAGTCAGAGGCGCAGGGGGAAGTTGACCAAAGGTCAACAGTCCCTGGCCTCTGATTGGCCCACATCAGCCCGAATATGACTTAATTATAAGACATAATAAATGAATTAATTAAATTTTGCTTATAAAATAAAAAATGTTTATTAAATAATGTAGTATTTATTTATTATTTTTATTTAATTTTTTGATGAATTTTATTATGGGTTTATTTTAATTACGTGTTTATACGTGTATTTACATGTATTTATTTTTATTTTATTTATTTTTATTTAATTATTTTATTTTCTTATTTTATAAATTTATAACTTATTTTTGTGAGTATAAATATATTTTTATTCAATTTTCACAAGTTTATTTACATATTTAAATAAATAGGTATATGTATATGTAGGTATACTTATAGGTATTTTACCTATATATTATACATACTTTATTTATTTAATGTATTTTATTTGTTTTTATTTTGAATTTTTATTTTTAATAAGGTATATGTAATATTTATAATGTTCTAAAAAATATAAATGAATAAAGAATAAAAGAATTAAGTCCCTTTTTATTTATATACATATAGATAGCATAGGTGTTTTGTCTATGTGTTTCATAGACTTATTTTATTTTACAAGTTCTTTTTTGTTTTCTTTAAATTTCAATATGTACATGTTTTGTATACATTATTTACAAAATTCTAAAAATATAAGTTTCTAGAAATAATGAATGAAGAATAAATTGAATATTTTATTCGGGTAGATTGTACAATGGGGGCCAAAAACCTAACTTTCACAGATGGATTCCAAAAATTATGAAACCAATTTTATTAAATAGTTCTTGGAAATCTATATAAACTAAAGGTGAGTTTGGGTGATTTGGAGTTTTTATTTGCAAGATATGGGTCTGTGAAGTTGAGATTTTGGCTTTTTATTCTGGATATAAAATGTACACTGAGTATTATTTTTACACAAACTCAATTTTGTATTTTTATTCACATTATTATCTACAACTTTCATATACAAAATATTTTTATTTGATGAATAAATAATTATATACAAAATGAGTGTCAAAAATGCATAAATAAATGAATAAATAAATGAGGTATTTATTGTACTGTTGGCACTTATCTCCCCCTACTTTATTCCTTGTCGACCAATTCCATGTTGGCCTTGGTCTCGGGGTTCAGGTCATAAAATATTTGCAATATTTTATTCCTTTTTCTTTTCTTCTCTTTATTCTATCATATTGGCATTAAAAACCTTACTTTCTGTAAAATAAATACAATAAACAATGAATGCTAATATGTATAAATTGATGTTATTTACATGCATTTGCTTGGGTTTTTAAGACCAAAATGATAGAATAAAGAATGATGAATCGAGATTCATCATCCCCCTATACTTTCCTTTGCTAGTCCCTAGCAAATACTTATGCAATAAATACAAAAAGAATAAAGAATAAGAAGAAAAGAAAAAACAAAAAATAACGAATAAAGAATAAATTGAATTGATCATGATTTTTAAACTTATTTGTACAAAATCAAAGTTTGGAGCTCAGGTTAGACCTTGGTGTAAAAATGTGTGTGGAACCTGGTCGGGAACCAAATTTAAAATACAACAGCCTTCGAGAGTCATAGAACTCGGTTCAAATTACCTCAATAGCTAGGTCAGAACTAGCCTACATTATACGCAAACCCTTATGACTATGAAGCTGACTTGTACAGTATAAGTGATGGTGGCTCTTCCCAATTGAAATGACAAAGGACCTGACTTCTCCAGAATGACAACCCAATGATTCCCCAATCCAGGCCTCTACCGTCGAGGAGCGGGGTATTCCCTTCCAAGCTCAAGTGGCATCCAACTCAAGAGGAGGGGGTGAAGAAGATAATGGACGGTAGCCAGTGTAGCTACCTATCTTGGGATGCAAGACCAGTGTAGTCAAGTCATCCTGCTGTAGGCTCACATGGTATAACTTAGATGCTCAAGCTTGCTTATTTTCTATACAACACATATACATACTCCGGCAGGCACTTTTATTTTTATTTACAAGCATGTCCACTTTTTTGGAGTTTTTTTTTCAACATACTATTTACAGCAGCATTTACATAAGGACTTTTTCCTCTTGAGCCAGAAGATTATCCCTCTTTTGAAGCTTTATTGCAACCCACACTCTCCTGTCATTCGACTTCATTGAAACTGGACCAGGTTGGGGTGCACTTCCCTCCCTAGACGAGGACGAATGTTTCCACCCGTGTGCGTCTCAGACTGGCAAATCCAACCCCCTCACCACTCCAACTGAGTTGAGCCAAGTGAAAGGTGCAAGTATCCAAGTAAGGTCACGGCCGACAAGAGTCATACGTGTGTTTCGAAAAGTTCTAGTTAGTCAGTTGAGGTGACTTGAACCCAGTCCTGATTTCTCAAAGAATTAAGTCTGAATAGAGCTGAAGTACGTTAAACCTAGTTCCCATAAGGTTCCAGAGCAGTTAGGTGCGGTAAGATCCAACCAAGCTCCAATCTTTGACTTTATTGGACTAGTTCAATCATCAAGCTCAATAAAAGAATATGAATGCTATGCAAATGCTATTTACAAATATGCAAAGAATAATGCAATTTTTCAAAGAATTTGAAACAAAATTTTACACAAAGAATTTACAAATAAAATAATTTTAGCACTCAAAGTATAAAATATGTACAACTATTTACACGAGCGTGTCGCTTTATTTTTAAAGAATTTACAGGTTTTAATCAAAGTGATTTATTTAGGTGTATATATAATTGATAAAGGATTTTATGTTTTTTATTTGTGATTTATTTTATTTTATTTACTATGATGCTTTTATTCCTCAAATTTATTTAAAAATTATTTTGAAAACTATAGTACAAAATAATTTTTGCAAATATTTACAAATATTTGAAAGCCATTTTGCAAAGATTTTGCAAACAATATATATACATTTTCAAAATATTTTTACAAAATGTTTTCACAATCATTTGCAAATAGGTTTTCAAATCTTTATTTCACACAAATAAAAGAATTTTTGCAACCAAAATATTTTTACAAAGGTTTAAAATATTTCACAAAAAGTTTCCCAAACAGTTCACACCATTTTTCAAATCATTTTGCAGAAATACTTTTGACCTGATTTATTAATCAGTATATACAAAAAGAATCCGAGGAATAAGAAGCATTATTAATTAATTTTTAATGAATTATATCATATTGTTAGCCTTATTTATTAATAATTATACGAAAGTACGAGTTATGGATAAAGTATATACAGAGTATATACGACCCCCCTATACTTAGCATGAGCTATGTCCTCATAGATCGGAAAAGAGAAAGAGAAGTCATAACTCGTACTGAGTATAGAAAAGTCTATACTACAACGACTAAAAGAATAATAAATGAAAGAATAACGAGATAAATGAATAAGAAACTGACCGTCCCCCCTATACTTAGGATCAAATAATCCTAAGTATAGCAGACTGTACACAAGGCAGGGAGGGTCATGGGTGGGAATAAACAGATCAAAGAATTAACAAATCAGGTGTGCAACCCCCCTATACTTAGGACAAAGTACATCCTAAGTATAGAAAACTGACACAAAGGGGCAACACCTTCTATTTAGATAAAGAAATATGAAAAGGAAAAGAAGAAAAGAAGAAAAGAGATATATATACAGATAGACGAGAAGATCGTGGAGAATGTACGCATCACTCCCCCTATATTTAGGGTGAGATATCCCTAAGTATAGGCAACAACAGGAGTGACAAAACTGCACAACGAAAGAACAATGCGGTGTGTACCCCCCTATACTTAGGACAAGGTATGTCCTAAGTGTAGACACAAAGATATGGCGATAGATCTAGGGCACACATAACATGCGGGAAAAAGAATGAACAAGGCATACATATATACAAGTGGTGAAGAACTGGTGGAGTGCAGGACGGTATCTGAAAAGCGAATATTGTACTTGCGTCATCGTCTTCCTGTGAGAACGAGGACGCAGTCATAAGGTGAAAAGACACCCGGGTAGGCAGTCAGGTGGGTGTCGGCTACTGGGGGCAAATAGATCAGAAAGTAAAGCGGAGACCGGTAGCGTGAAGTAGTCAATCGGCTCGTAGGGTCAGCATGAGGAAACAGAGCCGATACTGTCCGACCTGGAGGAAGAAGGAACAGTACAGAGTCCTCCGGTCAATCAGAGTCTCAATAAGATATGGAAAGGTAAGGAACAAGAGACATCGCGACATTCGGTGGTCATGAGGTCGGAAGATAAAAGGAGACACACCGAATACCGCAATACATGGCTCAACCCTGCGAGGGTCGTCAAGGTGAGCAGTCGCAAAGGAGCCAGGGATCAGACCAATCAGAAGACTTGGTCCCGTGATCCGCAGATCGGATACACAATCAGAGAGGGGACCAAGTACACTACTCAGAAGACTCGGCTTCGTGCTCCAACAGACAGGAGACAGAATCAGAAGGAGACCGAGTACATAGCTCAGAAGACTCGGCTTCGTGCCCCGACAGACAGTAGACACCAGGAGTGAAACTGAGTACCTAGAAAATGATGTACCCTCCCGCAGATAACCCTCGGGAAGTGGTATATGCTAATCAATGAATAATCAGAACAGAAGCTCACCCTTGCGAGGGTTGTCAAGGTGAGCGGGCTCAAAGGAGCTTGATCCATCAGACGGATCACATAAATGGTCTCGGTAGGCGACAGATCGGCTACCAGCAGAAGAGACCGACAAATCAAGAAAGTGTGGCAGCGTCCCGCAGACAACCCTCGGGGACGTGCTGCTAGCTAGGCATGGAAAGATCAGATATCAGAAGCTCAACCTTGCGAGGACCGTCAAGGCGAGCGGACTCAAAGGAGTCTAAACAGATGGGTCCCATGATCTGCAAATCGGATAGGCAGCTCAGGATGGGACCAAAATCATATATATATATATATATATATATATATATATATCAAACAAATCAGTTCCATGCTCCGCAGATCGAAGACACAGTCAGCTGTGGGAACCGAGCGTAAAGAGAGTGCCACATTCTCCCGCAGATAGTCCTCGGGGAGAAATGCAATCTAGGCAAAGAATAGTCAGAAAAGAGCTCATCCTTGCGAGGACCGTCAAGGAGGGTAGACTCCAAGGAGTCTGAGCAAGTCGGTCTCATGCCCCAACAGATTAGGCGCATAATTAGAAAGGGAGACCGAGTGCACAAATCAGACGAATCGGCTTCGTGCTCCAACATACAGGAGGCACCAGAAATGAGTGAAGTCGATCCTAAAGAAAGTGTCACATCCTTCCGCAAATAGTCCTCGGGAAGTGATGCGAGCTATATAGTGAATAATCAAAGTACATCTCGTCCTTGCGAGGGTCGCCAAGGAGAGAAAGAGGCTCAAAGGAGCCGGATCCATCAGACGGATCCACAGAGAATCTGGTCTCGACAGATGGCAGACCGTCTATCAGCGGAAGAGACCGTCATAGCAAGAATGTGTCATAGCCTCTCGCAGATAACCCTCGGAGAGCTATGAACTAGGCAGTGAGCAATTGGAATATCCAGGCTCGTCCTTGCGAGGACCGTCGAGGGGAACAATCAGTCTAGTGGCCTTATGTACTGACAGGTTAGGTACACAATCACATGAGAAGGCCAGTCAAGCATATCATCTGACTCGGTTCCGGGTCCCATCAAAATGGCAACCCAAGCAGTGGATGAAACCGTAGTCCTAGAAGTTGTCGCATTCTCCCGCAGATAGTCCTCGGAGAGGAATGCGAGCTAGATCAATGTAGGTCATGGGATTGCCGGCAAGTCCTCTCAAGTCCTCAAAAGCATTCAATCATTCAATCATCCAGAGGGCATAAGATCAAGTGAGGGAGAAAATAATCAGATCAATCACAAAAATATCCCTCGGGTCAATCAAATCTGCTGAGATGGCACAATAGATAATCAGGAATCCTCAAAGTACCGTAGGTGGATAATGTACTCAGGAGATTGGGGATGGGTCAATCACGAAGATGAGAGATCATGTGGGTTCCACACGCCTTTGTCTCGAAGTTCAAATCATAATAGTCAATCTATCCTAAAAAATGGAGATGGGTAAGAACCTCAAAATGAATAAATCAATGACGGCTCATGAAATCATCATCATATCATCAAAGTACGTCGCATCCTCAATCCGATGTGCTAGAACTAAAATTTCTCAATAATGTATCACACCTATGCTCTATGCATCATCAAAAATCCTCAATTGGATCGCATGCATGTATCCAAAGTCCAATCCACCAAATCAATCTCAGGATCCTCAACATCATTGGCCCGTCTTACACAAATAATCAGGGTAATCATACAATCCTCGATGCGGGCCTCATCGAAATGCACAGCATTCCCGGTTAAAGGAAGAGGTGATACGGGGAACACGAGGAAGGTGGATAGGAAGGGTAACATAATGGAGTGGAGAAGCTGATTGAGATATGTGCACCAATATCACGGGTGGTAGAAGAGTGACACAGAGGGGACGAGGAGGGTGGGCGAGAGAGAGGGAAACGAAGGACTTGGCGAAGAAATGATTGAGCTCAAGCGCCAATATCACGACTCGATGCAGATGAGGAGATATATGTATAAGAGAGGTAGAGAGACTCACAGATGAAAAATGCATGACTCACACGATGGGACCGAATACTCTAGTAATGGATGAGAAACACAACGGACTCCAAGTCACATTTAATACACAAGGCAAACCCCCGATTCACCTACTCGACATAGTGAAGACCGCCAGATGACGATCATTTATCTTTTCAGTTTTAGAGTTAGGTGAGAATCACAAAGTTGTACAAACACTTAGGAGGGTTGAAAGGATTTGGGCTCTACTCCTTAGTGTGTACGTGAGCAATTAAAACACATACAATGAGGGGGTTGCTCTCCCCAAGACAAGGAAGTCCATTATGTTTTATTTTTAGGTCCAATAGAGTTAGCATTCCCGATTTTATTTAAGTTATCACTTTTTTTGGGTATTTTCAATGCACGTGCCTATCGAGGTTCCAATTTCCATTAAGCATCCTAAGTGGTCAAAATCAGAGGGAGAAGATAGGAAAAAGCCATGCAAGTTGGAAAACGATGATGCATGCCAAGTAAGAAGACTTACAGTGCTTCCCAGCTCTCTCCATGCGGGATGCAGAACAGAATTTGAAACCTATGCTAAATGCAAATGCAATCCGAAGAAATCGCCCTAGGATAGTAACTGCTATTATCGTGAAGCACCACAAATCGGTCACTTATCCTTAACCTAAGAGTCCGGTCTTGGCTTACCCTTCCTCTTCTCGTCACACTCGAGTTCAGGAGTAGCGCTTGATGGGACTCGCTCACGGCACAGGGGTTAAGAGATAAATGAACAGACTGTTTAAATTTGATTAGATCCAAAATGCACTATAGGTACATGCAAATATATTAGGGTGTTTGGACCTAATCTATCGGCAAGCAATTCCTAAGCTAGGGCTCATTCACACAAAATAATAAAAATAAAATACAAAAGAAAAAGCGTCAAAACCATCGAGGCCCCCAAGGGAACAATCCCTCGGGCAATGGACCTCGGGAAGTCGGAGTGTCTGAGAGTCCTGTATTATTACATGTCAAGTGTCACTCTCTCACATAAATATGCATAAAATAAAATGCAAAAATGAGACTGTCATCCAGAATTCTCCTCCACCAGCCTTTGATGCTCTCTCCTGTTGCCTGGTGTAGAGGAGCCAACTCCACCTTACTCGGGTGCATAGGACTTCCTAGGAATTCCTCCTTCGCTTGGCGGTCCCTCGCATCAAAGGCAAATAAAGAGAGAGGGTCAGAACAGTCACAATACCATTAATCAATAATCGAATAAATAAATGAATAAAGGACATGAACAAAGAATTAAATAAATGAATAAAACAACCATACAAAATCCATTGCCTCCCCGGCAACGGCGCCATTTGATGACTAAGTTTTTCAGTGGGTCTAGATGTCTCACAAGGCGAGAGATCCAGTCGCTGAGTCGCCCGCTCCAAAATACCCAGATCAATCAACAATTAACCCACAATAAATGTATGCGATAAATATCAAAAATGTGGAGTTAAAATTTATTATAACTCTACATGCAAGTGTGTATAGGTATAAGCACAAGTAGAGGTCGAACACTGGGAGGCGAATGGTTGAGTGACGAAATTGGTTGCGCAGTTATTCAATTCAATGTTCATGTCCAATCCTTATTATTTTTGTGGGTTTTTGATTTTGTATATTTTTTAATTTCATTTTTGTTTTTATGATTTTTATTTTGTTTTTATATTTTATATTTTTTTATATTTCCTTTTTTTATATTTTGAATTATATAATATATATATATAAAGAGATATATAAGAGAAGAAAGAGGAGTAATATATAAGGATATGTATATTTATATAAATATTCAATACATACTACATATAATATATTTTTTTATTTTTATATTTTTATATTTTTTGTTACTTTTCTGGAATTTTCTAATTTTGATGTATTTTTAATTTAAAAAATGTCCCTAATATAGGACTCATTAAATAGGCCGGAACTAATTTGGGTTTTAAGAGATGAAATAAGTCCAAAAATAACCCAAATTAATTTTAATACATAAATAATAATTATATCAATAATTATAAAATAGGAAAACATATTTTTGGTATTTTTGAAGGGTTTTAATATTTTTTTAGTATTTTGGAGCTTCTTGAAATTTTTATATTTTCTTTTTCTATTTTAGGTTTTTTCAATTTTTGGACTCAATATATATGTATATATATAAATATACTATATATATTTTTTTTGTAATTTTTCAAAAGCATTTTTATTATTTTTTTGTATTTTCTAATTTAAACAGTACAAAAAGGGCTCTTTTTCCATTTTTAGTAATTAGGACAAATGAAAAAAATGTAAAATAAAATATGGGCGTGAAACAACATTACATGAAGCATTTATCCTAATTTTTCTGAAGTTTTATGAGCACCATAGGTATTTTTAATAAATAGATAAAAGACATAAAAATTAAACAGCCTGGCAGGGGCATTTTTGCAAATAAAATAATTCCCAGGGGCATCAGTGCAAAAATCACTACAGAAATAAACATTTATTTTCATTTTTGGGGCTAATTTACAATATACAAAAACCGTCAGGGGTGTAGTGTAATTTTCACGCGCCTCACGTGGGACTGCACGTGAGGCGCGGGGGGACTAAATGGTAATTACAAAAACTAAAGGGGGCCTAGTGCAAAAATTGCAATTTATTTACAACGTGAAATTTTATTTATTGCGTTAATATCTAAATACAAAAAGGCGGGGGATATATCTGAAATTTACCCCCAACAGGCGCGCGATCCAACGGCTGATCTTCATCCCCTTGACACGCGTCGCCTCCACGTCTGCCGATGCCGCTTCGACGATGGATGGTGAGGATTAGATCATATGAGATGATCTGACGGTCCGAACGCTGCTCCATCGGACGGCTGTGATTAAACCTGGGACTTCATCTTCATCCAACGGTGGAGAGGACGTCTGGAAGAACGGGGAAGAACGCTCGCCTGGGCGAGCTTCCTCCGGTAAGAACTCGCTGCTCCGCCGGCCTTTGCTGCTCCAAGGTGTCCCAAAAGCTTCCTGGAAGGTTCTTCTACTTGCTGGAGGTTTTGGATTGGTCAGAGGACCACTGGAGCGCCCTTGCGAGGTCGGAGAAGGCAAGGTGCTCCAGGTATCTCTGACGGCCTGTAACTTCGTCTCCTGGTGCCTGATAGCGCACCTGATCTGCTCAGGAAGAAAGCTCGGCTCGAGGCGATGCTCCTCGGCCAAAAACTGAAGCTGTTGGCACCAGAATGGATGAGGGCGGCGATGCTCCGGCGAAGCGGAGGAGACGAGCATCGATTCGCAGATCCAGTGAGGATCTGGTTGGGTTTGAGCGGTATGGAGGTGGAGAAGGCGGTGGGGAACGGAATGAAGGCAAAAACGAGTCGGGAAACAGTGAAGGTCACAGTGGCGAAGTCGTCGGAGCTGAGCTCCGATGAACTTCGATTTGACTAAATTACGCTATACTAGTGATCTAAATGCAAAATAAAAGACGAAAATGAAATGCAGAACTGAAAACCTGCCTAAGAAACGTAAATGCGCAGCTCGAACTTGGCTGGAGGGCCAAGGAGCAGGACGACTGCCGGAGAGCCGCCGTGGGCGCATCTCCTTCCTCCGCGAGCCTCCACGATCTCTGGGGGACCTCCAGCTGTCACCTGGATGCACGCTAGACCGAAGGTGTGGGCTCTAGGGCTCGGGAAATGGCCAAAAAGATGCGGAGGAGGAAGATGAGTTATATATAAACATGGTGGGGCACCCTTATTAACTGGCTAATAATGATGAATCGGTGGTATATACAACGGATCCAAGAGGACGGCGAGATTCATCATGGCCTTGGAGCAAATTCCGTGAAGGGATCGAAGGAGATGGATCACTGAAAAAGGTCAACAGTCCCTGGCCTCTGATTGGCCCACGTCAGTCCGAACATGACTTAATTATTAGACATAATAAATGAATTGATTAAATTTTTCTTATAAAATAAAAAATGTTTATTAAATAATGTAGTATTTATTTATTATTTTTATTTAATTTTTTGATGAATTTTATTATGGGTTTATTTTAATTACGTGTTTATGCGTGTATTTACATGTATTTATTTTTATTTTATTTATTTTTATTTAATTATTTAATTTTCTTATTTTATAAATTTATAACTTATTTTTATGAGTATAAATATATTTTTATTCAATTTTTACAAGTTTATTTATGTATTTAAATAAATAGGTATATGTATATGTAGGTATACTTATAGGTATTTTACCTATATATTATACATACTTTATTTATTTAATGTATTTTATTTGTTTTTATTTTGGATTTGTATTTCTAATAAGGTATATGTAATATTTACAATGTTCTAAAAAATATAAATGAATAAAGAATAAAAGAATTAAGTCCCTTTTTATTTATATACATATAGATAGCATAGGTGTTTTGTCTATGTGGTTCATAGACTTATTTTATTATACATATTTTGGTTTTCTTTTAATTTCAATATGTACATATTTTGTATACATTATTTACAAAATTCTAAAGATATAAGTTTATAGAAATAATGAATGAAGAATAAATTGAATATTTTATTCGGGTAGATTGTACAATGGGGGCCAAAAAACTAACTTTCACAGTTGGACTCCAAAAATTATGAAACCAATTTTATTAAATAGTTCTTGGAAAGCTATATACAATTAAAGGTGAGTTTGGGTGATTTGGAGTTTTTATTTGCAAGATATGGGTCTGTGAAGTTGAGATTTTGACTTTTTATTCTGGATATAAAATGTACACTGAGTATTATTTTTACACAAACTCAATTTTGTATTTTTATTCACATTATTATCTACAACTTTCATGTAAAAAATATTTTTATTTGATGAATAAATAATTATATACAAAATGGGTATCAAAAAATGCATAAATAAATGAATAAATAAATGAGGTATTTATTGTACTGTTGGCCCTTATCTCCCCCTACTTTATTCCTTGTCGACCAATTCCATGCTGGCCTTGGTCTCGGGGTTCGGGTCATAAAATATTTGCAATATTTTATTCCTTTTTCTTTTCTTCTCTTTATTATATCATATTGGCATTAAAAACCTTACTTTCTGTACAATAAATACAATAAACAATGAATGCTTATATGTATAAATTGATGTTATTTACATGCATTTGCTTGGGTTTTTAAGGCCAAAATGATAGAATAAAGAATGATGAATCGAGATTCATCAACCACATACGTTGCAACCCGCGACCCCAATGCTCTCCGACTAGACACCATATCCACCTCAGGAAAGGATAATGTTAGATAGATCATCATGTACCTTGAGATGCTCATCGGTTTTTCAACCGAAATTATACCATATAATATACATCAAAATAATTTTGATTATATTATAAGGAGATTTGCTAAATAAATCCCCAATCCTATTCAAGAAAGAGGGTCTTTCATGTAAAAGTTGTCCTACAACTATTGTAGGATAAACTATGGTTTTTCATGAAATCAATATTTGTTGATGAATTCATATCAACCAATGATCAAGATCAACTATATTATCATTATGGTTAGGCAAATGTCATTCAATGAAATAATTATCTCTTTAAATATTTCACAAATATTTATCACTAATTTTTTCAGAAAATTAACCATTAATTTTCATCATCATATTTGAATGACTTATCACAAGGTTCATGATCAAAAGATGTCAATTTCCAGCAGTGACCCCCAATCACTAAAATTAACTTATCTTGATCAATTAAATCCAAAAAATGCAAAATAAGTTTCCTAAGATTGCCAATTTGATTTATTAAAGAATCTAAGGATAATTCATGCATTTCGAGGCGGATCAGAACAGTAATCAACTCATTAATCACGTTTAGATCCGCAGTTCCCGTAACAGTGAATACATGCATATTCAAAAGGCCATATCTTGAGCAAATGAAGTCCAAATTTCATAAACTCAGATCCTATGATTTCCTTATTTAATGGGGAATAAAATCCAATTGGAAATTTTGTGTTTAAATAATTTAAACAGTACTGAAAATTTCAATTAGACAGAGGTGCGAAAATTGAAATGCGACAAAATTTTCGCAACCCTTTCAAAACCCAAGTCGTCCTAGGTCTATGGATCATATCCAAAACCTTATTCGACTAAGGCTCTGATACCACTTGAAGGATATTGGGAATCCTTAAGCGCATCACGGAAGCGTGTTGATCGCATCGTATGCGATCGGGGCAACTAGTCGCACTAGCCGCAAGATGCGGCAGAAATTAAAATTTTTAAATCTAATGATGAAACCACATGATCACGAGAACACTTCTCGGATCGTTTCATAAAACCACAAAGTATAAGGAATACCTCTTGGAGCGCGGTTGTAATCGTGAGATCCCAAACAAGAGATTCTCTTCTCTTAAGTCCGATCCACGAAGAATGCACTTGCGGGCGCGATGATGAGACGCGTTCCTTCCGCAATCCTTGATGAAGATTCAAGCAATGAATCCACTGATTTCATCAAATGAAATCCGTCGTCTTCCTTTAGAGCAAGCAACCCCAGAGAAGAAGAAGATCCTCGAGTCGTCGAAGGCGAAGGCAAGAGTCTCCCTTTCAATGCAAGGTGGGCGGTCACCTTTGAAAAAGAGAGAAGAGAGAGGGCGAGAATGAGAGAGAGAGAGAGTAGCAGGCTTCTACAACTCTAGAATCATGTACCTTGAAAGCCTAGGTTAGCCCTCCTTTTATATTAGTTTAGGATCCAATGGATCTCAATCCATGGGACATATAGATCCAACGACCAAGTTGGTCTATGTATTAATCAATGGTCATGATTGTTATTGGTTAAAAACCAACAACATTAATTTATATTAAATTATATATATGCAGCATTATCATCAACATAATTTAATTCAATAAATAAATCAATAAACACAAGATAATGACATGATAATTTAAAAAGATAATTATCCACCTAAATTACATGGATAAAGATAATTATCCACCTATGAGATTTTGTGGATTATCTCATCATTTTAATTCATATCATTATCTCTTGTTTATCTTGCAATATTACCCACTAAATTCATTCCCAATTAATTAGTGTATAACTATTGCAAAATTATCCACCAAATTAATTCCCAATTAATTTGTGAATTCTTATTGCAAAATTATCCACTAAATTAATTCCCAATTAATTAGTAAATATTTCAATCATGCCACTGAAAATATGTGAATCATATTCACAACCCAAACTAAATTGTAAATTACATTTCCAATTAATTGCTTAATGTGAATCCAATTCACATTAACAATTAACAGATGCTATTTACAAAGGTACCCTCTCTCTCTCTAATATATTATAAATCACATTTATAATATATACTCATAAATTATGGATAGCTCTATCCACAATTTGCATATCCTTGATAATTAAATCCCATTTAATTATCTTGGATAATAATGCTCTTAATATGAATCATATTCATATTATTCTTGATAATTAAATCTCATTTAATTATCAACATCTTGTTGCTTGGATATATATAATTCATCAAATGAATTATTCTTGAACTCCTTCAAGAATAATGTGCTTTCTTCGCAAATACTTGGAGATAAGGACAGGGCGATTGTATTATTCCACGTATAGTGACTTGAATGTTGAGATCTCATCTCAAATCCAGATCTTACGAACCTCCCACAGATGCTTGATTAAATCAAGACCGCAAATCTAATCTTCTCATTGCATCTGAATCTCATTCAGACCAATGTCCAACATTTGGACTAAGATCAGATTGCTTCTCTACTGAGAGGAGTCACTAAAATCCAGACCTGTTTCATCACTCCCTCAGAATGGAAGCGTCATGACCTGTACATTCTGCATACTGGAAGACCTATGATCAACCCGAAGATCAAGATCAATTTTATACTGTCTTCTTCAGGGTTTTATCAATAAGTTTCTCATTTGATCATTGGGATTTGGTATCGATCATATACTTTCCAAAAGCATATATCATAACTATGTCTTGATCATATACTTTCCAAAAGTATATATCAAACCTACAAATTCAATCAAGCTTCCAAAGCAAGACGACCGTGCACGGAATTTGATTCTTTCCAATATCTCATGAGTGAGATCATGTCTTCCGATTCAGTAGTGAACCTGTATGATCCCTTTGAGAGATCATATTACTCATATGCCCTTATATGCACACCAGCTCGCCGGTGTATAGACCTTGGTTAAGCCATCAACCTATCGGCCTGTCAAATATACATACTCAGACATATAGCAATACATCTGTCTCCGGTCAGAGGATGCGTGCCTATGCTATGACAGCATTCAACATAGGACTTAGGTTATCTCGATCTCGTTAAGTCAACTCTTTAACCTGACTAATCTGACACCTCCGAATTTCTATTCCTATGTAGAGGACCTGCATCAAGAGGTCGGTCAGATATCAGCCTATGTGAGAAAGGATTGACATTTCTGACTCAGGCTGGAGACCATGTCTTAATAATCATTTGACGGTGCTTGATGAGTCCTCAATCTAACCCTTTAGATATTCATCCAAGCACCAGCCTCTATGATTCAGTTATTGAATCAGCAACTGTATGATCATCAAGATGGTCATGGTACATAACCCTAATTGTACATAGGGACCTTTTATGCAAATTATTTATTCTTCATTTCAGATCAGAGAATGATATGTGCAATAACATTTATTGCATAATGGCTCGTCGCGGGCACACATGTCCAACAGTAAAGAGGGATACAATTCCATGATCGAGACATATTATACAAGTATAAAGTAAGCATTAATTTTCCTCATATTAATCTTTGAATCAAATGTTAATTCAAGGCCTAACATTTATAATTTTGTTGAATTTTCCTTATTTATGACAACTAATCGGAATTTATATTATTTCTTTCATTATAATCCGACGGTAACACACTTTTAAAAGTATATAACAAATCCATTAACCTACATGTTTGAAATAAGAAAGGTATGCCTGAAGAGAGAGAAATACCTTTAGATGTTATTCGTAATTGCTAGAAAAAGGGAACTTGCATTTATTGAAATTATTTTAACATTGTATTATACAATATCTCGATAAAGATAGAGGATGGTAAATAATGATACATACTAAAGTTTTCCCACCACCATCATCCCTAAATTGATTTTTGAGGTTGTTTGCATGATCATGATAGATCAATAATAAAATTATTAACATTTTTTTATAGAACAATGATAATAATAGTGAAGTTAAATATGTCGTTATATATGAATTAGTAATGTTTCGATTATTTATGTTATGTGCAATATTCCCTTTTATATTTATATTATTCTTATATACAAATTACTAAATGTTGCTTCATATATTTTATTACTATTATTATGAATTTAAACAGTCCGCTGCGGAGTGTGGGTATGCTCCCTAGTTCAGTTGCTACTGCTAGATTGTTGACAAGGTACTCTGTTTTCAAAAATATTATTTAAAAATCATTTCATATATGGGTAAAATGGGGCTGCCCCTAGGGGGTAGCTAACTTAGCTACCCCGCCCCATTTTCTCCATGTTTTTAATTTTTTTTGAAAATTTCTTCCATGAATATTCATCACTATATCCCTATATTGTGTCATTAAAATTTCGTGTGAAACAAAGACTCCTACGACCTCCATCCAGACAATCATTTTTTTAACGGTAACATGATTTTTTAAATCGATTCCATTTGGATGGAGGTCGTAGGAGTCTCTGTTTCGCATTAAATTTGAATGACATAATATATGAATTTAATAATGAATTTACACAATTTTAGATTTCAAAAAAAATAAAAAAATTTTGTGAAAAGGGGCGGAGGAGCTAAGTTAGCTCCCCTTAGGGGACACACACATTTTACCCTTCATATATTGGTATATTATTGATATTTACCCCTACGTCACCCTCTCGTGGATAAAGAAGATAATCTAAACCGGCATATTCCCTAGAATATTCCGAGGAATCCGAAAATTAAGAAAAAAACATGAGGATGTTTGTACAAAATTCCATCCAGAAAGGTTCGGCGACGAGCACTCCACGCCGCGTGTTAGGGTTAGGTTAGGCTTAAGAATAGTATTCTCTCTTTTCTCGTCCCATCTAACCCCCAGATCTCCGATCTTCGTCGCTGTTTGATCCAAGATGGAGTGCCTGACGGAAAATCCCCTTTCTCGCGTCGATCGATGCCCGAGGAAAAGACCTCGGCTTGGCTGGGACGTGCCCCCAGCTCCTCAGGTTTGTTTTTTTCTTCTGATTGTTATGTTTTATATGCATATCTAATGGATCTTTTGAATAAATTTGGGTAGTTTTTAGCTTTTTTTACAGATTCGGCTTGTCACGAGGTATGGTTGTGTCAATTGTTTCCTTTTTCTGTTTTTATATGTCTCGATCGTTATAAGATATGGTCGTATATTTTTTTTCGTTTTTTCTTCTGTAGGAACTTTCCTTACACGTATTTGTTTTGCTGATGTAAATTTCTTCTGTATGTTGTTTTCTAAGCTGAGTTGTTTTTGAGGTCCTACTATTTCAATTATGTTTGTCCTGGTGCTTGTCACAGAGTTCTAAAAAGTCGGAATTTTAAATTAGGGGGAAATTTGATCCAATTTCAAGTTTTTGAATTTTCAACTGCTTTTTGAGAATTTGTTTAAAGTCTGCATAAATTGTCACATACGAAAGCAGTAATAATAAATGTGTTTTGGTATTATTAGACGACTACAAAACTCATTTGTCTTTAAAAACAGAGTTTCATGAATTGGGAAGCATGTTTTATCCATCAACATATGTGTATTTATTCTTATCTCTACCAAGATTGTATTATTTTTGGAATTCTAACATGAATGCGAGGTAGCCTGCACAAATTGCCACATATATGGAAGCAGTAATAATACACGCGTTTTGATCTTTTTAGATGACTACTAACCCCCTTTGTCTTTTAAAAGAACAGAGCTTGATGAATCATGTTTTATCCATCACCATGTATATTTATTCTCATTCTACGATGATTGTGTTTTTTTTTTGGAATTTAACATGAATGTGAGGTAGCAATATTTTTTTATTTTGCGGTGGAGGGTTCTATTGGACTAATCATTGTATTGGTTGGTGTTTAATGTATTCAAAATGACTAGTCATATTAAGGCTAGCATATAGCTCTTGGCAAGATATATGCTGCTATGGACTCATATATCTACGCATAATCATTGTACAAGAAATGAGTTATAATCTCTCGGATGGTTAGTCTTGGTTGGGATGAAGTTTAAGAACCTTAAATATCTTTAATTTATATCATATAATGTTTGGTCACGAATATTTTTCTTTGTCACTGATGTTTTGCCATTTGTGACTATCACTAACCTAATTCATTATCTCAGAGTAATATTCTCAAGATAGATGCCAAATTGCTACTTCCTTTATCTGGCATTTAGTCCTCTACCTGTTTTTTTTACGATGTTAAACTTTTCTTAAGAAAAAACTTGAGAATTATTAAATTTTTAGTTATGTTGTGAGCAAAGAGATCTATAATGGGAATTGCGTAGGAACTTTTTTGGGTCCTTTGTCGTGCAGTATTTTTTCAATATGATATAATCCATCTCTTCCGACTATAACTTTATGTGGTGTCTTGTTTCCTCCATGTGATTTTGCAATAATGAAATTGTTATATCACTTATATTTGTTGAGTACACCAATGAGTGGATGGTTGTCTGTAGGCTCATATAGGAAAGCCATGTGGGCAAGAAGCTGGAGACATGACAAGCTTCTTAAATTCAAGAGCTTCTTCAAACAATGATAGTTCATCTTTGTGCCCAAAAGACGTGACTCGACGTGTCTCTCCCCCATGGCGAGAAGATGACAAGGATGGGCATTACATGTTTGCAGTTGGAGATAATTTAACTTCTCGCTGTAAATACACTTTATCACCATCTTTGAACAGCATTTGTGGTTAGAATGCTTTAAGGGACGTGGTTTTCGGGAACTATATTATTTATTTAGATTAGGTTATATAGTGATATTCTATTTGAGCGCCATATGCATTTCAACTGTTGCACGTTAGTAGCTGCAAGGTTTTATTGTTCTATTTTCAAATTATCAGTCTGTTTTTCCGCAATAGCATGTTCCATGAATCTTAATGTCCAATATAACATGTTTTTTCTTTGGTATTTATATGATTAGATTTACGAAATCATATATTTGTTTCCTTTTAGCAGGTTTTGCTCTTATTTATTTATGTTTTCCTTTTTATAGCACAACTGTAGTCTTATTTTCTTTTGTTTTCTTGTTACTATTGCAGATCGCATCTACAGCAAAATGGGTGAAGGTCAGAATCCATAAATAGTACAGAAGTTCATAACATTTCTGGAGTAATATATCAGACTGTCCAGAAAATAACTGTCTTCAGTTAAAAGTGTTTTTAACAACAGAGGTATCTGAACAGAGATTGTATTTAGAACTAACATCCCTGCGTCTTCGCGACTTCCGCCAGGGACATTTGGTCAGGTTTTAGAATGCTGGGACAGGGAAAGGAGAGAGATGGTAGCAATCAAGATTGTAAGGAGTATCAAAAAATACCGTGATGCTGCCAAGATTGAGATTGATGTTCTCGAACAGCTAGCAAAACATGACAAAAATGGAAGCCTGTGAGTTTTCTTTATGAAATAGCTTCACTTATTTCATCTCTTAACTGAATTCGTAGATTTTATATGAACACTGTGTAAGCAGCTCCATTCTTGCAGTTGTGTTCAAATTCGGAACTGGTTTGACTATCGTAACCATATTTGTATTGTAAGTATATTATTTGCGATAACTGATTTTCTGATTCCCAAATATGTTGGGGATTGAACGGTTCTATCTTGCCATGGATTTAATGGTGTTAACAGGTGTTTGAGAAGCTTGGTCCAAGCTTATACGATTTCCTAAAGAAAAACCATTACCGTTCTTTTCCCATCGATCTTGTTCGTGAGCTGGCGAGGCAACTACTGGAATGTGTAGCATGTGTGTGGGCAGTACCATAGTTAATTTTTGCTCTTTCTCTTCTGCCTTTTTCTACTTCATTTCCATGCCTAGTTCAATGTTTTCTGGAGAACACATTTCACTTGAATAACTGATACTTGCGTATTTTTCTGCGGGTTGGCGTGGGGAGATTGTGTGTTGATTTAATAGAATATTTAACTTTTATGTACTTGATTATTTATGCGTGAGAGATTGAGGGTAGTGAGGGGTTGTTGGCTTGATAAAATACCGAATTTATATATGCTTCATATTTTTAATGGAATGGATAGAGGGGGAATGGGAGGGGGTGAGGGAGCAGAGAGAGAGAGATTTAACTTGCTAAAAAATTGGATTGATATCTGCTAAAATTTTTCTTTGGAGTTGATGTGGACACCTTTGCAAGTTATTCTTTTGTCTTCTTTACCTTTTGCAGTTGTTCATAATCTACACCTTATTCACACGGATTTGAAGCCAGAGAACATTCTTCTTGTTTCATCAGATTACGTAAAAGTGCCTGACAGTAAGGTATGCCATATTGTTTACTTCTGGCTTGACTACAGCTGCGGAAGCTTGATTTATCGTATTACATCGTTCATCTTGTTGGATACATTTGCAGTATACTGGTCGGACTGCAAAGAGTGATTCCTCATTCAAGAGGTTACCTAAGTCCAGTGCCACCAAAGTGATCGACTTTGGAAGCACAACGTCCCATCGTCCAGGCCAAACTTATGTCGTGTCAACGAGACATTACAGAGCACCTGAAGTTATTCTTGGTATAATTATTTTCTTGTCATGGACATGCTACACTAGGTCTAGTATCCTTGCTCCATGGTTATGTTGCTGCCCCAAATGCGTATATAGGTCTCGGCTGGAGTTATCCATGTGACATATGGAGTGTTGGCTGTATTATTGCTGAGCTTTTCTCTGTAAGCCTTCTTTTTCATTTTTATTTCTGACCATATTTTGAAGGCTGTTATGCAACTGACTTGAGGTGAATTTAGGGAGAAGCGCTGTTCCAGACGCACGAGAACCTGGAGCATATGGCAATGATGGAGAGGGTATTAGGTCCTTTGCCAATGCAAATGTTACAGAGAGCAGAGTATGACCTAGTGTTCCTTTCATGGATATTTTACGGCTACAAACAATTCTTTTCTGACCCTTTGCAAATCCCAGCCGTCAGTCGGAGAGATATATTAATAAAGGTCGGTTGGCTTGGCCCGATGGTGCAGCATCCCGTGAAAGTATCAAAGCTGTTAACAAGCTTCTTCGTCTTTCGGTACCTGCATGACCTTACTTTGTAACTCATTATCGTCCTGCTACTTTGGCGTCTAATACACATGGTACCTCCCTTTTTTTGCTAGAACCTTGTGATGCAGCATGTGGACCACTCCGCTGGCGATCTTATCGATCTATTGCGAGGTCTTTTGAAGTACGAACCGGCAGAAAGATTGACGGCTGAGCAAGCGCTTCGGCATTCATTTTTTATGAGGGATGACTGCCATCGGTTGTAAAGTTAGTTTCTGAAGTGATTAGAATTCTTGGTGTATAGCTGTTCGTATAAATTAAAGGTTAACTTGATGTATCATAGTTTTGTAGTTGAAATTTACACCTGGGAATAGCATGTCCATTCGATATACTGGCATGCCTCTTCACATGTTCCAAAAACCGTTGAGATTATGCAGTGCAGCAATGTGCTATGTATCCTGTTTGTTCTAACGGTTCAAGTACGATTTGGCAATCTAGTTTGTGATCTATTAAGATGCTTGATTTATAAACAACATTGTGATTGTGTACCTCTGTAATGCCTTTCTTTAAGCCCTTTTTGTTCAAAAGGATAGGCTGTTATTTGATTGGTTGTCACAAACTGGTAGTTTAGTTATACAGTTTATAAATGACATTGCAGTTGGATACTTGGTGTTATGGTCAGATAACTCAGGTTTTGAGCTAAATCTCTCCAAGGGTCCATTTGGTAATTGAGTTGGGTTAAGGTATCCCTGTAAATAGTAGCTGTTTGGAGGGTTGAAGTGATAATTGTGTTGTGATCTGACATTGATTATGTGTTATATTATCTTTTTTAATATTATAATATATTTTTTATGTTTATAAATGTTTTTGGACAGTTAAAAAAACATACCAAAGAAATTGTAGGGTCAATAGAAGTAATCTCAACCCAAGGGAGGGTTGGACCGGTGTACACCATCCACCAAATAAAGCCTAAGGGGCTGTTCTTTTATCCTATTTCTCCAACTTAACAGAAACAATATCTTATTCACCATTCCTTTCCCTTATTCCTATACCGAACAGTCAAGCCCGTTTGGTAGGAGAATAAGTAGGAATAAGGATGGAGAATAAAGGGAATAAGGGTCTATTCTCCGTTCCGCTGGAAGATAAGAATTAAGGAGAATAAGGTGAAATAAAGATAGGTAAGTTGGGATAAAGATAATAATAAGAGAGAAATAAGATGGAATAATGGAGAATAATCCTACCACTGGGAATCGTGTCGGGAGGAGATTTGACCCCTTATTTCAGGACCTATTTTCCAACCAAACACTCAGTAATGGTTAGCAGTCAATTCTTATAACCTATTACATAACAAAGCATTCCTCCAATCTGATTTAAATATGGCAATCGATACAAGAAATAGAGGCTTCATCATACATCGTTTGAGCAAAGTATCGTTTAACCCTTGATTTTGAACTAGCAAGGACTCAAACAACAATAGATTTCGTGGATTAAGTCAATATCTCCATGATTATATTATGCATCTCGGCAATAGAAGCCAAGCAGAAAAACAGATCTGGTTGGATCATAGCATACTAATATCCTTTCAAATCACCAATATACTTTAACCGCTCTTCAAGTAACGCAACATTAATGCCTACACCTACAAAAAAAGGATCATGGTATGCGAAAGCATCAGCACTTGTATCCATTTCGATTGTTTCTGAACTGAGCATCTGCGCTGTTGTCACTGTCAGCTCTTCGATTTTTAGGTGGACGTGGAGGGGGGCCTCGTAGTATAAAGCTCCATGAGGTGTTCGCCAAGTACTCCCTTGATTCCCACTGCGGCCAGCCTTCTGGTTGCACCTCAGCCTCCTTATCACGACCGCATTTGATTTCGTCCCAATCCTTGCTCTGGGTCTGTTTGCCGTCTGCAAGCATGAAGGGTTGCAAGAGATGACATCACTGAAGCTGGCATAGGTAAGAAGCTCTTATCTATGGTTAAGTTGTAAGGAGCATAAAGTTAGTAAAACAAATTTCACTGTCATAGTCAAACTGTGCTTCATATGCTCATCAACGCTACTGATAACAGTTACCCAGTTTCCAGAAAATAATAACTGATCAGGACTATGATCACAAATCTACTGATATCTGAGGTATATGTAGCATGCACCATTTTCTCGTACACTTACACGCTTGTTCTATAGTGCAAATCCACGATAAAGTGCCTTACCGGGGTTGTGATTTGCTGCGGCTTTGTTACTGCTGCAAGCACCATTGGATTTCCAACCAGCAGGCCAAGTTTCACTGGTTAAAGAGCTTTTACTCTCTAGAAATTAGATTTAAAGAAACATGGTTTATGAGATGCTACCAGTTATAATTGTGCTTTTTTTAATTCTCATGAGTATAATTTACCATTTATTGGCATAACTGTGCCCGTCTTGTTAGCACTAAATCTTCCATTACTTGCTGCCTGACACTTGGTTGGATTTTCTGTAATTTTTGTATTAGTAAAAGGGAAACAAAAGGATAATTTGATATGAACATAAGAAAATGCAGATTACCTGGGAGCGTTACAGGCGTCTTCTGATTCTGACTGGAACCCCGTTGTACCAGCAAATCCCATTTGTTAGATGGAGATGCTGCGGTAGTCTCCGCGTTGACATTCCCTGTCAAGGAGAAAAACCAGCTGCATGATTGTCCATTTCATATTATCACTAGCACCGGCATTGGTGATCAACTTTTTTACAGGAACGGGTCTTGCTACTGGTAGCTGCAGCATCCTTATTTTGAGAAGATCCTCTTTGGAAGCCTACATCCCATGCACTTGCTCGACCCGTTTCATTGTTGCATACTTTCATAGTAGCATCTGTAGTTGTCGGATCAGGTTTGTTTTGTTTTATGAAACGAACATCAACTAGTGATAAGAAATCGATCTGTGAAAGGGAATAAGAATGTAAGCTCTACCCAGTTTAATTCTATATCTGGACTGTCGGTGCAGAAAAGAATCACCTCGAGAGATCCGTCTTCCTTGTACAAAGAGATGTTTTTCCACGATGATGATGATGCCTTGTTCATCGAGATAGGGTATCCAGGAACGGGTATCAAGATGGCTTTCACTGAATCTGGATTAAAAGAGGACACTTGCCCTACCTGCAGAAAAAGGGTGTGGTCTCTTATCGAAACATTATGACCCGAGCATATGCTTTTTTTCTCAAGGGAATTATAAGAAGTACGACCATACTCTGAAATCAGAGAATTCGGGATATGATGCGGAAAAATCGACCAATCTGTATGCCACCACATCTCCAACCTGTCATAATAGTCTGGATTAAAAATCACGACAGCCTCAGATCACATATTCACTCCTTAAGTTCAAATATGATAACCTCAGGAAAACGAGCCAATGGGAAAAGGCTTTCAAAGTCTGTGAGGAGCACCATTTCCCCCTCTTCAGCGTTATTATCGCACAATCTTTTTGTATGAGATTTTCCGGTCCCTCCTTTTGATTCTTGTTACTGACTTTTACTTCCAAAGGAAGCCTCGCCTAGAGACAGTAATATATCAAAGACGGCGATATTTAAAATGATAACTAGAACAAAGTATGATTCATACAAAATATTTCATCTACAAGAGAAGGGTTATGAAAAAAATGCATAATGGTATGATGCCACTTGAAAAATATATAGACAAAAAGCTGTAGATAACAAGGGTGATCAAATGTGTGAAGTGTACTTTTCAAACAGTCTACCCTAAGTTCTTTATAAAAAAAATCCATCTATCATATGCAATAAATAAAGTGCCCCCAAGTCCCAACTAGCCGCTTGATGTTTGTGCCAAGGCATCTTCCACTTTGAAAACAATCATGAGAATAAAGAACACTTTTCATGCAACCACAAGATGACTATTTATCTGAATGCAGCTGTCCATAAGTGATTGATGAATCACATATACTTCATGCTTGCAGTGGTGAAGGATTACGTGCAATACGTGTAAACCCACTACTGGAACTCCTAGTACTACATTCGACAATTAGTGTAGAATGTTGACACTAAGTTCGATATGTACTCAATATCGGCAAAATCTTTTATGTTCCATAAAGCTGCATGATGTATAAAAGGTATGGTATTCCAGGATTTCAAGATCACGGCTAATCAACAACAACAACAAAGCATTTTCCCACATTAAGGATCAGGTACATGCAGTGACGGACCCAGAATTTTTGACTAGGTGGGGCACCGCGGATATGTAGGAGTCTTATTTGGTGCATTTTGTTATAAAAAATAATTAATTGAAAATTAGAGTAAATGATAAAAATTTGAATCATGCAACAGATTTCCATGTTCATCCTAATTAAAAAAATACATGTGATTTGTACCTTTAAAATTTGTCATGATCTTGAGCGATTATGATTAGAACCTAAACAATAAAACGATCAACTTGATTCACATTGAAATAAATCTTAAAAATCATGTATTATGTTATTGCGGGATTTTTACATACTTTACAAAATACCATAACTCAAGATAGAAGGCCAACAAATGTATAAAATGATAAATAATCTCATATAAAATAATCAGTACATATTTTAATTTACCTCATCTATTTTTCATACTTTGGAAACAACTCACAATATTTTAATTATTAATAGGATCTAATATATTTATTTCAATAAACGTGAGTATAGTGTTAGTAATATTTTTTATTATAGTAGTTACATTAATGATTAATAAAAAATTTAGGTTGGATATAGAACACATACTTAGAGAAAATTATTATGGATTGTCTTTTAAGTCCATTGTCTTTCGCACATTTTATTATCTATAATTGTTGTTTGAAATTTAAAGGAATCAAATCACCAATTACAAAAAATAATTGGTTTTTTTACCCGACAGACCCTATAAACTTTGCCAATCACTTCAACGACCTTTGAAACAACCTAATTCCTCCATCGACCCCGTAAACTTGTCAACTCTTACCCCATGAACCATACGGGTAATATGTTTTAAGCCCCAAGGGTTCTTCGGGTAATTTACATGGTCGATGGGATAATTACGTTGTGCAAAAGGTTGTAGAGGCATTTTAAAACGTTTACAGTGTCAGTGTCTGCTGGGTAGAAATCCCAAAATAATTCGTCAACATACTTTTAGTGTTTAAAGTAAAAATAGAATTTATTTGAAGATAATAAGAATCATTTAACGAGGGATATGGGTTTTAACTTGAAAATTTTGATTGGAAATGAAATTATGATTCAATACATTTTGGTCATTATCAAATTAATGTTGTGTTCAACTAAATTGGCTAAGAAACATTAAGTGCATGCATGAGATTAAGGGTAATTGTATTAATTAAGAGAGAGAAATTGTAATTGTATTAATTAAGAGAGAGAAATTAACTTGAGGAGAATGGATCATCGAGAGTGGATTAATGATGCCGTGTAAGAATTAATGGGGGGGCATTTGATTACAAGGATAGGATGGTAATTGGATTAAGTATAAGATATTATGAGATTTAAAATACAGAGGGGGGGTACGTGCCCTATCTGAACAAAGTGTAGGTCCGCCCCTGGGTACATGGATTCTTTGCCTCCATTCATATCTATCTTGGCTCATTCTCAGGCTTATATCCAAAAAACTAAGATCCAGTCGTATAGTATCATTCCAACACTTCTTGGGCTTTCCTCATCCTTTCTTAGGCAGCTCAACATCTCAAAACTCGTATCTCCTCAACGGTGCATCGGCTGATCTCCTTTGTAAATGGCCAAACCAACTTAAGCGATTTTCTGCATCTTATATTCGATCGAAGCTATATCAACTTTCCTTCTGATTGCATCATTCTGACTCTGATCTCTACATGTGTGTCCATACATCCACCTTAACATTTTCATTTCTGTTAGTGCCATTCTCTACACATGTCTATGATTCACATGCCACCATTCCTGATGACAAAACAAACTGTATCTTCCACGTATTGTAAAAAAAGGTAAGCTCCATGAACCTTGAATTAAGCTATTGTAAAAGTCACCTCTAATCTTCTATTATTTTTCTTTATTTGGTGAAAGAGGATCTAAATCCGCAAAAGGACGTGGCCCATGCACAAGTGAATCTTGAATGTGCATTATTTAGTTTTTGTTTTTCTTTATACTTGATATCAATAATAATGTGAAATACAAAGATAAGCTAGCAACAGAATTTAAAGGCAACTAGAAAGATGGTGTATGTAAATGTCTGATGCATCTTATTATTACGGGATTTTTACATAAATACCAGTTGAACTAATTTGAAATGACAAAAATGCCCACGTAAGCATCGTATTAACAAAAAATATTCCTATAAAGCCTCTTGTTTTACAACTATACCCGATCATTAGTTGTTACTAATGGTGTTAATTCTAAATTTTTTTATAAAAATTGCCATTTTACCCTTCTTTCTTGCATTTCTCTCCTCCCTCTTCCTCTCTCAATTCCTCGCCTTCAACCCACTTCCTGAGAACATCTTTCATCTCTAGATCCTCCCTCACCTTCCTCCCGCTCATTGAAACTATCCCCTTTGGTCCTCCTCCTTGCATGTTCTCCTCGCAGTTCACCCACTAGTAGGTTGGCTATTCGTAGCTCGCATACTCCATTACCAATGACCCCTCGTATGATGAGGCAAAGGATTTAGAAGATGATGAAGTCGACAATCGCACTTTTACAATCCTTCCTCCAATCCTTTTTCTTTCTCCCCCTTAAGCCACCACCCCTCGCACTCCCACACAAGGTTTTAAATCTCGATTTCGATTTCGTTTCGAGATGATGAAAAAACGAGACAATTTCGAAATTTCGACGAATCGCCGATTTCGGCCAAAATCGGCCTAGATTTGTGAAGGAAGGGTATATATCGAGATTTCGATTTCGGTTTCGATAGGCTGTCGAAACCGAAATGTCGCCGAAATTTCTTCGAAATTTCGTGAAATTTGAAACAATGCTCCCACAGGCCAATCTTCAAAGAGCAACCCACCTCTCTGTCAAACCTCACCAAATGAAGAATTAGTGCCCATACTCAAAGGTGCACTCTACTGTGCCACTACGACTCTACTGACTCCACCATCCTGCGGAAGAGTAACACCATGCACATCCCGTAACACATGCATGCCCTTTGCCTTATGTCACCCTTAGAATTTCCCCATTGATTGCTTCACACTTAAGACCTTGTTCTCATCCATGACGACCCTCATCATCACATTTTTCTCTATTCTGTGGAGCTCAAAACATGCCTTCTTCTCTCATAGACCCTCACCACATCTCGTGTTGGACTTGTAAGCCCTTGGTGACCCATTAATGCAATTGAAGTTATTGTGTTCTCATGTATATCTGAAATGACTGTTTGTGAATGCACTTAAATTAATGTCCATTTGTACAATTAGGATTATGTATCGTGGCCATATTGAACATCATGCATACTCAATAATGATCTTTATTCTGAGAAAGAATGGCAATCGTTCTCTATATATTGATTTTCGAGTGACTTCTTGATGCAGATCCTTTGCATAGGAACAATGATAAGGAGGTGTCGGAATAGTCAAGTAAAAGAGTTGACTTAATGAGGTCGAGATAAACTAAGACATAAATCGTAACCGTCATGATCAAGCATACATCCTTTGACTAAATACTTATATACATATATATGCTTGAATGCGCACAATAGGCATACCATTAGATTGAAGACGTAACCAAGGTCCATATACCAACGAGTTTGTGTGCATGTGAGGACATATAAGAAGTATGATCTCTCAAAGGAATCATACATGTTCATACTTGACGAATCGAGAGACAAAGCCTCTTCATGAGATATTTTGGGTCATAAAAAATTCCATACATGATCGTCTTGTTTATGAAATAATACACGAATTCAAGATATTAATATATGCTTTTGAAAAGTATATGATTAATATTGTTGCCCAATTATCAAATGAGAAATCTATCGATATGTTCCGAAGAAGACAATCTTCCAGTATGAAGAATAAATAGGTATTGGGAATAATTTGGGTTAAACATATCTTAATAGACTATCTACCATGAACTTCCATTTCGAGGGAATGATGAAATCAAATGGATTTTAGTGACTCTACTTCTTGTCTTAGTGATATAAGAATTAATTAGATTAAGTCTCATTTCATTTGATTCCAATTTTCAATTCCAATTCCAATTTCTATGTTCAAATATTGGAAAGAGAAATGGTAATAGAAATGGAGATAAATTCACTTCTTGAGCTCATTTCTAAGCTCTAAATGATTTGGACTATGATTAGAAATGAAGTTAGAAGCCAAGTTCATCAATGCGCTAAATTATTGAGCTCATTGAGAGTGTAATGTGTTTCGTTGAGCTCACATAGACTGTGAATCATTTCATCTCAACCACAAAGATAGAGTGTATTACGTTTCACCAAAAAAGGTATAAACCCCGAAATTAGATAGTTATCCAAGTTTCAAGTCACTATACATGAATAGTATGATCTCCCCGACATTATCTCTAAATATCCGTGATTTCTGCTCACAAGTCCTAATTGGATCAGGATTCATATTTAATGATGTCAATAATATGATAATAATTATTATTATCATGGATATGTGTATTTCCATGGTTTTGTGGATATAATCAACAGTATATATATTACATTAAGAAGGATATTGATTCATAATATATATATATATACATATATATACACACACACACACATATGATTCATATATATTATTTCAAGACACATGTGATGTGATACACACTGAAAATTAAATATAAATTGGATTTACATTTTACTTTGGGTTTAAGAATAATGATTTATAAGTTACTAAATGACTCTCGTAATTTTCTCAATTACGATAATTGAATTATCATGAGGATAATGCAACAGCCAACACCAATTAGGACAAGGTGGATGCCCAAGCTTGAGAAGCTTGGTTGTCCGTCATGAGTCCTGATTTGATCGGGACTCTTCTGATTTCTATTTTATTTTTAGTGTTTATTCTTGATGATAATTGAAAGACAACTTGCCTCTCAATCCTAATAGGACTAGGATATGAGCATATCCCTTGATTGATCACATAAGGGATCTCAAGGGGGAGGGCTATACAAGGATTAGGACTCCTTGGCCGCCCACCCTTGTATATATAAGAGAGGGCACATCTCTCTCTTCCGACACATGGATTGCCTTTGCCTTTTGAGAGCTTAAGTTGCCTTGATCATTGAGAGAGAATTCTTGAGAGTTGAATACTCTCAAATACAAGTCCACTCCTCTCTCTACAACCTTACATGTCCACCGCAAGCCTCCATCTTCTCATCATAGACGTGGCCCTGTGAGAGTGAAGATTGTCTTCTTTATTGTGCTCTGCGTACGTATAAGGGGACTCGATTTCGTGAGATGAAATCAGGAGCTTGAAATATTGATCTCATCCTTGCATGCACAACTTCAAGAAGTAGATATCAAAGTTCATGGGAAACTACATGACTCATCATTACGTCTGCGAGAATAGAGTCCTCATATCGAACTTTATTATGAAGGTCTCTTCTTTTAGAGACATGCTTCAAGAGGTAACCATGATCTCTTCCTAATATTCATGAGAATATAGGAAACCATATTTAAAAATTGTTTCCTTGAATTTACAACTTTGCTTCGCAGAATTTTTTGGTATGTTAAAACTTGCATTCATGTGATGAACACATTGAAATTGCAAATTGTTTGCGATTGTTTTCCATATTTTTGTTTGAGCAACTTGTTATTCAAGGGAACCCTAGGCTCTCTTATATAGGGAGAGACCTCACGGGTAAAGTACATAGTAGTCCAGAGAACAATAAGAAATTATGAAAAGGTACATAACATATAATAATATTGGTCTCTACACTCCCCCTCAAGTTGGAGCATAGATGTCGATCATGCTAAGCTTGGAAGAACATCTCTGGAAGGGTCCTCTGAGCAACGGCTTGGTGAGCACGTCAGCAGTCTGATCCCCTGAGCTCACGTGAGATGTAGATATCAAGCCTCTCTGGATCAAGTCTCTAGTGTAGTGGCAGTCAACTTCAATATGCTTCGTTCTTTCATGGAATGCTGGATTGTTGGCAATAAACAATGCTGCCTGATTGTCACACTGGAGCTGCATAGGTAAAGGTACGGCTACATGTAGATCCTCTAGCACAGATCGAACCCACATCATCTCCGTGCTTGCTTGCGCCATGGCCCTATATTCAGATTCAGCACTAGACCTTGTCACAACGGTTTGTTTCTTGCTTTTCCAAGAAATCAGAGAACTCCCAACAAAAATGGCAAATCCTGAGGTTGACTTTCTATCCTTAGGGCATCCTGCATAATCAACATATGCACATACTGAAATAGATAAGTCTATGCCCTTTCGAAATAGCAACCCTGAGCCTAAAGAAGACTTTTAGATACCTCAGTATCATGTATATGGCATCCGTATGGACTTGTCTTGGGTGCTCCATAAATTGACTCACCCGACTTACTGCAAATGCAATATCGGGTCGAGTTATGTTAATATAAAGGAGCTTACCCACCATTTCTCTATATCTCCTCTTGTCTACTTCAGGGGTGTCATCATCATACATCTTCATGCTTGGATCCATTGGAATAGTCGATGGTTTGCCTTCATCCATGCCTGTCTCAGTCAAAAAATCTGTAATGTACTTCCTTTGGGTCATCACTAGACCCTGTGCATTCCTGGTAAATTCCAACCCCAGAAAGTATCTTAGGGTTCCAAGATCCTTTGTGACAAACAGACGGCCTAGAAACGCTTTTACCCTCTCTATTCCTTGAACATCATCTCCTGTAACCAGAATATCATCAACATAGACCATGATGACAACCGTACCTGTAGATGCCTTATGAATAAACAATGATTGATCTGCATTCGATCTTTTGAACCCCTGTCATTCAATCAGATGGGAAAGCTTCTGGAACCACGCCGGGCTCTGTTTAAGGCCATAAATTGCCTTGTGAAGTCTACACACCATATGCTTCTCCCCCTCAGCAGTGAACCCTGGTGGCTGCTGCATGTAGACTTCCTCCTGCAGATCTACATACAAGAAGACATTCTTAACATCAAGTTGAGATATAGTCCAGTCACGTACCACAACAACTGATAAGAGTATGTGAAGAGTAGAGTGACGAGCCACCAAAGAAAATGTATCCATATAGTCCACGCCATAGGTTTGTGTGAAACCTCGTGCGACCAACCGTGCCTTGTATCGATCTAGACTGCCATCAGCATGGTATTTAACTGTGAATACCCATTTACAGCTAACAATTGATGCATCGGGAGGAGCATTAACCAGGCTCCATGTGCCACGAGACTGTAAGGCACACATCTCGTCTTCCATAGGTCCGTGGTATGTCCACGGAAGACAAGACTGCAACAAATCTCTGAAAGTCGCCTGTGAGGCGATGAAAAGACACCTGGGAAGCAAAAGGTAAGATGCACACGTCTGCTTTTGCTTCCGGATAGCAATAGGAATATCGAGGTCATCATCCACTGTACTGGATGGTGTAGTCTCCTCTTGCAATGAAGAATCCTGCACATGTACCATATCTGACCCGTCAGTAGTACTGTCATCAACACATACCGGAGGCGTGATGGATGTCTGATGTGTAAACTGAGCAGGACCTGACCGTCGCGTATAGAATTTTGGTAGGGGTGGAATAGGAGGTTGTGGGGGTGGTGGTGGCGGCGATGGTGGCGGTGAAGATGACGTAGTAACAGGAGTAGGAGTGGACTCAGATGAACCCCAACTAGGAGGCGAAGGGACATAGACATCATCACTGGTAGTGGATGGTACCAGCCTGTCACCTGCAGGGGAAAAATACATAACAGACTCAAAGAACATGACATCAGCACTGACAAAGTATTTCTTGTTTATGGGGTCATAACAGTGATAGCCCTTTTGAGTCCGAGAGTAACCGACAAAGACACACTTGACAGCTCTAGGAGAGAGTTTGTCAAGTCCAGGAGTCAGAAGATGAACAAACGCAACAATACCGAAGACTCGAGTAGTAAGTGAGAATAATTCCTTATCAGGAAAAATGATAAAAAGAAGAATTTTCTCACCCAGGACAGATGACGGCATACGATTGACCAGTTAGCAAGCTGTAAGGACAACATCCCCCCAGAAAGAGATAGGAGCACAACTCTGAATAAGAAGAGTTCGAGTAATGTCAAGAAGATGACGGTGCTTTCTTTCTGCCACGCCATTCTGCTGAGATGTGTAAGCACAAGTAGTTTGGTGAATAATGCCCTTTGACGAGAGAAACTGAGAGAGAGACCGTGTGCAGAATTCCAGAGCATTATATGTACGAACATATTTAACAGTAGAGGAAAAAACATTCTGCACTTCATTAATCAAAATTTTAATCACATCTCCTGCTTTAGATTTATTCTTTAAAAGAAAGACCCAAGATACACGAGAGAAATCATCCACGACAACTAGATAGAACATGTGTCCCCGATGATCGGGAACACGACTCGGACCCCAAATATAAATATAAAACAACTCGAACGGGGAGCTACTGCTCTGACTCTGACGACTAGGAAATCTGGACCGATGATGCTTTCCCAACTGACAGGCTTCACAGTGAAAGGAAGAACTCAGAGAGATCTGAGGCAAAAGATGTCGCATTTTCTGGAGCGGGAGATGACCAAAGCGAAGATGCCAGATGTACGGAGATACTGGTCCGACGGAATGAGAAGAAACACCAACATAAGAATTCCGGACCAGCTGATACAGACTATTCTGCTCAGAGCCACAACCAATCACCCTGCCGTTAGTATGTCCTGAAAAATAAGAGAAGAAGGGTCAAATATGGCACGACAGTGCAAATCCTTCGTAATCTGACTAATAGTTAAAAGATTCATGGAGAACTCAGGAGCATGTAGAACATTCCGTAGACGCATGGACGGAGATAGAACGACCTCCCCCTGTCCAACAAGGGGTGAATGAGTACCATCTGCGATCTATACTGATCGGCCATGGGGAATATCCTTGTAGTACTCAAGTCTCTCTCGATCACGGCAGAGGTAAGGTGTGGCACCAGAATCTATAATCCAATCAGATATATCATGACAAGACGTAAATGCAGTAGCACTACCGGAGGTACTAGCAGCAACAGATGAACTGGCAGAGACAGTGGCAGCAACATCTGAAGGTCCACCAGAAGAATCAGCAGATGATTGTGGCATAATATCACGTAGGCGTGCCACAAGCTCCTCGAAACAGTTGTCTGCATTGGATGCTGACTGGGGCAGAGCATGCTCGGCTACACGCACCGATGCTGGGAACCCATGCTTAGAGTAGCATGTATCCTCCGAGTGGCCTGTGCGGTGACAGTACGAACAAGGCTGACGAAAGCGACCACTCCTACCACGGGGTCCACGTCCATGACCAGAAAACTAACCACCTCTCCCACGCGATACTGCCATCGCCGATGGGGGTGGAGTAGATGAGCTGGAAGAAACTGATATGCGACTGAGCCTCCGGTAAACATCCTCTATTGGAGGAATTACTGCATCGGCCAAAATCTGAGAGCGGGCAACCTCGTACTCAGGATCTAGGGCTGCAAGTAGAACACCCACCATGGTGGCATTTCGAAACGTCTTCTGCTGAATATATTGGGGTGAACACCGCCGAGTGTCTCCCCCTCTTTCAAGCTTCAAAAAAAAACGTCTTCTGCTGCTCAGGAGTTGCTATGAGTGGAATGGTACTGCATAACTTCTCAAACATCGCTCTCAGGGACGTGTACAAGGAGTGAAGTGGTCTACCGTTCTGCTTCATCGTGAAAATATCATGCTGAAGCTGTAACATCTTCGTCTCATTCCATACTTGTGAATACGTTGCAGCCAAAATATCCCACATTGCCTTGGCAGTGGGCTGATGGAGGACATCATTGGCAATCTCCATCGACAGTGTGCCTGACAGCCAAACCTTGGCATACGAATCATTAGCCTCCCACGAGGCATATATCCCTGGCTTCTCTGCCGGCTCTTCCTCAGTAAGAATATGCTTCTTACCGTTTGACTTCATGAGGCTCATGAACTGCATTGCCCAGGGCTCATAATTCGTCCCATCCATCTTTACTATCGGCGCGGGACCTTTGAACGTGCCTATGGAGGGCATATCAACCTTGGAGTCTGACAAAACGCCGAAGATGAAGTACCAGGGTTTGTAGACAAAGAGACAGGTGTCTACACGAACTGCATAGGATTTGAGTGTGTATGTAGACGTTACACACCCAAATCCATGTAGACTGCGAAGAAGGCGGCTACGGCTGGAGGCGGCAGGAGGAGAGGCCGACGTCGGCTAGGGTTAAGCCGACAAGATGACGGCCCGGAAGGCTGGAGGTGGGGCCAAGGGGCGGTGGGGCCGAAGGGGCGGCGGGGTCGAAGGCGGGACCGGGAGGCGGTGAGAAAAGAGGGGGGCGGGGGCGGCGGGTGGAAGAGCCCTAGGGTTTAGGCTCTGATACCATGTTGTGAAAAATGAGCAACTTATTATTCAAGGGAACCCTAGGCTCTCTTATATAGGGAGAGACCTCACGGGTAAAGTACATAGTAGTCCAGAGAACAATAAGAAATTACGAAAAGGTACATAACATATAATAATATTGGTCTCTACAATCTCGTACCTCCAACATCCCACCAATCTACCAATGAGGATAACACGCTCATTGCATAGGAGCATTGGTGGTCGCTTTGGGCAACAAGGAGGAGATTGTCATCAATATAGACAGAGAAGGAGGAGTTATGTCCTGACAATTCATTGTCAAGGAAGGAGATCAGGAGAAGTCACTAGTTAACTACATAGGAGGGACTTTCGAATATCAGGTAAGAAGGATGAGGTAGGGATATGGAGATGAGGTATATAATGGGAAGGGTAGTGTGGGGCTCTCATGAAGCATATTGCAAAGGGGGGTGATAAGGGGAGAGGAGGAATATGAACAGGAGAGGAACTAGTATATGCAATTGGGGGGGGGGGGGGGGGCATGGCCTGCCTTGAATTCTAAGAACGATGGCAATTTACATCAAGAGAACCATTTGACCCATCCTTTTGATGCATTTCTTCAAGTATATAGAAAAAACAAATCATACTTTTGTTCTTTCCAAGGTAGATGTCATCACATCCTCGCACATCACATCGTAATAAAATGCTATGGGTAAAATGAGGGACTGTGACTCCATATCCTTGTACTCGATTCCTCTAATCTCATTTCATGTATACTTCTATGGATGTTTTTTTGAAATAATTATTAAAATAATCCTAATTAATTAAATAGGCAGGATGTTTTGTTATTTACAAAACACCATCTATCAGCATATGAGGTGCTGATTTGGGGAGAGAATCTTTGCCAATGACCCTCCCAATTCTCCCTATAAATACACTCAATTCACCACATTTCCTCACTCATTCCCCTTTATCCTCTCCATTCTCCTCCCTTCCCCTCCCTCATCTCAAGTTCCTCATTTTCTTCATAAGTTCTCTCAGATAATCGATCTTGCGCTGCTCCTAGTCAAGTAAGAGTGAATCGAACATTTTCTTTTTTCGTAACGTTTTTTCCAGGTTTTTGCTCTATAGAGGAAGTCTTTTTTTGGCGGATTTTGGCTTATTATCTTTTTGGATCTATTCATTCACTTTGAATACATTCTTCAATCCGGGTAACTAATTTTGTACATATAAAAATTCAATTCTAGTTATCAATTAGATGTGTCATTTTAGTTAAATAATTTCCACCATCATTTGAATATTTATTAAATTTTGTCTTCAAATAATCTGATTGTTTAAAAATTGCACTCTTATGCGTAGTGATTTAACTAATCATCTCATAATATCCATATAAATATATTCTAATTAATTGGTCAAATTTATATTTATTAATTACTAATGAAAAAATTAAAATAGTTATGTATTATAAGGAAATTTTAATTTCATAAATGGGATTAATATTGAATTGTTCATCTTCGTGAATGAATGCATTGCAAATATTTGAAATTTTAAATATAGATATTTATATTTAAAATAAAATTTAATTTCATTTATTAAATTACCTAATATATTAATTGTATGATTTGAAAAATAAAAAATATTTACCTATCTTAGGATTAATTTTAATTTCATAATTAAATTGTAAAATTCATTAAATTGATAAATTAAAAAATTAGATATAATTATGTACTATTAAAAATTATATTAATTTCTTAAATTAAACTACATAATAAATTGAATTAATAATTGAAATATTTATAATAGTTAAGTATTTTAAGAATAAATTTATTTCTATGAATTAAATTATATATTAAATTAATTATTCATCTATGTGTGAATGTCTCACACACAATTGAAAAGTTGAGTACTTTTAAAAATTAAATGTAATTTCCTTAAATAAATTACATATTAAAATAAATTAATAATAAGAAAATTAAAAATACTTAAGTATTATAAGATTAATTTTAATTTAATAAGTTAAATTACATATTAAATTAATTATTTTTCTATGTATATCGATCATGTTCTTATTCATTAACCATATCTATTATCAATTTATGTAAGTTATCTTTAGATATATCATCCAACAACTTTCTGTTGTATTATATTGGGATGGAGCAGTAAATGTGACCGACGAACACGTAAACTATATTTTAGGACAAAAACGTATAGTTATATGCCCACGTCAGATAACCTATTTTGATATATTGGGTTGAGTTTTCACAACCATCGGTATTCCATTCGATCGATACATCCTTACATTAGCTTGTAAGTGGTTGTATGGGGGATCAACTTTTAATCTAGTACCAATTCATGATGACGAATCCACTTTAGCGACGATGGATTCAATCGGCAAAGTAAGATTCATTCATCTTTTCATATAAGCTGCCCCTCTTGGTCAGGAAAATATGTTGTCCTCGTCGAGGTAAAATAATCATGTTTTCACAACGTCTAAACTAACAAATATATAATTTAATCATGCCAACAAATGATTCGATGGTTGACAATATCGATGAACCCTTGCAGGATATTGATTTGTCGACACAAATATCCGAAGAATATAGCGGTGAAATTGAAGTTGAACCTGATTCATCTGATGAGGAAAACATAAATACTTACACATGTCATGATTTCGGATTTGGTTCATTAGCATTAGCCTTAGACAACGAATATAGGGGTCACTCTAATTGTGCCAATAATGAGGACGCAGATGAAGTATCGATAGAAGAGTGTCGAATGTATTTGACCATGAAATTGCAAAGGCAGAAGATGTTGCTTTTGTAGATAGACAAGGTGCTCCTTCAACTGACGATTCTGGACTATATTATTGGTTTGTGATGCAGCGTGACCCCAAATTATAGGGCCACACTTATTTAATTAATTAGTAATCAATTTTATTTACGTTTTTAGTGGTCGTAATGGTCTAATTGAATAATTGAGGTCGCATGTGATCTCAACATTTATTTCGTAGATTTTAATTGCAATTTTGGTCCAATTAATTAGTTAGAGTCTAATTAGAGTAATTAGAGGTCAATTGGAAGTTGTCAGAGTCCAATTAGGATAAAGTTAGTTGTCAATTTTGATTTGTTTACTATTTTTGTAAACCCATCTCTCCTATATAAAGAGAGGGTAGTCCAGAATTTTTAGGCAGTCAATTATGAATCAAATTTGAGATTTTTATCTCTATCCCTCTCTCTCTCTTCTCCCTCCGCGGTCTTCGCGTTCTTCTTCTTCAACCCCTCGTTACCGACGAGATTTCTCTTCTCAACCCCCCATATTTCTCTTCTCAACCCATCTCGTTCTTCTACCAAAAATCCGCCATAAAAATTTATCATTTTTAACGACACCGCAAAAGCCGTTTTGCATCATTTGGTATCAGAGCATGGCATTTAGATCGTCCTCACGATCTAACGATCCGCCCCGGCGTCCGCATCGACACCATCATTCATCCGAACGAAAGCGGCAAACCAATGACGCCTACGACAAGGAGACGGAGCGCATGTTACGTGATTTGCAGAACAACTTCCGATCCATGACATCAATGTTTCGGGACTTCACGGCCAACCTTGAGGCCTACCGCGACGCCCAATCGAAACCGCCACCCGTTGAAGCCGCTACCGCGAGTTTTAACGACGAAAAACTCGCCGTAGAAGCTGATCAAGCCGCTGTCCAGATCATTTTAGAAGAAAAAACCAATGAATTGGCCGCTGTCCAGCACTTCCCAGCACCAAATCCGTCACCGGAATCGACCCCACTACCCCCGCCGACCAACCCGGTGCCACCCCAACCTTCCCAGGTACCGCTCCTGCCCTCCCCGACCCGCACGGCCGCCAGCCCCACTCCGGCAACCCCTCCGACAGCTCCCAGGTCCCCAGCGGCGCAACCCACGGCCACAGCGCCGCCATCTTCCCCGCCGCCCCTCTCCCTCCTCCCGTGTCCCCCGCCCGCCTCCCAACCGTTTCTCGCTGCCGTCCCACACCCCTGCCCCCAGATCCCCTCCCGCACGCCGCCTTCTTCCCCGAGCTTCTCAGCGACCCAACCCCAACCTCGCCAACTCACCACCGCTGCCTACCTCTTCCCCGCGCCGCCTTCTATCTCTCGCCTCCCCGCACCCCTTCTCCCCGTGCCTCCCATCCCGCACGCCATGCCTTCCCGCAAGGCCCCTGTCGCCGCCGCCCTTCCCCACCGATCACCCCCGCGCCCAGCTCTCTATCACCCAGCGCCGCCTCGCCCTGCGCTTTCCCCAGCCACTACCCGACCCCGCCGCCCAGCCACCCGCACCCCCCCTCGCGCGCGAGAAGGATGGGGTCGTACGGATCCCCGCCAGCGACGCCACCGCCGCCTTTTTCTGATGGAGGAAGAAACCCTATCGGGTGCTATCTTAACGAAGGGAACCGAATCCCTCAATTCCAGGGAATTGAGGTTAAATTGGAAAAATTGCAAAAATAAATCGCCAAAGTTCTCTATTTACAGACAGGTCCAAAGCAATATGAAAGAAGAGAACGGTGAAGGGGTACGAAAATTGCACCCATGCCCCTGGTGGCGAAAATTTTTAAAGAGAAGGGCTGAAAACCAGAATTATGGGGATCCTCCTTATCCAAATAGGACTAGGGCCTTGGTTTTTCCCTATATAAGGACCCCATGGCTCCATTTTTTAGACACATCTCCTCTTCTCCTCTCTTTGTGCTATTACTTCACTATGGATGCCTCGAGGGCCATGTTCTTCATGCCCCATCAATTCTTCGGTCACCACAAGGAAGAAGCCACAATCAAGAAGACACCGCCATTCGCGTCGACTTGTTCTTCAACCACGACGACCGCGGCATCTACGCCCGCGTATGGACTCCGCCGTTCGCCCCACACCAGCTCTTCCAGAAGACGGCGGAACCGACAGATTCGTCCTCCAAGCCTACATCAAGCAATTCGTCGGGAGACGAATTTTTAAAGCGGTGGAGAGTTGATGCAGCGTGACCCCAAATTATAGGGCCACACTTATTTTATTAATTAGTAATCAATTTTATTTACGTTTTTAGTGGTCGTAATGATCTAATTGAATAATTGAGGTCGCATGTGATCTCAACATTTATTTCGTAGATTTTAATTGCAATTTTGGTCCAATTAATTAGTTAGAGTCTAATTAGAGTAATTAGAGGTCAATTGAAAGTTGTCAGAGTCCAATTAGGATAAAGTTAGTTGTTAATTTTGATTTGTTTACTATTTTTGTAAACCCATCTCTCCTATATAAAGAGAGGGTAGTCCAGTATTTTTAGGCAGTCAATTATGAATCAAATTTGAGATTTTTATCTCTATCCCTCTCTCTCTCTCTCTTCTCCCTCCGCGGTCTTCGTGTTCTTCTTCTTCAACCCCTCGTTACCAATGAGATTTCTCTTCTCAACCCTCCATATATCTCTTCTCAACCCATCTCGTTCTTCTACCAAAAATCCACCATAAAAATTTATCATTTTTAACGACGTCGCAAAAGCCGTTTTGCATCAGTTTGGTAGGAGCAATTAGTCGAAAAAAGATTTGCAATATGACCTTCAAAAATGGAGTATGGAAAATCATGTCCAATATAAATCAAAAGCCTCAAACAAGCAAATCGTTATTGTTGTATGTATTTATGACAACTGTGCATGACACTTACATGCATCTTAGAGGAAATCTCGTGGAGATTGGTATGTTTCAGGATATAGAGGAAAGCGCACATGCCGGAACCCAGTTCTTTTACTCAAACACCGCCAATGCACATCAATGTTTGTAACACAATACATATTATCCTCATTTAGAGCACAAGTTAGTATGACTCCGGGTGGACGGGGATGCAAATATAGACATGTCTAGGATTTATAATTTTTTCACAGTTCTACAAGTGCGCAGAATTTACAAATATAGAAACGTCAACATTACTAGATTTATTTCGATTAACATGGATAACATGCAGGTTTGGGTATGAGAGCATGTGCACATACACATGCCAATTGTGAGACATCGTGCAAACATTCAAGGATGATCATTGGCTTTAAAATGGATCGACATGCGAAGTTTCAAAGAGAATGTGCAGACTACGACACTGGTATTTTACCCTAACGAATTGAATACGCAGAAGGCTCATCAGGTGAATATTGAAATAAATGTACACATTCATTTTAACAATCGAGGTAATGATTAAATAACTTTCTTATTTACTGAATGTAGATGATTTAGATACCATATGCCGATGACGAAATCGTACAACTGCATGAGATCTGTCGATGAGGTCAGTCTGTTTGGATGAGTAGGGTACCATTAATATGCTATGACATTATAGCTATGCATTTACCAGATAGAGTTATGCGCTAATTTGGTATGCAACAACATATCCCGGCCTCCATTGAGAGGGTACACGTTGTCTCTCGACGAAATAAAACAAGAAGCACTGACATCCTAGACTGGTCAGTTCTACATCAACAATAAGTAGCGCGATGGGATGAAATAGGACTATAGGAGAATCAATAGTACTTAAGCATGCAGAGATGCAAACAATGTTTTGTACATGAAACGGAATTGGTGTATTACAAGAAGGTGGATTCAGACGCATATTCCACCCCCTACAATAGCTTACCAACCTCATGACCTAGTGGAAAGAAGACTGGTATATTTTATATATTTATAGTTAATTTTATAGTATTCTATTGATTAATTGGATCATAAATTAAATAGATGGATACGATTCTACAAGGACCAGTCTTGATGAAATTAGATGATCAATAGACTTACCTCCTACGATGAAGGCAAAAGTTGAGGATACAATTGCATACTTTGATGACACAATAAATATGTTCTCTTTAATGTATCCATTCCATCACTGTGACCAGTAATATATGCCATAATAAGAATCACATACCATCAAAGCATCAGGTTTCATCATTTCTTTAGATTTAGTTAGATCTCTTTTAGTCGACTCATTTTGATCATCAAAACATATGCTGCAAATCCCTTTAGGTATGAGTTAAGCGGGATATAGCATAGAATGTTTTCAATAACAACCAATGTTTACTGCTTCAGGTTCACAAATTTCATTATTTGATGATGTCAATAATTCATATTTTATTTAGCTTTTTAATGTAATGTCTATAATTGAAATCTTTCATATTTACCTTATGTGGATTTCATCGGACACGGATCTCAACAACAACAATCAACATTTAACACTTCAGGTGGCAATAATTTCTTTCTTTGATTATATGAAAGGTTCATTTTAGTTTTTTCAAATTAAAGTATTAAATATAATCACGATCTTTTAGGTACGCATTATACGAGATTCATCGGACAAGGATCTCAAGAACAACAACCAATGTTTGAGACTTCTGGTGTGCATTACATTTTATTAGTAAATTAATTCAATTTAGTTTTTACTTTTCGATAAAATTGAAAATAATCCAAACCCAAATCTTATAGATTTGCATTATGAGGGATCTAGCGGATAAGGGTTTTCACAAGAGCAACCACATTTTGGGACTTCATGTTGCATTAATTTAAATATATAATTATTTCAGTTATTCAATTTAAAATTTAGATTTTACTTACTTGATTAATAGAATGCAATGATTTCATGCTTATAGGATATATTGTAGCTTCGAGTCACAGTTTGCGGGACCATTATATATTGGTCCTTCAAGTCAATTTGACTCTGGACCCTGTCAGCTCACGCAACCAACTCAATACAATTCAGAAGGTCTTCAAGTAGAGATATTTGCAATGGTTCGTCAGACTGAAGCAATCGAGATGGAGAGACAATTCGTTGGTATTCCCATGCTCCAACCACATCAAGCTGCAGATCCTCCTCGCATACCATCGATAGAAGCAAGGATCATAAAGCCTACACAAACATGTTAAGTTACTCAATTAGCCGAATCTCTGAGGAAATCCTCAACTATATCGCATCCTTCTTGTCAAGTACTAACTCATTAAGAACGAAATATCAAGAAGAAGGCAAAAAAACTCATGAAGATATTAATAAGAAGATAGGGGACAATAGCAAGGGACATGAAGGAAGAGGAGGAGACCTAAAAAAAATTCTAAGGAAATTGATAACATAGATCAATGTAAACTATTTTATATTACTTCTTGAAAAATTATAATTGTTATATGAGTTTAATAGAATATATGCATTTCTTCATATTTGTGAATGTCTAAGAAAATTGTAATTGTAATTAATATGTCATGGTGAATGTCTTCACATTTGGTTTCTATAGTTTTTTTCAAATTTAAGATATAAAGATCTTTATGATATGTCGTACAAAATTTTAGTCCTTATTTTTTTAAAAAAAATACACTTCTATCCACAACAATAAGTACTTATTTAAAAAAATACTGTGTTACACCACCATAAAATAAGAGAAATCATACATATGCAAATTTTTTGAAAAAGTCCAGAAAATAGAAAAATAAAAGAGGATCATCTTCAAAATAATTTTAATTAATTAATTTTACAGAATGTTTGAAAATTTTTGTATTGACATTATATATATATTTAGAGTATTGCCTGAACTAGATTAAATTTTTTACGGATCTTTCATTTTGCAAATGTTTTTAGTTGATTTTTATATTAGATATATCATAATATATGTGAGAGTTAAATGGATCTTTTGTGTTATAAAAAGATAGTTAATGAACTCCAAATGCACAAATGTTTATGTTTTGTATATTTTTTGTGTTTATGGTATTTTTGAACTTTTTATAGATTTTTAAAGTTTAAAATACACAAAATAAAATAAACAAAAACTACAAGAGCTTAAAAAGGGTCTAATACATAGGAAATAAATTTAAATACCTTAATAAAAATATATATGATATAATATCATATAAGGTATTTAAAATAATTTTCATATACATTTTGGAATATTCAAGGGATAAAGGGAGGGGAGGGGGAGAGAGGTGATGGGAGGGGGCTGAGCCAAATCGGCACCGCAGGCGTGACTAGGGATGCAAACGGTTACAGATATATCCGTATCCGATCCGTCACCGTATCCGTTATATATAGATTTTGACATCCGTATCCATATCCGTTTTAAAATGGATACGGATATGGATATCGTTTTGATATCCGTAAATATCCGTATCCGTATATCCGTTTTCGTATATAAATATAGTTATTGATTTGTTTTTAACCATATATAACATATTTCTCTACCTCTATTTACCATATATATATATAATTTTTATGATACAAACACATTTAGTAAGTTAATATCATGTGTTTTCCATCCAATTCTTATATATTTAAGTCGATTCTATAGAGTATTTCTAACATTACTCGTGTGCGATCAGTCTCTGTTTTACATCCGTATCCGTTTTTTAAGGATATAGTAAGATAGTTTTAATATCCGTCAATATCCGTATCCGCATCCGTATTCGTATTAAAAAACGAATAAGGATATGGTAATAGCTATATCCGTATCTGTATCTGACCGTTTGCATCCCTAGGCGTGACGCACCAAATCGACACCTTAGGTGTCGATAGGTGGTGGTTTTTTTAAATACCAAAGGCTCATGCTTATTTAATTAATCCGAATGTTTTAATATTTATTTAAAAATTCTCTACTATTATCGCGATCCTCTCCATTGTGGTATCTTGTCATGCTCCATTCCTTTCTTTTATTTAAAATACGGTGTTGCCCATTGGAGAAAAGCCGTTATTATTGTTATGTAGATGAACATCACATGTAATGCATCCACACAAAGTTGACGGTATGATATTATAACTAACAAGAGAATTAAATCGAGGAAATACTCTACAATCTCATTTAATGTAATCTTTCGTTAATACAACATTTAATAAATCCTATCTACAATTCCATTTGTTTACGTTTTCTTTATCTCATATAATCTACCATTTCTTTTCTATATATAAATATATGAATCACTTTCAGCTAATTTACAATGGCCCCTCAATTAATTTTCTGGTTTCGGCCTGAAGATGGTGAGAAATGAATGGGAAGAAAAAAAAATGAAGGATGTGTGTCCTAAATATCCAAATGTTATTAAAATTCATTATAATTAGCATCATTAGTAACAACACATTTTTGTTGAAGGGCAAACTATACTTAGAGTATTTATGCTCATACGATTTTTACCAGGGTATTTTGTATATTCAAAAGTTTCCAAGTATTTTTACGTAAACAACTCTATCATAAACCAAAATATGATGGTAAAAATGGTACGAACCTTTTTCATTGCATTAGTCTGAGGAAGCTCACCCGTGCCTCCTTGGGAAGTTTTTTGTCCAGTATTCCTACAAGATGAGAAGATTCAGTTGTATCTCAGTAATGCCAACTTGCATGCCATATCTATATTCATATAAAAGGGCACAACATGCATTTTGAGTAGAAAATGGGCATAAGCTTCATATAAGGTGGCTTTCTGATTGATAGATGGAATTTTCAAAAAAAAAGAGACAACCCCAGTAAAAACCTAAGTTATATTAATAAACAAATTATTTGCAAAACTAGAAATCAAAATATTCTTCCAGAAATGGCCAAAAATAATACAACGGCATGATTGGCAACTCATGATAGCACATGACAGTGTTTCTATAAAAAGACAAAATTCCTTTCACCAGCTATCATTGCAAAATTTGCACTAGATTTCTTATCGGTGGCAATTCATATAGCACAGTACCACAGTTCCTCCTTGCATGGTTTTCCATGTCAAATAACGTAAAAGAGATGCAGGTTCAAGGCCAGTTCTAAGAATCATTGACAAGGAAGGCCCATTTGTAAAGAATCCATCTGGTGCAATACGGTTATGGACATGACCAAGATGTAATGCATGAACAAATCATTGACAAAAACGATGGTGAAAATCTTCATCTACCAAAATTCAATGAGCAGATGCGTCATTCATCAACTAAGTTGCAATCGATGCGCTAGCAGTGAGTACGACACAGGTAGTTCAAGGTGGTTGCTTCAGTAGGTACACATAACATGGTATGTCCATCTCGGATCTATATTATGCAGACGACACTCTTCTTAGAGCAGGGTTGTCTTTTAGAGGATAAACGCATTCCAAACGTAGTAAAGATCCATAAAGGCCTATTTCATTTGCTGATTAACCGAGAAAATCGGTGCTTGTGCCTTGCTGCCGTGATGAGGAGGTTGCTTGTGAGTGTGTCCTTACATTGAATACTCCCAAGTTGGGTTCCCACGAACCTCGCCGTGCTTCTTTTCTTTCTCTCTACACCCTCCAAATTTCCGACTGCATCATCATTCATCTCATTGTTCTTCCCACATGGTATCAGAGTGATGGGTCCTAGACCAGAGCCATGTGCCTTTCTTACCCTAGCAACCACCTTCCACCTCGTCTCAACTACCTTCACCATAAAGGCTCGATTTCTAACATCATTGCAACTTCAGTTGATTGTTCCCCTCTCCAGCTTTCTTAAAATTGCCAGAATAAGGTGTCGGCAGCATACCGCCTGAATATGGGTTGAATTGCCAAGGCATCGGCTGAATCTCCAGAGCATCACCCCATTACTTGCCAATTGCCATGTATCTCTGTGTCGCTCCATCATTACCACGAAAACCACCCCAGGGCATCGCTGCCTGCGACCCTCGATTTAGCGCATGACCTCCCCGTCCTGGTATTGAGTGTTTTCGCGAACCGTACACCTCTCCTGGGCATCACCACCCATGCACTTCTGGCTACTGTTGTGGACCAGTGGTAGTGTACCATTTGTGCGCAGCAGTATCGCACCAGCAGCACCATCTGTGCACCTCCTGAGCATCAACAGCACCATTGCACCTCCACACATCCTTAGAACCAGCAACACCTTCTGTGCAACTCATTGCTGTCTCTCTGCACCTCCTGAGCACTAGCAGTAGTGCACATCAGTAACGCCATGACACCATCTGCATACTCACGTGCCATTTACGATAATATAATATGGGGATTTCGAAGTTTAGGATTTTATGACAATACAGTTATGTTTAGTAATAGTCTGCATGTGTATATTCTCGATAAACTGAGGCATACATCTCAAGGCTTACGTCCCGCTTCAATGACAGAAAACTGCCTCGATCCACTTCATGTTATTTTAAAACCCTTGCTCATGACTAATCTACTTTATGTAGCCTACCAAAAGCAACCTCATGGATCGAAATCTAGGAACCAAATTCTGTATAGACAAACCATCACAGGTATAACCCTCCAGTAGTCGCACGCCAAATCTCTAAGAACCCATGTCATGCAACCATGCAAAGGAGGAGCTACAGCTGAAGGTTGAAGAAGTGATAGACCAAAAACAGCAGCATCTGGCTCCCCTAATGTTGCAGCTGAAGTGGCAAATGCAGCAAGGTGCAGCCGGCCTTGGCTAATGGTTGTACACAGCAGCAGCACCATGCTGTTAAAGACAGTCAGATGGAGGAGCATGTCTCTTGGGCGCGGTGCAGCAGCAGCCTCTTGTGGCTGATGTGTGCATTATTTCACAACAGAAACAACACGATGGTGAACAAATTCATATTGCCAGCAGTTCAGAGTACTGTTGTTGGGGCTGTGGCTGTGGCACGACTTTTGATTTTGTAGAGATATTATTGTGTATATGTACTGTTTTTAAGGTTTATGTTTATTTCTTCCATCTTATATACCCATGGGTTTCTCCTCTATATAAGAGAACTCTAGCGTTCTTTGGAATACTGATCATTTTTCCCAGCATAGTATTAGAGCGGCGGTCCTAGACCGGAGCTCTCATACCTAAGAAAAGCCCTAGCCCTCCACCCATTGCCCCCTCCTCCGCCATCGCTGCCAGCAACTATGCCGCCGCCCGCAGCCCCCGCCGCCTGCTGCACCCACCACCACCCATCTGTGAGAATCATCCTCATGTGAATCTTGCTATAATCATAGACATTGTAGCTAACTCTGTTTTTACCTCAACGCTAGCTTGGATTATTGACTCGGGTGTGCATCTACTCACTTCACAGGAGAATGTAGTTTGCTGACCTCTTCAGAACCTTCTTCAACAGTAAAGTCTGTTCGTTTAGCCAACAGTGCCTATTCACCCATTACTGTTGTTGGACCTATGGAGTTTTGCTCCAACCTCATATTTTCCAGAGTTTTATGTACTGGTGACTTTCCATTGACCTTACTTTTTGTTCATAGGTCATGTATTGAACCGAACTGCAGGGTGATTTTGACAGTGTTAATTGATATTTTCAGGACATCCACACAATGCAGATCTTTGGTTGCGGGGCATGAGAACAGTGACCTATTTTGATATCCCTGCTGACTTTGTTTTTACTGGTGTTGTCTTGGTTTCTACTGACATATTCTTTTGTCATTTGTCGCAGAACACTCTCTCAGATGTTTCCTGAACTGTCCTCGCCGAAGACATTTAAGTCTGAAGCCTGCCAGTTTGGTAAATACCATTTGGCCCTCTTTTCCTTGGAGGACTAAGCCTATAGCTCCTAGACTTTCTCTTTAGTCCATTGTGACATTTTGGGACCTTGTACAATCCATACTATGGGAGGTCATAAGTATTTTATTGTTTTTACAGCAGATCTCTTCAGTGTATTTGATAAAGGAACGGTCATAAATAAATAAAATTTTCAAGTCTTTCTTTCAGTTCATAAAAACTTTTTCTCTGTGTATTAACATTTTCAGGATTGCCAATTCTCTTGAGTTTGTTCAACAAGACTTGACAACTTTCTTTGCTACTCAGGGTACACTTCACCTGAACTCTTGCATGTACACCTCATAGAGGAAGATAAGCCATGGCTGACCCAATCTCGAGAGTACGTGTCCTTTGTGTGATGAAAGAAAAGGGCAGTCTCATAGCGGCCATATAGAGAAAATAATTGAACGATTAAATACGCATGTAAGCATAGATAAGCCATGTGTTCGCCTTTGTATTAACTCTTGGGCTTCAGACCTCGATTGTTGTCCGCTCCTTTTTACAACTTCACTCCCACCCTTTGGTAAACAAGGCTAACAAGTCGCGTAGAAGTGTGTTGGCTTTGTTTTGAATTTAGCTAGGAGGACAGAAAATCCTATCAAATAAGAGGTGGTGTATGGGAAAAAAGCATGCTTTTCGGACCTATAATCTTATAGTCCTCTAAACTAAATATTTTAAGAAATTTTATATTAAAAAGCACCTCAAAATTCAATGAGATGATACCCGAGAGAGTCATTCATGTGGCAAGGATGAGGTCTATCCACAAATTTTATCTGTTGCTGCCATATGATGCAACCATCTAGTTACTTCGTTGAGGCGAGTATCTATGTTGACTTTGTAGGGCCATCTACGACCTAAAGTAAAGTCCACGAGCATGGTCCAATAGACTTACTTCTGAGATCAACTCTTGATTTTCACAAAATAACATCTGACTACTCTATGTTCATTAGACGAAGGCCTTCAAGTACTGTGATTCGTGCAGTGTATGCTAATAACACGGTTATCACTGGTGATGACATCACATGCATTCTTGAGATCAAGGCCTTCATCCAGAAGGTATTCGTCGCCAAATACCTTGGTCAACTCAGATACTTCCCAAGAATTGAGGTGATATGCCACAGTAAAGGGACCACATTGTCACAGAGGAAGCATTGCCTATATGTTCTTAAAGAAGCCAACTTACTTGGATGCAAGCCATTAGTTGTTCAAGTTGAACAATAGAGACATGCCATCTCGATCCTGCATTTGAAGATACCACACAATATAGAAGCCAAGTGGGAAACTGATATATCTCACTGACACTAGACCTGATATATCGTAGGTTGTGAGCAGAGCCAGTCATTACATGAAGAAACCTCACTACAACCATTGGGCAGGATGTTCTTCTAATCCTTCGAAACATGAAGGACTATCCAAGAAAAGGCTTATTCTATAGGGTTAATGGCCACACCAATGTCACCTCCTATCTCCTATGTAGACACTGACTATGCTAGTTCTCATGAGGACATGCGCTTTACTATTGGTTTTGTCATGTTTGTTGATAACAATTTTTGATACCTAGAAAAGCAAGAAATATATAGTTTCCTCTAGATTAAGCACAGAAAGTACAGAGCAATAACTCAAGCCATTTGCGAGATTACCTGGTTGATTTCCTTTCTAGAGGAACTTGGACTTCCTTTTGCCGCTCCAATTCCTCTCTACCATGACAACAAGCCCGCAACGTACATCACTATTAATCATGTTTTCCGTGAGCAGACAAAGCATATTGAGGTTAAAAAACTATATCATACATAAATCTCCATAAATTTGAAGTAAATAAATGATTTTTAGCATAGTTCTTCAATATTGAAAATGAATAAAGGGTTAGATACATTGTGTTTGGTAGCTTTTTATATGACCTTTAAAACTCTTTCGTGTAAAAATATCCATGCTTTTCGACTTCTTCCATTGTCATATTTTATATCATATATTTGATACTTGCAAGAAGCTAAGAACTTAAATTTTAAATCTATATTTTTACAAGCATCCGCCTATTGGTTCAATTGAAAATTCTTGTAAAATTTTGCACAAAAAGCCACCGCTGTGCAACATAAATAAATTTAGAGTTTGTTACGTTACAATTTTCTTTATTCCCTTTTAAATCTCATCAAAATACTGTTAGACAAAAGGGAGTCTTTGTTATGATTCATAGAGAAACCCTAGGCTCTCTTATATAGGGAGAGGCCTGAGGGTAAATTACATGGACATCTAAATAAACGAGAGAAATAGCAACAAGATACGGAAACAATTATTAATACTAGAAACTATCTCTACACTCCCCCTCAAGGTGGAGCATAGATGTCAATCATGCTCAGCTTGGATGAACATCTCTGAAACGGTCCTCTGAGCAATGGCTTGGTGAATACATCAGCCGTTTGGTCTCCTGAGCTAACATGGGTCGTGGATATCAATCCTCTCTGGATCAGGTCCCTGGTGTAATGGCAGTCAACTTCTATATGCTTGGTCCTCTCATGAAAAGCTGGATTGTTGGCAATAAACAATGTTGCCTAATTGTCACATTGAAGCTTCATAGGTAGAGGTACAACTACATGTAAATCTTCTAATACGGAGCGAACCCACATCATTTCCGTGCTGGCTTGGGCCATTGCCCTGTATTCGGATTCCGCACTAGATCTTGCCACCACCGTTTGTTTCTTACTTTTCCAAGACACCAGAGAGCCTCCAACAAAAACTGCAAACCCTGAGGTTGATTTTCTATCCTTAGGGCATCCTGCATAATCTGCGTCAGCACACGCTGAGATGGATAAGTCTGCACTTTTTCTGAAAAGTAGTCCTAGCCCTGGAGAAGACTTCAGATACCTCAGTATCATGTGTATAGCATCCATGTGAACCTGTCTCGGTTGCTCCATAAACTGACTCACCCGGTTAACTGCGAATGCAATATCTGGACGGGTTATAGTAATGTAGAGGAGTTTTCCCACCATCTCTCTATATCTCCTCTTATCCACTTCATCAGTATCATCATCATATAACTTCATGCTGGGGTCCATGGGGATACTAGATGGTTTGCACCCATCCATACCGGTCTCCACCAGGAAGTCTGTAATGTACTTCCGTTGTGTCATCACCAAACCATGTGCATTCCTAGCAAATTCCAACCCCAGAAAATATCTTAGGGTTCCAAGATCCTTTGTAACAAACTGACGACCTAGGAATGCCTTTGCCCTTGCTATGCCCTGAGCATCGTCTCCTGTAACAAGAATATCATCCACATAGACCATTATGACAACCGTACCTGTTGAGGTCTTCTGGACAAACAACGAGTGATCTGCATTGGACCTCCTGAATCCCTGTTGCTCAATTAGATTGGACAGCTTCTGGAACCATGCTCGAGGACTTTGTTTGAGGCCATATATCGCCTTGTGAAGTCTACAGACCATATGCGTCTCCCCCTCAGCAGTAAACCCGGGTGGCTGCTGCATGTAGACTTCCTCCTGCAAGTCCCCGTATAGGAAAGCATTCTTGACATCTAGCTGAGAAATACTCCAGTCACGAACCACTGCAACAGTTAGAAGAATACGGAGAGTTGAGTGTCTCGCTACTGGAGAGATTGTATCCATGTAGTCCACGCCATATGTTTGTGTAAATCCACGGGCGACCAAGCGTGCTTTGTACCTATCCAGCGTGCCATCTCCATGATATTTGACTGTGAAGACCCATTTGCAGCTCACAACAGATGCATCAGGAGGTGCAGGGACCAACGACCATGTGCCACGGGACTGCAAGGCCCCCATTTCTTCTTCCATAGCTGATCTCCAGCACTCACTCTTCAAAGCTTCCTGGTATGTCCGGGGTATGACCACGGAAGACAATGCTGTGGCAAACTTCTGGAAATCACCTGTGAGTCGGTGGAATGAAACCTGTGAAGCCATTGGATAGGAAGCACACTGCCGTCTCTGTTTCCGAATAGCAATCGGAACATCAAGATCATCATCTGGGTCTACCTGTAATGAGTCATCCTGCATATGTACCGAACCTGACCCGTCAGTAGTAACCTCATCCGAACATACCTGAGGCGTAGTGATTGGCTGGTCTGTCGTCTGAGCAGGACCTGGGCGACGCGTATAACGGTGAGGAAATGGTGATATGATTTGCTGTGGAATGGGTGGAGGTGGGGATGGTGGTGGTGGTGGTGCTGGCATAGGAATTGACACAGGAAGCGACTCAGGTGAACTCGAAGTAGGTGGTGGTGGAACATAAACATCATCAGTGGTGGTAGATGGTACCATTCTGTCCCCAGCTGGCGAGAAATACATAACTGACTCGAAGAAGGTGACATCCGCACTAACAAAGTACCTGTTGGTTGTAGGATCATAACAGCGGTATCCCTCTGGGTTCTAGAATAACCAACAAAGACGCACTTGACTGCTCTTGGAGAGAGTTTGTCAAGGCCAGGAGAAAGACGATGGACAAACGCCACAACGCCAAAGACACGTGGCGGCAGAGAGAAGAGCTCCTTGTCAGGAAAAACAAGGGAGATAGGTATCTTTTCTCCAAGAACAGAGGATGGCATTCTATTGACTAGATAGCATGCAGTAAGAACAGCATCCCCCCAGAAAGAAATAGGAGCACAACTTTGGATCAACAGGGTACGAGTAATATCCAAGAGGTGACGATGCTTTCGTTCCGCCACACCATTTTGTTGAGATGTATATGCGCAGGTGGTCTGGTGGATAATACCTTTCGATGACAGGAATATAGAAAGAGAGCGTGTACAGAATTCCAAGGCATTGTCAGTTCGAACATATTTGACTGGGGAAGAGAAAATATTCTGTACTTCATTAATCAAATTTTTGATAACATCTCCTGCTTCAGATTTATTCTTCAAAAGAAAAACCCAAGAGACACGAGAAAAATCATCGACTACCACTAGATAAAACATGTGTCCCTGGTGATCGGGAACACGACTTGGACCCCATATATCTATATGTAACAACTCAAAAGGGGAGCTAGTGCTCCGACTCTGACGACTTGGGAAGCTCGACCTATGATGCTTTCCCAACTGACATGTTTCACAGCGAAACGACGAACTTGGAGAGATCTGGGGCAGGAGATGGCGCATTTTCTGGATCGGAAGGTGACCAAATCGAAGATGCCAAAGGTAAGGAGAGACTGGTCCAGCGGAGTGAGAAGAGACGCCAGCATAGGATTCCCGAACCAGTCTATATAAACCGTTCTGCTCAGAGCCACAGCCAATCACCTTGCCCCTGAGTATGTCCTGAAAAATGAGAGAAGACGGGTCAAAAATAGCACGACAATTCAAGTCCTTTGTAATCTGACTAATAGACAGCAAATTCAGTGAGAACTCAGGGGCATGCAAAACATTCTGTAGCTGCATAGTGGGGGATAGGAAAACCTCCCCCTGTCCAACAAGGGGTGAGTGGGTACCATCTGCTATCTGTACTGAGCGGCCGGGTGGGATATCCCTGTAGGCCTGTAATCGTCCCCTATCTCGACAAAGATGATGTGTAGCACCGGAATCTATAACCCAGTCAGATATATCATGAGAATGTATGGGTGCTGATGAACTACCTGAGCTACTAGCTGCAGCGGATGAACTGGCAGAGGCGGTGGCAGCAATGTCTGAAGAGCCACCAGAAGAATCACCAGAAGAATGTGGCATAATATCGCGGAGACGGGCCACAAGTTCGTCAAATCTATGATCAGCAGTAGACGGTAATGGAGACTGTGAATGCTCAGCAACCCGTGCCGATGCGGGGAACCCATGCTTTGAATAGCATGTCTCCTCCAAGTGTCCAGTTCTGTGACAATACGAGCATATCTGACTGAGGCGACCTCTTCCTTGAGGTCCACGGCCACGTCCACGACCACGTCCAAACGACGGTCCACCTCTCCCACGCGAGGCTGCCATCGCAGATGGGGGTGGAGTAGAGGGGCTGGAGGAAATTGGAATGCGACTGAGTCTTCTGTAGACGTCCTCCACTGGAGGAATAACTGCATCTGCTAGAATCTGTGACCTCGCAGCATCATACTCGGGATCGAGAGCAGCAAGTAGAACGCCCACCATAGTGGCGTTCCGAAACGCCTTCTGCTGCTCCGGAGTAGCAGTCAGAGGAATGGTACTGTATAGCTTCTCGAACATCCCTCTCAGGGATGTGTAAAGAGAATGAAGAGGTCTGCCTGCCTGCTTCATCGTAAAGATGTCATCTTGAAGCTGCAACATCTTTGTCTCGTTTCGCACCTGCGAATACGTAGCAGCAAGAATGTCCCGCATCGCCTTTGCAGTGGGCTGATGGAGAACATCGTTAGCAATCTCCATCGTCAACGTACCAGACAACCAGACTTTCGCGTATGCGTCGTCAGCCTCCCATGAGGCATAGATCCCTGTCTTCTCCGCAGGCTCATCTTCGGTAAGAATATGTTTCTTACCATTTGATTTCATGAGGCTCATGAACTGCATAGCCCATAGCTCATAGTTAGACCCGTCCATCTTCACTATTGGCGCAGGACCTTTGAACGCGTCGATGGAGGGAGAATCGCCTTTCGATTCTGACATACTGCTGCTCGAAGAAGACGAAGGGAAAATAGACACTGTGCTGAATGTCTACACCAACTGCATAGGATTTGAGTGCATGTGTAGACTTTTATGCACTCAAATCCATAACGCTGAGGAAGAGGGGTCTAGGGCACGCTTCCAAGGAAGCAAACAGCCCTTGAAAGGCCTTGAGAGCGACGCCTACGTACTGCAGGAGGCCACCGGAACCCCTACTACGACAGATGGGATTCCCGCTGGGGCTGTGAGGGCGGCAGGGGGTGCCGCTGCAGCTGTAGGGGCGGCAGGCGGTTGCCGCAAGGGAGCTGGCTACCGCTGGGGCGGCAGGCAGCGGCTGGCGGGGCTGCTAGGGCAGCAAGAGGTGCCGCTGGGGCGGCTTGCAGGGGCTGGCGGAGCCGATAGGGCGGTAGGCGAGGCCGTTAGCGGCTGGTTGCCGCTGGGAGGGAGAAGGCGGCGGATGGAAGAGAGGAGAGAAGAGGTGGGGCGGCGGGTGGGGTAGGGAGAAGAGCCCTAGGGTGGTTCTGATACCATGTTAGACAAAAGGGAGTCTTTGTTATGATTCATAGAGAAACCCTAGGCTCTCTTATATAGGGAGAGGCCTGAGGGTAAATTACATGGACGCCTAAATAAACGAGAGAAATAGCAATAAGATACGGAAACAATTATTAATACTAGAAACTATCTCTACAAATACCATTAAAGATATCTCCTTTCTCACAATAACCCAACTAAATTGTATTAAAATAATGCAACTAACGTGTTTATTAATATACATTTATCAAACGTAGAAATTAAAACGTCTCCAATATTTAGTTAGAGCACATCAAGCAACCTCTTCATCGAATTCAATAGTAACCCCAATTGTAAGTCATATAATCTTCTTTTAAAAAAAGACTGAAAAGGAGAAAGGTAATTACAAAATTTTAAGTGGAAGAGGACTAAAAAATATCAAAAAAATTCAGCACATGAGGCTTACGTATTGTCGCCTTACCGCCTCAGGACTACCTCAACCTTCCGAGGTACACACCTCATCAAAACTAGTTTAGGCATCAGTCCAATGCTAAAAGCCTCGCCTCGATCTCCTGGACCACCTCGAGGCTACATTTTCATGCCATGCTTGTAAGTTGTAACCCTTTTGGACTATTATGTAATCGTCACCGAATAGGTACTAAGGTCTCACACTATATAACAAACCTTACACCTGAATAAAATTTAGTACGTTGCATTCTTTATTTTTCTCCACAATATATGCAAGGATACAGGTAAGGAGATGTGGGAGGAGTTGTCTTAGACTTATTCCCAATAGACCACCAAATCTCGTCTTGCTAACTGTAGAAAAGAATGTTTTGTTATCTTTATTCCAATGGGTTTAGGGGTCCTTATATAGGAAAAAGCCTAAAAACCCTAGATAGTCCAAGAAAGGGAAAAAATACAGAACTGCCCCTTATTGGGGTTACAATAAGAAACGTCTCATAATTACTAACACTCCCCCTCAAGTTGGAGCATATTTATCAGTCATGCCCAACTTGGATATAATCCATGACAGGCGTTTCTTTGGTAATGCCTTTGTAAAGGCATCTGCAAGCTGTAGATCAGTACTGATGTGTGGAGTGGTCATTCTTCCAATTCTGACTGCATCTCGTATGAAGTGGCAATCAATTTCTATGTGTTTGGTTCGTTCATGAAATACAGGATTTATGGCAATGTAGGTTGCAGATTTGTTGTCACAGTACAGGGGAATAGGTGTAGTGACGTTAATACCAAGCTCCTGAAGAAAGGCCAATAACCACATGATCTCACATGTGGCATTGCCCTATACTCTGCTTCTGCACTTGACCTGGATAAGACGGTTTGCTTCTTGCTTTTCCAGGTAACAGTGTTTCCTCCAACCATCATAGTGTAGCCTGTAGTCGAGCGTCGATCTTCTGGAGAGCTTGCATAATCAGCATCTGCATAGGCAACCATGTCCGTGTGTCCATTTGCTTTGTAGGAGAGTCCACGTCCTGGAGATTCCTTTAAGTATCGAAGAATTTGGAGAACATCCTGCCAGTGGCTGTAACATGGTTGTTCCATATGTTGGCTTGCTCTGCTTACTACATAGGAGATATCTGGTCTAGTTACGGTAAGGTAGAGAAGTTTACCAACGAGGCTTCTATATCGGGAGACATCCTCAAAGGCTGAATCAGATGAGGTGGTATGCTTCTTTACCTTACTGTAACTAGACCAGATATCTCCTATGCAGTAAGCAGAGCAAGCCAACATATGGAACAACCATGTTACAGCCACTGGCAGGATGTTCTCCAAATTCTTCGATACTTAAAGGAATCTCCAGGACGTGGACTCTCCTACAAAGCAAATGGACACACAGACATGGTTGCCTATGCAGATGCTGATTATGCAAGCTCTCCAAAGATCGACGCTCGACTACAGGCTACGCTATGATGGTTGGAGGAAACACTGTTACCTGGAAAAGCAAGAAGCAACCCGTCATATCCAGCTTCTTCCATGATGGCTCAGGGCACTACTAAAAAACTGAAGGGATCCGGGAACTATGTTCTGTGGTCCCGATCCTTCAAGATTTTCATTTGTGGCCAACGTAAGAACTATGTTCTTACCACTGTCCCGCTTGCTGCGACAGACAAGGATTATGATACTTGGTATGCTTCTTTGGATTAGCAGGAATACCAGAGGGCTTGCATCCAAGAAGTCCTGCTTCAGTAAGCATGTCCATGAAGTACTTCCTTTGTGAGAGGTGAAGTCCTTCGGTAGTGCGAAGTACTTCTATGCTTAAGAAGTAGCGTAGAGATCCAAGGTCCTTGGTAACAAATACCTTTTGAAGGAAGGCCTTGATTTCTGATATCCCATTGTAGTCATCACCTGTGATAACCATATCATAAACGTAGACTGCCAGTATAACGGTTCCAGTTGCTCTTTTCCTGACAAATACAGAATAATCAGATGTCGTCCTCTGGAAACCAAGAGTGGTTATTTCTGTAGTAAGCCTGTCAAACCATGCTCTTGGACTTTGCTTGAAACCATATATGGCCTTGCGAAGTCGACATACATACTCCCCCTCGACTTCATAGCCCGGAGGTTGTTTCATATATACCTCCTCATCAAGATCGCCATAAAGAAATGCATTCTTCACATCCAGCTGAAAGAGGGGCCAAGATTTGTTTGCAGCAATAGAGAGAATAGTTCGGATAGACCCCATCCGTGCAACAGGAGAAAATGTCTCAAAATATGCCACCTAATGCCAATAGTGCATATGAATCTGCCCTCTCTGATACTTACTATGATGCATCTGAACAACATACTAGTGATAGTCAGCCCTCTTTTACTGCCTCAGAATATGCTCGAATACGACAACTACTGCAGAATACTCCCGCTCTGATACCATGTAGAAAAGAATGTTTTGTTATCTTTATTCCAATGGGTTTAGGGGTCCTTATATAGGAAAACCCCTAGAAACCCTAGATAGTCCAAGAAAGGGAAAAATACAGAACTGTCCCTTATTGGGGTTACAATAAGAAACGTCTCATAATTACTAACACTAACATTTATATGCAGAATTTGGTCTATCTCTCAGGGAGGCTCCTCTCTTATTCAAACTATTAATAGATTACATGTCTGTACGAGGAACTTGTTTTGCAACCAGTTTGCTACCCAAATAGGTGACAACACTTCAGGTGTCTCAACAATATTTTTGGTATTTTCGATTTGCAGCAACTTGATTCCACTCTTGGTCACTCATACGAAGGCTGGCTGATAGAGACCATAACTTTCCCTGTGTCACCTGGACTAGGTGGTCATTCTAAATTTCAGAGTGGTGTGGACAAGGTCGTGACTCTGGACGTGATTGAGGACGTAGTTTTTTTTATGAGAAGTTGGGTGCACCCCCATCTCAGGGGCCACCACCTGGATTATATTAATAAAAATGGTTTAAAAGATTTACAGGAGTCAAGATCCCCAAAGGGTACAGAGAGCGTTACAATGTGCAACAATATTGTCTTCGTAGTTACTTTGATTGTAAAAGATTTTGTCGTTCCTCCCCATCCAGATCGCCCACAGGGTTGCGAAAGGTTTCCAGTTTTCTGCCATGCCATCTCTGCGTGCTCGCCTCATAGATGCCCAAAACTCAGCAATGCCATCCATTTGTAGCCAAGTATGGCCGAGTACCCACCAAACCTGTACCGAGCCCTGGCATTTCAAGAAAAGGTGCCCCGAGTCCTCCGCCTCCTCCTCACATCGATCACAGCGTGTATCTTCAATGCCCAACAACCGACCTCTGCACACTTTGTCCAGCAATCGACCTCGACGAAGACACCAGAGGAACACCTTAATTCTGCTCAGAATGTTTGCACTCCACACGATTTTAACATCTTCCACCAACTCCTGATCAAGGACCTGCTCTTGACTGCTGAGCGCATCGTACGGCCTCCTAACTGAGAAAAGACCGTCCGACCATTGGAAGTGGTCCCTACCCCCGGATAGCACGTTAATCTGGGGCAGGACCTCCTGCATCTGCAAAAATTCACCTAACCGCTGGTCCGAGAGAGCCGAGTGAAACAAAGGGGCCCAGCTACCCGTAGCCCCAGCATGCGCCATAGTGATGTTCTTCGAGTCTGCCAAGGCGAAGAGATGAGGGAATCTATCCCCGAGGGTCCCCGCTACTGTCCAGTCGTCCATCCAGAAACGGAAAAGGTTACCATCACCAATCGTCGGGCGTAATCGGTACAGAATCTGCGGGAGAACAATACAGATACCGACCAAAGGAGGGATTCATGCCGAACCCTGTTCGCGACAAGCTGGCACGACACCCCATAAATCGTCCGAATTAACCTGACCACCAAAGATGTCGAGTTGCCCCAAATGGAAATGATCCATTTCGAGATCAACGCCTTGTTCATGTTTTGCACATCACGGATGCCGAACCCACCATCTTCTGTTTTCTTCGTCATGTCTTCCCAGTTGACCAGATGTATGCCGCTCTTCTGTTGTCTCCCATCCGACCAAAAGAAACTACTCATGATGGACTCAATTTTCCTTCTCACCCCCACCGGCAGCAACCTCGTAGAGTAGAAGAAAACTGGAATCGCCGCATGAACATGCTTTAGCAGAACGAGTTTACCTCCTTTGGACAAGGTGACCGCTTTCCAACCCGCCAACTTTCATTCCATCCTTCTGATGACATCATCCCAGTCTACAGACTTCAGCTTTCCAGACACCAATGGTAAGCCTAAGTAATGAATCAGCAGGGACCCCAAGGGGCAATCCGTGAGAGCAGCCACGGCATTCCGTTCAACCTCCGTCATCCCAAACGCAATCACCATGGATTTTCTCTTGTTGATCTCCAAGCCCGCCAGATGGCCGAAGATATGGACCAACTGTACCGCATTTGTGGATTGTTCCTCAGTATCCCCGAGAAAGAGAACAGTGTTGTTCGTATACTGAAGTAAGGGGATGGATATATCTCCCCTACGGTAGCCCTTACACCAGCCCGAGTCAACCGCCTCCCTGAACAAGACGCCCAGAGCGTCCGATATCAGAACAAACAACATCGGAGCCAGGGGAGCCTCGTCTGACCCCCCTCTGCGGTTGGAAGAACCCCCCTTCCGGCTTGTCATTAACCATCACTGAGAATGAGGAAGTGGTGACGCACCTCTTGATCCAGTCAATCCACAACTCCGGGAAACCCCTCCTGCGTAAAGAGACCCAGAGGAATTTCCAATCCACACTATCATAGGCCTTAGCATAATCAATCTTCCAGAGAATTTCCCTTGTCTTGGATCTCTTCCAATCCATACATATCTCAGAAGCCATGACTAGCCCCTCAGCCATCTGTCTAACAGGGATGAAGGCGGACTGCCCATCCAACACCACTGAACCCAAGACGGACCTAAGACGATTAGCTAATGTCTTTGCAATAATGAGGTAGATGCCGTTGGAGAAAGCGATGGGTCTGAAGTCATCAACACTGGTGGGTGTGTCATTCTTCGGCAACATGAAGAGCATAGCACGGTTGACCTTCTCGAAGCCTCTGTTTCCCATTCTGAATCCATTGAGCACGTCCATGATATCCAACTTCAGTAGATCCCAGAATTCACGGTAAAAAAGAACGGAAAACCCATCCGAGCCCGGGGCCCCGTCTACATTTAAAGACCAAACCACATCTTTGACCTCGTCCACCGTGAAAGGAGTAAGCAAGGAATCCGCCTGCTCAGCCGAAAGAGCCTTCGCCCCTCTACCTAACCACCCCCAACCGCTCCTACTCCTCCTCTGAGAGACCGCAGTGAAGTCATCCCTCAATGCTCTCCCCAGCGCCGACTCCCCTAACACCCGAGACCCTCCCACCTCTAACTCTTGCAGGAAATTCCGTCTCCTTCTCCCCGAAACCATGGTATGGAAAAAACGCGTATTAGCATCGCCTTCTTTAATCCATCGCTGCCGGGAGCGTTGTCGCCACTCTACCTCCGCCTTTTTATCCTCAAGGATCAAATCCGCCAAACAGGTATCCCTCTGCGCTCTCTCTTCCTGATTGAGACTCCTGTCCTCCTCAACTGAGTCTAAGCGGGAGACGGTTGCCTGAACTTCTATTCTCCTATCTCTTCGCCTCGCCCTGACCTCCCTTCCAAAGGACGCGAGAAAAGATCACAGGTGGTGCAGCTTCGCCGCAAAACGATTCACCGCAGAGCCTCCACCTGCTCCACACTCCAATTCTCAGCCACCAGCTCCCTAAAACCGTCCTCGAGGAGCCAACTTTTCTCGAATCTGAAATAGAATCTGCCCCTCCCCCCCTCCTCAGATGACCAGAGGATTGGAGTGTGGTCCGAATGCGCTCGTGGGAGGGCCCAAGCACGCGACAAGGGGAATCTATCAACGGACGCCTGCGACAAGAGGAATCGGTCCAGTCTCGACTTAGCGCGCACATTGTGCCAAGTGAACTTGCATCCCGTGGCATCAAAAATGGACAAGCCAAGACTGTGAGTAGCCTGCCGAAAGTCCGCAGACCCCAAGTCGCGGCCTCCCAAACCACTAAGACGATCCTCCTCCAGCAGCGTCAGGTTCAAGTCCCTACCAATAATCCATGCCTCACCCTCATACTCGTGCCTCAGTTGCTCGAGCTCCGTGGGCAGGGTCTGACCCTCACCGCCAGATGGCCCATAGACGTTAGTCAACCAGATGCAATCCCCACTGTCACATCGCTGAAGAGTCACGGAGAGGCAGGACCGCGACTTGGATTCGGCCAAGAGATCAAAGAGGTCGCACCTCCAGCCAGTGAGCATGCCCCCCGTCGCACCCCTGGCGCCCAGCTCCACCACGGCAAACCGACCGTCACCACAAAGGGTCAAATCATTCGCGAGGCGGCCCTCAGCAAACTTGGTTTCTTGTAGGAGGAAGATGTCAGCCCCCGCTTCAGCTATGAGGTTCTTCACACACATCTGCTTGTCTGGATGTCCTAGTCCTCTTACATTCCAGGATAAAATCTTTAAAGGCATAGATCACTTGCAACCTTCTTTGGGGGCACCAGCTCGAGGCGAGCTGCCACGGTCCTGTCAAGAGCGAGGAACCTATTGGATGTGGCCAGCGACAACCTCTGAAGTGGGGTAGAATCCTCACCCTCCATGGATCAAAGAAATCTCCAATCTTCTAGCACGTATGTTCGATGAGCGTCTTGTATACTGGGCTCCGAATCTTAAGTCCCCACCCTCCTGCAGCCTGCACTCCTCTAGGGCCGACTTGAGAATCACCGGAGCAATCAACCCCTCGGTGGCAGTCGTTGAGGTCGAGTCACCCGACCCAACCCCCTCCTCCTCAGTTTGGGGCACCATGGGGGCCTCCCTCCCCAAACGGGACGCACCGGTGCACACCTGCTGACTTGGAAATGCCGAGATAGAGTCGTCTTTCCTTGGCGATGGGGTACCACTGGTCACAAGCGGGGAACCAAAGATAGTTGACCCCGACGCATGGGGACTCTGGTTATCATCCTCATCCGATCCCCGTGGGAACTTCTCGGGTGATATGATCGGGCCCAACCGGATCGCCTCTGCTTCAACTCCGGAAGGACCCGTCTCAACACCTTTCGCGGACCCCATCCAAAACTTGTTCCCGAGTTTATCCGAGTAATTGGTAAAGGTAAAGCGCACCTTTCTTAAAAGACCAAGATCTCTCGACCCCCGTGCCGCACTGTCCTGGTCAGCAATGAAATTACCGAAGCGGATTGGTCCTAGGAAAGTGGAGAGCGGTTCCACTTCACTCGCCGCTTCAACTACCGACTGTTCCAGTTCCCCAGAGAGTCGGTCGCACTCCTCAGGCGGCCGCTCCTGTCCCGACTGCTCAACTTCCGTCGGAGGCATCTTCACCGCTTCTGGCCGCATCGACATCCTAAAAGCAGGGGCACGGGTAGCACGATCATGATCTTCGCACTCGGCCGCCACAAAATCCAAAGAATCAGCCCGCTGTTTGACCGAGCAATTTGGTCTCGCGTCAGCAAGATGGATGAGGACGCGGTTGCCTCTAACCAAGAGATACCTCCAACCTAAAGCCGTCGCCGAGACCTCCTTCACTTTGACGATCGGGTCTAAGGGTTCGCCGATTCTGCTGCCCGAAGCCACCACCTCCTGGATCACCACCACCCCGTTAAGCAGGTTGTGAAAGTCCTTCTCATTGCGAAAACCAACCGGAGCCCCCGAGATGGAGAGGAACGTCACCCTCGCCAGTCGGGTCACACCGTCCGAGAACCTTGGAGATTGTCACTTCAACAAGGAGCTCCCTTCCTTAGACCGTCGCAGCAGTTCTCCAAATTCGGGAGCTGACAAACCCCTCGCGACCACGCGCCAAGGCATCAGCTGAATAATATCCCCACAAAAATGCGCCGCCGAGACGAGGCCGACGTCCGAGGAAGCACAGAACAAGGCATCTCCCTGACTACCACCTTCCCCCACCAAGGAGTCCGAGATACCAATAGCAATGGAGGCCTCCCGTCTCAAGGGACAATTGCGAAAGCTATGCGAATGACGCCGACATCCAAAGCACCTCATTGGCTCACGACAATGCCGAGCCCAATGCGACGTGGAACCACACCGATAGCACCCCTTCCCAAAAGGATTGGGAAAGCCACAGTGGGAGCCAGACCTGATAGCGACCGACCTCTGCCTGGCTCCCCGCCTCCTCCGAACAAGTTGCCAAATCCCGTCAACAGAGTCCTCCCCTCCATCTGGGCGCCAAAGACCGTCAGCGAGACCCTGCCTTGCGAGCCATCCGATGTTTCCCGAAAGCTGCTCCAGCCTCTCACCACCCCTCGGTCTCTCGCCGCCCCTCAGCCTCTCACCGCCCCTTAGCCTCTCGCTGCCCCTCAGCCTCGCACCGCCCCTCAGCCTCTCGCCGCCTCTCATTTACCCTCAATATATGTACTAGTATAGGATGGACCACCCATCTGACACGCAGTAGGGAAAGTTTGGTAACCCCTTCGAGGTTAATCAAGCTTCTCTCGAGTTTGATGATTTCTTTGCTGAGACAACTCTTAAGCAAAGACAGACGGGATAGATTGTCTAATTCTCATTTGCAAATTATCCTTGAGCCATGCAACTATTACACATTAAACCTTACACAAGTATTAATCATGCACCTACTGTCAATATAGCTACTACCTCAGGTATTGTATCCAATTATGTTTCTCCATCTGCACTAGCATGGATAAATTGACCGAGGAGCCTTGCCTCATCTGACGGGAGGAGATAGTTCTCTGACTTCCGCCCAGTCTTCTACACATGTGAGATATGTTCAATTGGTGAATGACGCTTTTTCTCAGTTACTCATATTGGAGTAATAAATTCTTTTCTAGACTCAAGCTTTCTGGAGTTTTTTATCCTTCTGACTTTCCTTTGGGCTTATTATATGTGCATAGATTGTGTTCTGATCTCACTTCTAGAGTTTTTTTTTATGAGCATTTTTGCTATTTTCGGGACATCTAGATTCCAGAGTCCAGACAACGAAAATCTTTGGTGGACTATAAGTCTATAAGAAGATTGATCTATACTCTCTTGATGTTCCTATCGACGCATGTTTTGCTGAAGCCACTTCGATTGTTGCTAACTCGTTCATATGGCACGTATATCTTGGTCATGCATCCTACATAGCTCTCTCAGATGTTCAATAAACTGACCATATTCGAGCTCTTTAAGTGTGAGGCCTATTAGTTTCAAAAAAATCATAGATTGTCTTCCTCGCATGACTGAGCCATGTCATCATTACCCTTTTGCTACTGTACATGGTGATATTTGAAGACCTTATCAGATATGTAATATGGATAATTACAAGTATATTGTTGACTTTTTTAATTTATAGCATTTTTGTTGGGTCTATTTGATGAAGGAATGGGTAGAGATTAATCAAATTGTCAAGACCTTTTTTAGGATCATAAAAACTTCTCTTTCTAAGAGCATTAAAAATTTCAAATTTGGCAATTGCTCTTGAATTTGTTCAAAGCTAGTTTCTTTAATACTATAGGTATCGTGCGCCAAACTTCTTGTTTATAAAACTCACAATAAAATGCAGGGTGGTGGAAAGGAAAACATGCCATCTCTTGGATGTCGCTTGTACCCTGTTGGGAGAAAACAATGACTTGCTTATTCATGAGACCCTAGGATTCTCTTATATAGAGGAGACCCGTTGGAAAAATTACATAAAGAGAACGAAAAGAATCAAGATTATATAAAAGAAACTGAATATAAATAATATCTCAACATTCTCCCTCAAGCTGGAGCGTAGATATCAATTATGCTTATCTTGGAAGAACATCTCTGGAAAGGCCCTCCGGTTAGGGCTTTGGTGAGCATGTTTGTTGTCTGATCTCCTGAACTAACATGAGCGGTGGAGATGAAGCCCTTCTGGATCATGTATCGAGTGGAGTGGTAATCTACCTTGTATATTTGGTCCTCCCATGGAAGGGTGTGTTGTTGGCATTGAAGAGAGCAGCATGATTGTCGCATTTGAGGTGCATGGGAAGTGGCACCTCAATTGTTAGGTCAATAAGAACAAATCTTGTTGGAGTATCTGTTTATATGCGTCACTTATGTGGGGAGATGGGTACCACATCCAAGTCTTTAGTCCTACATCTACCAGTTGGGAGATGTGGAGACTCAGTAAGGGTTATATATAGACCCCGCACCCATTGTATTCAGATGAGAAAAGCAATAGACTATCAACCCTCTGAGGCGTTCTTCTGTGGTTTCATTCCGCTCCTTAGGGAGTAGGGTCCACATTAAATCCCTTGTTCTTCCATGTTTTATATTTATTGCTCGGATACGCTTCCACACAAGGTTTTAAAAAACGTGAGGCGTATCGAGGCGTTTTCCCAGTATTGCCTCGAGGCGTAAGCCTCGAGGCGTATTGAGGCGTAAGCCTCACTCGTGGAAGAAATTTTTTCATAAAACATCATAATTAACCATAATTACAATTTCCAAGTTCTAGATATTTAATAGTTATGAGTAAATACATAACTCCATGACATTTCAAGGCTAACATCATGGTTTAAACATCGAAGTTGTTATATAACACTCTTTTTTGGACTCTAAATCAGTAAGGAGTCAAGTAAATATGAATATGCAAGCACAATAATAGCTAACTCTCTGCAAATTTTAAAGTCTCGAATAAAATTTACTAGAGGGGCTAGATGTAACACAAGATGCATACTAAGAGTAGAGGCATTAGATTTAATATCTCAAGATCCAAATTTTTGTTCATGTTGATATATAAAGAACATGCATAACAAAGTAAAAATAAGCTCAATACTTTAATAAACTGAAAAAATGCATTTTAGTGAATTGTGAGCTTATGGACTTGAACATACTTGTCTATGAAAGATGAAAAGCCCACAATCAAAAAGAAAAGAAAAAAATATTGCAGAAAAAATTCAAAAAATCAGCACACAAATGAGGCTGCGCCTCATAAGCCTCGAGGCTTAAGCCTCACTGAGGCTGCATGAGGCTATAGCCTCGAGGCGTTTTTCCTAGAAAAACGCCTCGAGGCGTACGCCTCAGCGCCTCGAGGCGCGTTTTTAAAAACAATGCTTCCACATTCTTATTTTCTAACATGGTATCAGAGTGGGTCCATTCTTGAGGATTTCAAGTTCTTATGTCTTTATTCGAGATTCGATTTTGAAAATTGTTTGTAAAGATTATTTCAATATTTGAGAGTTGTGATTCATCAAGGAGGTTCTACAGTTTGTTTTCTGGGTTTCGTTGGAAACCCTAATCATGCTTGTTCTTGAAGATCATCAAGAGGGTTTTGTTATGCACTTTGTTTGTGAAGATTTGGCCCCTACATGAGATTTATTGTGTTCGTTGCAGCACCAGGTCCCTAGCAGCACGCGAGCTTCTCTCCAAACAGCAAGCGGCGGGCCATCTGATCGTGCAGCCCACGCTTCAGGCAACATACCCGCAAAAGTCCTTCTAGGGATCCGCATCCAGGCGGTGATGCCCTCTAAGGCTCCTCCGCCTAGCACGCTCCCCTCCAGCGGTGCCGCCCCCTTCATCTTCGAGCAACAACAACCACCAGGAGGCGGCACACCTCCCATCGCTGTGCCCCTGCCGCAGATCTCCATGACTCAGCACAGTTGAAGAACTGCCAAATCACCCCTTTAATTTAATCAAATTAACGATTAAAAGATGTGTTTGTTCGTTGTAATCAGGAAATTAAGGGTTAATAAAAAATCGTAAATTTTAATTAATGTGTCAATTAAAAACAAGCAGTCAATTCATTTTTTACTTGGTAAATTCAAGGTCGAACTCAAGGAGGCAACTATCTCCTTAGGTTGGTTTTTAGTCTATCTAGATGCTAGTTTTTCAAAGGGACATTTTTTTGGTATTTTCCTCTTTTTCACTTTTTATGGGTTTTTAATTAAGAAGATGTAAATAATTGCGAACAAAAACATGATGCATGAATTTTCAAAATAATTTTTAATGCATGAAAATAATGTTATGTTGTGAGGTGGCACAAGGAATAATTAGATGCAATATTTTTGTGATTTTAGTATGAAAATGAAAAAATAGTGATAACGCAAAGTGAGCGGATATGAAGCAAGCAGATCTGAGAAGCAACCCGTCAAATTAGCACGCCCTCTAGTTTTTTATCGCAAGTGATTAGCGAAATAATCTCTGATTAATTTCCCAAAACAAATCCCCTTATTCAATGCACAATTTATTGAGCAAGAAAATTAATGAAAATAAATACAGATGCACAATATGGACAAAATAGAACTTTAATTAATTAATATCAACTAATGCCTCAAAATTAGAATTTCAATGTTCTAGATGAAACGACACCGAATAACGATCAAAACGTTACCAAGAATGTCAAAACCCAACAAATAATGCTCAAGATATGACTAATTGAAGTGCAGGGACTAAATAGTAAATAAAGTAGATAAGTAGTTCGCAGTTATACCCGTAGGGGGGCTTTCTGTAATTTCTGTGAACTGTTGGGTCCTGCAATTAGCCCACGACATGGGTATATCTGTAATTTATTGAAGTTCTAGGGGATGCGTTTGCAATTTTCCCAGTAGTCACGAGCAAATCACGTGATCTCTGGTTTGGGGGCTTCTTTGGAGATAGGCAGAACTGAGAGTCCTCCTAAAGCGTGTGAAGTCGATGAAGATAGTATGGAGCGTGACGCTTTTGGGGTCGATACGCTGCCGGCGGACGTCGGGGAAGTAGGGGCGGTGCAGCGGCTTCGAACTGCTGCCGGCTCCTAGACTGGAGGGTAGAGTCAAAGGCGAGGAGGCTCTGGCATGAAAGAGTGGTCCTGCCCGTGGAGTAGTCGGAATAGAAGACTCCTAGCTCCGGCCAGGAGGCGTCGGTGTCGATGGGAAGGAGATGCGGGCGGAGGCGTGAGGCGATGGAGCTTATTGGAGTTGAGGCCAGCAAAGTCCTCAGCGGAGGGGGTGAGTGTATGCAAAGGTGATGCGGAGCAAGTCGCACACGGAGGACGATGGAGGTTGATCGGAGAATATGGTGAACACGAAGGCGGAGTGTTGGATCGGGATGGAGTACGCGATGGAGGAAGTTGGATTTGATAGCGGTTAAGGAATGACAGAAGAGGGGACGACGATGAAAGGGGGTACCTAGTGTTCGACGGCACGAAGTCCGGAGCGGTGCAGCCTCGCTCGAGGAGAGTTGCAACGAGGCACAACAAACATCAGATTACGCCAAGCAGAGGGAGTAGCCGGTGTTGTCACCACCAGGACGAAGGCCTTTGCTGGTTGAACGACGGATAATCGGAAAGGGAGGAGGCGGCGAGTTTAAATAGTGAGGGTGAGAGGGGATAAGGATAGGCGGCGGCCGATAGGTCGGTGGAGAGAAAAAGGGAGGTGGTTGGTCGGACACGATTGTGCACGAGTGGAGGTTGCGGGAAAGGGGGAGCGGCTTTGTGGGATGTTAACTGGTAGAAGGGTGAAAAGAGCACATGCTAGGCACGTGCGCAGCACACACATAATTTTTTATAAAAATGAAATAAAGGAAATAAAAAGGCTAAAAATGTGTGACATGTGGCGACTCCAGGAGCTGCCACGTGTCAGCTGTAAAAAAATCAAAAAATTAAATCCAAAGATAAATAAGAAAGAAATAGCAAACAACCTCAGATCAAAAAGATTTCTTCACGAAAGTTGCTCGTCTCGATGAGATCTACAACTTTCATGAAGAATCAAGAGCAAAAGAAGTCATCTGTGCAAAATAGTATTTTTGGGTACTCTATGTACATAGAATGCCTTGATTTTTGGATTTCGTAATATTTTGTGATTTTTAATCACAACAACAACAAAGCCTTTTCCCACAATTAAGTAGGGTCGGCTACATGGATTCTTCGCCTCCATTCAGATATATCTTGGGCCAATCCCGGGCGTATATCCACAAAACTAAGATCCCTTCGTATGGTCTCTTTCCAACACTTCTTGGGCCGTCCTCGTCCTCTCTTAGCCGGCTCAACATCCCAACACTCGCATCTCCTAACTGGTGCATCAACTGATCTTCTTTGCAAAGGTCCAAACCATCTTAAGTGGTTTTCTCGCATCTTATCCTCGATCGAAGCTACGCCAACTTTCTTTCTGATTGCATCATTCCGAATCCGATCTTTACGTGTGTGTCCACACATCCACCTTAGCATTTTCATTTCTGCTACATTCATTATCTGCACATGTCCATGGTTCACAGGCCAACATTCAGATCCAAAAAGCATAGCAGGTCTCACAGCTGCTTTGTAAAACTTTCCTTTAATCTTTAAAGGAATTTTCTTATCATAGAAAACAGCAGAGGCTCCTCTCCACTTTAGCCAGCCTGCATTTATTCTATTAGTAACATCTCCATCAATTTCCCCATCATGTTGCAGAATAGATCCCAGATATCTAAAGGAATCTCTCTTCTGAATGTTATCGTCACCAATCTTCACCTCGATTCCTTCACCATTGCTTCCATCAAAGGTGCACTTCATATTCCGTCTTAGCCCTACTTATACGAAATCTTTTAGTCTCCAACTCATGTCTCCATACCTCAAGCTTCTCATTTACTCCATCTCTAGTCTCGTCAATTACCACAATATCATCAGCAAATAACATACACCAAGGTAACTCATCCTGAATGTGACTGGTCAACTCGTCCATAATCAAAGTAAAAAGAAATGGACTCAAAGCAGAACCTTGATGTAAACCAATGTTGATGTCAAAATATCCAATCTTCCCAGACGGGGTCCTTACACAAGATAAAGCCCTATCATACATGTCCTTTATGAGGTTAATGTATAGGACAGGTATTTGTCTCTTCTCCAACACTCTCCACAATATCTCTCGTGGGACAGAATTATAAGCCTTCTCCAAATCAATAAAGATCATGTGGAGGTTCTTCCTTTTAGCTCTATAAATCTCCATTGGTCTCCTCAACAAATGGATGGCTTCAGTCGTTGAGCGACCTGGCATGAATCCGAATCCGAATTTTTAATAAGGAGAAAAATCGAGAAAAAAATACGATAAAATCAAAGATAAATATTTACACAATAACATATTTTTTTGGGATTTTTTTATTAAATAAGAGAATATGAAAATAAAATAAGAATGAAAAAATGAGATATTCGTACAGACTCACAAGAGGCACTCAGACTCGGTCAGTTTCTTTGATTTTAGTCTCATTTTAAATTTGGATTTTTATGGAATTTAATAAAACTTTCATCAAAGAATATAAACAAAAAAATAAAAGAAGAGTTAATTATGAACATAAAATAATAGGTCAAAATCAGGTAAAATGCAAAATGCGTAAAAGAGGCCTAAAACCCAACTTTCACATATGAGCTCTGATTTTTATGAAATCGATCTTGTTTTGAAGGTCTTTGAATATGTATTACTTTAAAAGTGAGTAGACCTAAATCGGACATTGTATGAGAAAGATATGTGTGTTTTTGTCTGTCTATTCTGGAATTTGGGTTCTGTCTTACGTGCCAAATTATTTGAGTTAGTAATTTTTTTGTATTTTTTCTTTAGTTTTGTTAGTAATATGTACACAATGAAGGTTGTTTGGAGTCAATAGGAGTTAGCATGAATTAATTAAAAATGCATGAAATTAGGTAGAAATGTGAAGATGATTATGAATGCAATTATGAGTGTTAAAATGCAGATATTAATTCTAAGTGTTTGAATGGTAAAAATGTCGAATAAATGTTGATATGTTGCTAATTACTTAGGAACGAAGCTCTATTTTCATCTTTTATTATGATGAATCACATATTCATCAATAGTTCTCCTCCTGGCGGAGCCCCGATCGTTCGGCAATCGTACTCGCAGGCGGCACAAGCAGATCCGCCCCTCGCGCACGGAGCCTCCATGTGGTATCCCTCCTACACTCGCTTCCTCCTCTAGGCAATCGGGGGGAGGGGCGCTCCCTTCTAGGGCTCCTTATCACAGGAGCCTCGTAGGGGCCTTCGGGCTGTAGTCATTATCAGAGTGGGGTTCCCATCGTGGGAACCCTAAGTAGGGAGGTGAAGGGCCCAAATGGGCCGTACCTTATTTTTTAAAAAATATGATGTGTTCGACCCATGCGGGCTGAAAATTGAAGAAAAAAAGGTGAGATGAGGCCTAGTCCGTGAGTCAGAAAAAAATAATAAAAGAAAAAAAGAGAGGAGGTTTGCGCTAAAAAAAGAGAACAAAAAATGATGAGATGAAAAGCCATAAAAAAAGAGGTGTCAACGGCTTATTTAAACAAAGAGAGATAAAATGGCTTAAAATGATTTAAAAATGAAATGATGATTAAAAAATGTTTGAATAAAAATACTGTTTGAAAAGTCGAGAAAAATTGTGATCGACTTATTAATGTGTTATGCCCCCAACTTGGTCGATGTTGATTTTCCGACAAGTATGGGAGAAAGGGGGAGTATTGTATAGAGTCACAGGTCCATTCAGATTCCACAGATTCCAGGTCAGATTCAGACATTCCGAGACCAGTCAGATTTCCAGACTTTGGAGATAATCAGACTCGACATTCGGTTGGTTTTGAGTCTTCAGTTTCATACACACACATGTATGCAGTCTTTTCAGATGTGCACATGTTTGCCATCTTTTGTCATGGTCCCCATCACCATCATTCTTGTTTTGTCGGCCAAGGTTTTCATGTGAGCCATAGGGACTCCAGAGTATAAGATCATTCTCTATGCCATGTTGGCAAGGGTTTTCATGTGATTTCATAGGGACTCCAAAGTAGAGTACCATTCTCTATGTCAGATGGAAGAGACCTAGTTCTCTGACAAGGAGACTTCTTCAGACTCCGTTCTCCAGTGATCGTGAACTCCAGTACGAGATCCTTCCGAGGTTCCTATGTTAGAGAATCTATTTCGAGGTCCCTATGAGAGAGACATCTTCAGAGATCTGTGTATGGATAATTAGCGACACCCTTTCTTCGGCCCTTTTCATAGGTGGAGCAGTTGTCCACATGTTGTGGCGGGCCAGAATACTCCAACGACGAGACTCATCTTCAGTTGCAGTGACTCTGACAGGTGCAGTACAGAGCACATGCTCTCCAACGAGGAGATTTAGTTTGACTCACACTCCAGCCCGTTCGTCCTCCTCACCTGCACGGCATGAGAAGCAACATCCTCGACAACAACTGATAGTTGTACGTGTTGAGTTGATATTGTATGTAGTGTCTTGTAGCGTGAGTTGAGTTTTCTTTCTGTTTGTCCAAGCTGAGCATTGCATGATCCAGCTTGAGGGGGGAGTGTTGGAGTATATGTTTATATGCATCACTTATGTGGGGAGATGGGTAAATGGATCGCTCCAAGATCCATTTACCACATCCAAGTCTTTAGTCCCACATCTACCAGTTGGGAGATGTGGAGACTCGGTGGGGGCTATATATAGACCCCCGCACCCATTGTATTCAGATGAGAAAAGCAATAGTCTATCAGCCCTCTGAGGCGTTCCCCCGTGGTTTCAATCTGCTCCTCACGGAGTAGGGTTCCACGTTAAATCCTCCATGTTTTATATTTATTGCTCTGATAAGCTTCCGCGTTCCTATTTTCTAACAGATCTCTATATTAGACTATGTCATGGCCTTGTACTCTGATATGCATTGGATTCAACAATCATTGTCTGCTTCTTGCTCTTCCATGACACTAAGGTAGCGTTTGGCTACCGGGTTACCCTCCCCTTGGGGGAGTTTACCCCCCTTAACCCACATTCCCCTCTCTCCTTGTGGGCCCCTCTTTATTTCTTTTTTTAAAAAAATAAATAAATCAATTTTACATCATCAATCCTATCAAAGAATAATATACTATACCATCATATCATATAAAAATTATAAACTACTCCACTTCTACTCACTTTTCCAAACTTCAATACAATCACATCACAATAACTACTCACTTTTTCAAACTTCAATACAATCATATCACCCCAAACCCACTTCTAACCCACCCCCAGTTTAACCCTCTATCCAAACACCAAAATCCAAAAAGAGGTTACCCTCTACCAGTTTAACCCGCCTTAACCCACCAACCAAACGCACCCTAAGGGACTCCCTGCAAACACTGCAAAGCCAGAGGTGGATTTCCAAAAAGAGGTTACCCTCTACCAGTTTAACCCGCCTTAACCCACCAACCAAACGCACCCTAAGGGACTCCCTGCAAACACTGCAAAGCCAGAGGTGGATTTCCTATCCTTCGGACACCCAATATAATCCGCATCTATACAAGTTGTAGCAGCAAGGGATGCTTTGTTGAATAAAAGATCAGTGTCATGTGAGGCGTTCAGATACCTCAGAACCATATGTATTGCATCAATATGTGCATATCTATGTTGATCTAGGAACCGTCGTACTTTGCTTACTGTAAAGGAAATATTTTGCCTGGTGATGGTCACATATAAGAGCTTCCCAACGAGCTACATGTACCTCCCTTGTCTACCTCCTCAGTGTCATCATCATACAGCTTCATGCTCGGGTCCATGGGAGTAATGGCAGGCATACAATCTGCCGTGTATGTCTCAAAGAGAAGATCTGTAACATAATTTCTATGGAACATCACCGAACCTCGTTGGTTCCTGGCAAACTCCAGTCCAAGGAAGTAGCATAGACTGCCAAGGTCCTTGGTCACAAACTGTTGAGCTAGGAAATTCTTAGCACCATAAATGCCCGGCCCATCATCCCCATGTAATAATGATATCATCAACATAAACAAGTATGGAAGCAGTACCTCTCTGAGTTGTAGAGAAATATTTCATATTTATGTATCGTTTATATATTTTTCTGTTCTTCTGTCTACTTTATGTAGGGAGCCTAGGGCCCAAGGAATAAATAACTCTTTTGATTTTCCCAACATAGTATCAGAGCGACGATCCTAGATTGGAGCTTCAAAACTCTAACCCTAACCCACCTCAAACCTCTCCCATGTGAGTTGTCGATCCCTCCCTCGCGTCGTCGGCCCTCTCTTCCACGTGTTGCCGTCACCCCGACCCCCTTCCCCACGCGAGACGATGCCGGACCCCTCCCTCCGATGCGGAACATAGCCTGAATCCCCGCAGCTTGCTACCACGCCATTGTTGCCGGGACCACGTTGTTGACAGGATCCCACCGCTAGAGCCTAGAGCCCACCATCTTGCCCATGCCGCAGCCCTCCTGTAACTCCGAAAAGGAGTGTCGCCACCCTCCTCTAGAAGCATCGTTGCGAGTCTTCTTTCTTGAAGAGATTGGTTGCATGAGTCTACACATGCAATCAAATCTCTCTATGTCAGCGTAGACAAGACCCTGTCTAGTCTTCAACCCTAGTCTTCTCGAGTTGTCATGTTAGAAAGCAAGGTCAATATTCCCTCCACAGATGCCTTCAAAGGTCCTGCGACTATAGTAAAGATGGATGGGTCAAACTATGAATTGTGGGTTATGCAGTTCATGAGCATGATGAAGTCTACTGGTAAGAAAACACATCCTTACCGAGGAAGAACCGATTGAGAAGATTGGGGTTAACGCCTCATGGGAGGCTGATGATGCATATGCTAAGGTTTGGCTTTCATGTACATTGGCAATAGAGATCGCCATGATATACTCCATCAGCCCACAACCAAGGCGATGTGGGATATTCTTGCTGCTACTTATTCACAAGCAAAGAATGAGACAGAGATTCTACAACTTCAGCATGATATCTTTGCTATCAAACAGAATGGACGACCTCTCCACTCCCTATATACATCCTTGCGTGGGATGTTCAAGAAATTTTATAGCTTCATGCCTCTCACATCTACCCTGAGCAGCAGAAGACTTATAGGAATGCCACCATGGTTGGTGTGTTCCTGACCGCCCTTGATCCTGAGTACGAGGCGGCCCGTTCTCAGATCTTGGCATACTCTACTATTCCTCCTATGGAGGAAGCCTTCCGCAGGCTTAGTCGGATCAATGTTCCATCCTCTACTATCAATCAGACTTCTTCAGCGATGGCGGCCTCTCGAGGTCGAGGAGGCTCTTCTCAATTTCGTGGACGAGCACCTCGCGGCAGAGGAGATCGTGCTCGTCAGTCCTACACCTTCTGCCATCGTTCTGGACATACTGAAGATACATGCTACTCTAAGCATGGATTTTCTGCTCTACTCGAGTGGCTGAGCAGATTGAGCCTCCAGCTGCCTCTTCTATGGGTCAACGATTTGGTGACCTTATAGCACGATTGAGGGGCATTATACCTCCAGCCAGTCTCGCTATGACTTCCTCGGGCTCTGGGAGTCACTCTGATGTGGTTGCTTCAGCCTTTTCCAATACATCCGGTAGCACGTATGCACTCACTGGCAGTAGTAGATCTGATGTTAGAGAATGGATTATGGACTCCGATGCCGCACAGGAGACAGGGGTCAACTTACAACATAAAGACACGTTTCTCCAGGACGAACTGTGGTTATTGCAGATGGGACTCTTTCCCCAATCACTGGACAGAGGGAGATTAGTTTGACACCATCCATGCATTTACAAAATGTGTTGCATGCTCCTGACTTCTCTATGAAGATGTTATCTATCAGTCAGATTACGAAGGATTTTCATTGTCGAGCTATTTTTGACCCATCTTCTCTTGTATTTCAGGACATCCTTACAGGCAAGGTGATTGGGTATGGTCGTGAGCAAGGTCCTCTATCGCTTAACTCGAACTCCGTATGCTGGCATTTCTTCCCTTTCTGCTGGACATCTCTCCCTTCATGTGGCACCTGTGCTTTGGTCATCTCCCGCTCCAGAAAATATGTCATGTTCTGCCTCAGATCTCTCCTCACTCGTCCTTTCAATGTGAGGCTTGTCAGTTGGGAAAGCATCATCGGTCTACCTTTCCCAGTCGTCAGAGACGGAGCAGTAGCTCCATTTTTTTGTTGTTACATATAGATATTTGGGGTCCCAGTCGTATTCCTGATCATCAAGGACATAGGTTTTATCTTGTTGCAGTAGATGATTCCTCGTGTCTGTCTTGGGTCTTTTTATTAAAGAATAAATATGAAGTCGGAGATGATATCAAAACTTCTCTCACGGAAGTACAATATGTGTTTTCTTCTTCTGTGAAATATGTGAGAACTGATAATGCCTTGGAATTCTGTACCCACACTCTTTCCAATTATTTTTCAACCCAAGGTATTATTCATCGGACATCATGTGTCTATACTTCCCAACAAAATCGTGTTGCAGAGAGAAAGCATCGTCATTTGCTTAATGCTACAAGGACTCTTCTCATTCAGAGTCGTGTTTCGCATTCTTTTTGGGACGATGCTGTCCTTACGGCATGCTATCTTATTAATCGCATGCCCTCATTGGTTTTGGGTGAGAAAATTCCCTTCTCCCTTGTTTTTCCTGAAAAGGAATTATTCTCACTTACTCCTCGTGTGTTTGGCTCGATCGCCTTTGTCCACCAATTGTCTCCACGGATTGATAAGCTCTCTTAGAGCTGTCAAGTGTGTCTATGTTGGGTACTCCAGGATACAAAAAGGGTACAGATGTTTTGATCCAATGTTCAGGAAGTACTATGTTAGTGCCGATGTCACCTTTTTGAGTACGTGATGTACTTTTCTCTTACAAGTGATTGATTGACTTCTTCAGACACAGATGATAAGATATATATGCCTCCACCACCATCATCACCTCCTTCATCTCCACCACCATCACCTCCCTCACCACTACTACCGCCACCACCACCTACGATCCTAGTTCCACCATTACCACATCACTATACCTGCCGGCCTACTTCTGCTAATGGTTATCGCTCATCATCTAGCACGTATGAGGTATGATCTGAAAACACATTTTCTAAAGACGGGTCTAATGGTTTACCTGAGCAGGATTCTTTACAGGAGATAAATATGGAGGTTGCTGAATTGGACTTACCTATTGCGCTTCAAAAACAGAAGCGTAGTTGTGTGTCATATCCTATAGCATCTATGGTCTCCTTTGATCGCTTGAGTGTCGATTTCAAGAACTTTGCTATTGTCTTATATGTCGTGGCCATTCCACGAAATTATTAGGAGGCTTTGAAGGACGGTCGGAGGCGTTTAGCTATGGAGGAAGAGATGACTGATCTTCGGTTGAGAGGTATTTAGAGCCTCATTCCAGCTCCTACAAGAGTGTCTATAGTAAGATGTAAATGCGTTTTTACAATCAAGCAAAATGCAGAGGATAGCATCGACAGGTACAAGGCGCACGTGATTGCACGAGGTTTTACTCATACATACGAGGTGGATTATCTTGACGCGTTCTCACCAGTTGCTTGTCATTCCACTTTACAGATTCTTCTCCCTGTTGCCGTAGTAAGAGATTGGCTCATGTTTCAGTTGGATGTAAAGAATGCATTTCTGTATGGAGATCTTCAGAAGGAAGTCTACATGCAACAACTGGTGGGATTTGTTGTTAAGGGAGAGTGTTCACAAATGTGTAGACACATAAGGCAATCTATAGCCTTAAGCAGAGCCCTGGAGCTTGGTTCCAGAAGCTCTCAGACTTGTTTGAGAAATAAGGGTTCAAACGACCGAATGCAGATCACTCCCTTTTTATCCAGAAAACATCCAAAGGTATGACTGCTATTATGGTGTATGTGGATGACATACTTATTACAGGAGATGATATGCAGGGAATAAAATGGGCGAAAGAATTTCTGGATCGTGAATTTGTCACCAAGGATCTAGGAGCTCTTAGATATTTTCTGGGATTGGAGTTTGCCGAAAATCAACAGGGGCTTGTGATGACTCGGAGAAAATATGTTACTGACTTGCTGAATGGCACAAGTATGCTTGGATATAGACCTGCAACTAAACCCATGGATCCTAGCATGAAGTTCTATGATGACGATACTGATGAGGTTGACAGGAGAAGGTACAGGGAGCTAATTGGAAAGCTTCTTTATGTTACAATTACGAGACCCGATATTTTGTTTGCAGTCAATCGGGTGAGCCAATTCATGGAACAACCTCATCAGGTTCATATGGATGCAATACAAATGATACTAAGGTATCTTAAATCATCTCCAAGAGCAAGGTTGCTATTAAAAAAGGATAGCTCTATTACTATGTCAGCATGGACATATGTAGACTATGCAGGGTGCCCTAAGGATAGGAAGTCCACCTCTAGATTTGCTATATTTGTTGGAGACTCACTAGTCTCATGGAAAAGTAAAAACCAAACTGTTGTTGCTAGATCTAGTGTTGAATCTGAGTATAGAGCTATGGCACAAGCATGTACAGAGATGATGTGGGTTCGAGCAGTCCTAACTGATTTACACATAGATGTACCTCTCCCCATGTCGCTAGAATGCGACAATCAGGCTGTCATATTTATTGCTAATAATCCTGCATTCCACGAGAGGACAAAACATATTGAGGTTGATTACCATTATATAAGTGACATGATCCAGAAAGGCTTCATTGCTACATCTCATGTCAACTCAGGGGACCAAACAACAGACATTTTCACTAAAGCCTTACTTAGTCCAGAAGTGTTCGTCCAAGCTGAGCATGATAGATATTTATGCTCCATCTTAAGGGGGAGTGTAGAGATATATTTCATATTTATGTATCGTTTATATATTTTTTATGTTCTTTTGTCCACTTTATATAATTTACCCATAGGTCTCTCCCTATATAAGAGAGCCTAGGGCCCAAGGAATAAATATCTCTTTTGATTTACCCAACATGAGTCCTTTGAACAAATAGTGCATGATTGACAGTCGATCTGACGAACCCTTGCTGCTCTATCAAGTCTGAGAGCTTCTGAAACCACGCTCTTGGACTCTGCTTAAGGACATAGATTGCCTTATGAAGCCTGCAAATCTTCTGACACTCCCCCTTAGCAGCAAACCCAGGTGGTTGCTGCATGTAGACCTCCTCCTGTAGGACACCATAGAGAAAGGTATTCTTAACTTCTAGCTGGTATAGGGGTCAATCTCGTGTCACTGCAATAGAAAGAAGAATATGCAGTATAGAATGTATAGCCACTAGAGAGAAGGTATCCTGCTAGTCTACCCATATGTTTGGTTGAACCCACGTGCCACAAGTCTTACCTTGTATCGATCTACGATGCCATCTATTTCGTGCTTCACCATAAATACCTACTTACATCTAACAACAGATGCTCATGTAGGAGCTATAACAATAATCCAAATGCCACACGACTGTAGCGGGACCATCTCCTTCTCCATGGCAAGACGCCACTGACTGTCCTGTATGGCCTCCTGATATGTCTGTGATATCTCCACGATCAATAGTGCTACAACAAATCTCCTGAAGTCATCTTCAAGTCTGCTTAAGGAGACATGGGTTGCAAGAGGATATGTAGCACAAGTATGTCTATGTTTCTGCAGAGCAATAGTCACATCTAGATCATATGCCACCCCATGGACCTATAAACTACCCTCCTGAGAGGGCACATGCCCATCTTGTAAACAATCATGATGCATAGACAACTCAGTACAGCCATCACTAAAAACAATGTGCTCATTACATACGTAGAGCGTGTTGGATGATGGAGAAGGCCCAAGAGCAAGAGGAATGATGTGAGACCTTCGAGTAAACTCATGTGGCAAAAACTGAGTCAAGGTATTGGGTGGCAGTCCAAGGGTAGCCACAAGAACATGTATAGGTACTGCGGAGGTGGTGGTGGTAGTAGTGGAGGTAGAGTAGGTACTGGAGGTGGGGCTATAGGAGGAGGCATATATACCTCCTCACTAGAGTCAGTTGGAGTCAAGTTGTTAAGTGTAGGAGAGAAATACATAACATACTCAAAGAATGTGATATCAACACTGACAAAGTATTTTCGTTGAACCGGATCAAAATAATGGTACCCCTTATAGGTAGGAGAATAGCCAACAAAGACACACTTGACAGCTATATGGGAGAACTTGTCATGACCAGGTGTCAGATTGTGAACAAAAGCCACACGGACAAAACTCAAGGTGTAAGGGAGAACGAGTCTTCGGGAAACACAATCGAGAAAGGAACCTTTTCTCCTAAAACAGAAGATGGGTTCATTAAGTAGCAAGCTGTGAAGACCGCATCACCCTAGTAAGATTGATGAGCATGACTCTGAATCAAAAGGGTTTGGGTTACATCGAGTAAATGACGGTGTTTGTGTTCACCGTTCGGCAACACTATTTTGTTGAGATGTGTAGGTACACGAGGTCTAGTGTACGATGCCAAGAACCCTGAGAAACACGGATAACTTTAAAGTGCATAACTCTAAGGGTGCGTTTGGGTAGTTGGTTTCCTAGGGGTGGGGTAGCCCGTTTTTGTATTTTGGTGTTTGGATAGAGGGATTGTGGTTGAGAGGGTTGGTTGTGATGTGATTGCACTGAAGTTTGGAAAAGTGAGTAGTTGTGTGATTTGATTGTATTAGAATTTAAATGGGTAGAATGTTTTAGTATTTTATAATTTCAACATAATAAGATGGTATACTATATTATTTTTTTATTGAAATGGATGAAAGAGAAACGAGTTGTTTGATGTATTAATAAGAGAGTGTTGACTTTGGTGGGCCCCGCAAGGGGGTTAAGGATTTGGGTTTTGCAGGGTAACCCCCCAACCGAACTAGGCTTAAGGCATTGACAGACCGTAAATACTTGACAGTAGCAGAGAAAATGTTCTTCATTTCATTAATAAAGGTTTTAATGAAAAACCTGACCTCGAACTTATTTTTTAAAAAAAGGACCCAAGAAAGTCTAGAATAGTCATCCACATGAACAAAATAAAAACGGTGTCCTTGGTGATCAGGAACACGACTCGAACCCCAAAATATCTAAGTGAATAAACTCAAATAACCGAGTACTGCTACGACTCTAATGATCGGGAAAAGAAGAGCGATGATGCTTCCCAAACTGGCAAACCTCGCACTGGAAGGAAGGTCGCGTGGAAATCTGTGGGAGGACATGACACGGTTTCTATAGCAGAAGTTTGCCAAAATGAAGATGTCACAAATACGGTGAGACTGGTCCAGTAGGAATATTAGTGGCACCAGAATGAGGAGGCCAGACCAGTCTGTGGATCCCCCACTGCACATCCAATCACCATGTCCATGAGTATGTCCTGAAACACAAGAGAAGAGGAGTCAAAAATGGCACGACAATGCAGTTCCTTCATAATCTGACTAAAAGAAAGCAAGCTCATCTGAAGGCATATATTATGTGTGTAGGAGAAAAAGCTTGAAGTTTGGGACAGATTTAGTTGGCGTCACTAAATACATAACGATGTCGCTTGACACGCTTATTAGTTGGAAGAGTGATTTGATGGAGTTTATGGATTATGTATGCGGCATACTAGTCTAGCATGTGTGTTGTGAAGGATCTCAAATGGTTTCTTGTTATTGATATATGTGGTGTACGGTCCTACTAGTGTCTAGTTGTCATATGAGATATGGGATGAGCTTAAACTAGTGTGAGCATGTTTTTTAAATCCAGCTTGGATTGTCGGTTATCACTTCAAACGTCACCCTACTTATGGCTAATCATCCATTAGTCAGAGGTGGAATGGATCATGGTTCCCCTGCTTTTATTGTTATTATAGGTGATGTGACGATGGTGGTCTTATATGCTATGAACCTAAAGTATACTTAGAGGAGGAGCTCGTCTTGGTCCTATCTAGACCGATTTATTGGTTCGATCGATCGTCTGAAGAGACTCCCCTTGGGTTTGGGTTGGCCTTACCAAGGTCACATTTGATTTCTACCATGATCTGTTGGGAAATCGATGGTGACCGGCATCTGGGCAGCATTTTCTGGTTTGAGCATTCCCAGTTACATGAGGGGGGCTTTCAAGAGAAGGTCATGAGATGTTGGCATGAGATAGAGGTAATATGGCCGACATTGAGAATGGTAGAGAATCTTAGAGCCTTAGAATCATGCTTATTCAACCTAGGAAGGAATCTCGGGAGCTCTGAGGGCAGTGAAGAGACTTAGCTCAGGCTAAGATTGTGTGGTTTGACTAGCTTGAGCATTTCAAGGAGTTGCGGGAGGATTAGAAGACTGCGAGATGTGAACATAACTGCATTCTTTTGGAGAATAACAAGAGAGAGATCAGATGGAGGCAATGCTCAAAGCAGAAGTAGCTAAAAGAAGGTAATACGAACATTGGATTCTTTCATACGGTAGCCAACAGTCAAATAAGGCGCAACCTGATTCATTCCATTGCGGTGAATGGGAAGGATTTGATGAGTGATTATGCCATTGGTGACGCAGTGAGGCAAGCAGTATCTTGAGCTCAACAAGTGTGTACTTAGTAGATGGGTGGGAAGAGATGTCCATGGTTAACTGACATGCAGTCTGAGGAGTTAGTGAGACATTTCCTGCTTTCAGAGGTCAAGTAGCCGGTTTTTTAATATGAATATGAATAGTTCCCAACGCCCAAATCATTTCTCTATATTTTTTCAAGGAGCTATGTGACTCGATTGGTCAGGAGACGTTGGTAGTGGTGAACAAGCTGCATCAGACGAACGGTAGGTTTGAACAGTTGACACGTCCCTTTTATTCCTGCTGACCAAGAAGGAAGTGGTGCGACGCACAGAAGACTTGCATCCTATGGATTTATCTAATGCAGAGTTACTCATTGTGGCAAAGGTGTGGCAAACATGTTAGGAGAAGTGCTTGGCCCTATTATTGATTTGACTCATGAGATTTTCATCCTGAGCTGTCACATGATGGATAGGGTTATGTTAGCATTTGAGATTGTTACTGAGTGGCGAAGGACTAAGATGTTCTTGTGGAAGGTGGATTTTTTGAAGACCTACGACTATATCGACCGACAACTTAATTAGACGTCCCTTCATGATAAGGGCTTTCTCGAATCCCATTGAATGGATTAAGTGGATGAAGAGATGTGTAATGATTGCTTCCTATGCAGTTTTGGCGAATAGTAGGTAAGACAGTGGCTTCTTTCAACCTCGTCGTAGGGTTAACTAGCATTGCCCCATGGCACAACTACTCTTTGTTATGGTGGCAGATGCTTTAGCCATAATGGTGGTGAAGGCAAGGGAGGGAAGCTTTCCGGTAAGATTTCATACAGTAGAGATTTCAATTCGCATTCCCCAATATATTGATGATATGATCTTTTTTGTGGAGGGTAAGGTTGCTTCTTCTAAAGTGATGATCATTGTTTTTAAGTTGTTTAGATTGGTCTGAAGATTAATCATGTCAAGTTTACTTTTGTTTATTTTGGGATGAATGACGAGGAGATGGAGATTTGTGAGATTGCCTTACAGGCGTAACAAGGGGGCTATTTCTATCATGTCACCCCTAGTAGGAAGCAAACTTCGGTAGTCTGACTTACTATTGGTATTGAGAGAATGGAGGAGAAGTTAACGAGCCAGCGAGGAGCCTGCCTTTCAAGAGGTGGACACCTTATCTTATTGAATGCAATTTTCTCAGTTATCTTGATGTTTATATATATATATATATATAGAGAGAGAGAGAGGGCTTATCCAATGAGCCATGTGCCCATTAACGTTTCGGTGAGCACCCATTCTGGGCCATACACATGTATTAGCAATAACTATATTTCTAATTATAGGCTACCATGTATTTAAAAAAATCCTATATTTCATATTATACAGAGTCCTTAAAAATTGGAAGACGGTTTTGGAAAAGAAAGGATTTAAATAAATGACTCCACGCGGATGATTAAGATCCAAACGCTATGATAGTAATAAATATAATTCAGTCAAGTAAATGCTTGTTGTGAGATCAGTAATATCAAGACAACGATCAGTAATTTACATCCAAATAGTTACATTGTACAGAATTTAGTAATATGTATAAAATGGTCAAGTAAACGTGTGTTGTGAGATCAGTAATAACATAACAAATGATTAGTAATACCATTGTGTATGTAATGTGCATTGCATTAACAAATAGTTACTTTCTTACTTGAGCAATGCCCATGACTTACTGACCATTACTTTGTTATTACCGATCTCATAGTAGCTATTACTTGAGAATCGTACACATATTACTGAAAATGTGATATAAGACATAGATATATACATTACTGAACACAAACAACAATTTACATGATAACTGTATATATATTACTTGAGTATTATATCTAAATTACTGAATTATGTTCAAAGTAATAAAACATATGGAAATTACTGACCATATGTTATGGTTTTACTGACTTCACAATAAGCACTTGCTTATACATTGTGTATATATTACTGAATTCTGCACCATATAATAAAATGAATGTAAATTACTGACCGTTGTTTGGATATTACTAATCTCGCAACAACCATTTACGTGAGTATTATCTCCAAATTACTAAATTCTATTCAAAGTAATAATACATATATAAATTAGTGACATTTGTTATGGTTTTACTGACTTCACAGCAAACATTTACTTGACCAGTGTGTATATATTACTAAATTTTGCACCATATAATAAAATGAATGTAAATTACTGACCGTTGTTTGGATAATACTGATCTTGCAACAACCATTTACTTAATTATTGTATATATTACTGACCTAAGTATTAGGATCTCGATTTTCTGCAAGAAATTATCGATTCAAATGTTTTCTTTCCAAAACGTTCTTCCTATTTTTTAGGGCGCGATATAATTGGAATACCACTTAATGTTAAATCATTTTGCATATTAATCTCCTTCCAAAAACAACATCCTTCGAAATAGGTAACCACTCAATTGGTAATACACGTGTGTAGCCAACAAAGGGTGCTCACCGAAACGCTAATGGGCACTGTGCGCATTGGATACAAATCCTATATATATATATATATATACATGTTACCTGCTTTAGCCATAATGGTGGTGAAGGCAAGGGAGGGAGGCTTTCCGGTAAGATTTCATATTGTAGAGATTTCAATTCGCATTCCCCAGTATATTGACGATATGATCTTTTTTGTGGAGGGTAAGGTTGCTTCTTCTAAAGGGATGATCATTGTTCTTAAGTTGTTTAGACTGGTCTTGAGCCTGAAGATTAATCATGCCAAGTCTACTTTTGTTATGTATTTTTAATTATTTTAAATATAAAAATTATGTGTAATGTATAAATTCTTATATATTTGTACATATATGGTCATCAATCAATAAGAATCTAAGATAAAAGTACCGATTAACAAATTATCTATACGAAGCTTCAACATTTGCTATGATACCGAGATATAAATGAGAACACTTAAAAAATCAGCAGTTTATTACAATATGATCGAATACCCGAATATCCGACTGAATATTCGGAATATTCAAGTTGGATTGAATATCAATATTCTATGTGGTTACCCCAATTAACCCCCTATAGAATCTTCAGATTCAGTCCAGTCGACCGAATATTGCAACATTGCTTGTTGCAACTGTCTTCCAATTTCTATAAAGGGGGTTTTCTTTGTACTCCCTTGTATGATTCCTCTCATGAAGCATGTCTTAAGTGATTGTCATGAGATCTGCTTTTGGACTGATCATTAAAATGGGCAACGAATATTGCGTGCTTGTTTTCATCGCCTTTTCACTTTAACAACTTATACAGGTTGTTCTGTGAGAGATTGTTGGGAGGGTGTCAGTTTGATCCCAACTTTTCCTATTGATGTATCGGACAAGTGTTTCGTGGAGTTTTTGCAGCTTTTAGAGAGTTTGACAACTTGTGAAGGATTTATGTGGCACTATAGATCATTGCTTCTAAGTTGACAGGTGCTTCATGGTGAGAAAAGCATACAAGGCCTTTTATTTGATGTTAGTTTTTGATTTGACGAGTGACTCCAACCTATTAATTGACATACGGATATGGAAGACTCCGTTGTGGATTTGGATTTTTATTTGGTTGATGAGAAAGGATCGCCATATGACTAGTGAACGAAGCGCAAGATTCTTTCTAACGAGTGACAGCACATGCCAATGATGTATGGAGGGAGAGGAAAATGTTAACCATCTATTCTTTAAATTTTATATTGCAAGGGAGGTATGGATCGCATCGCGTGTTGAGTGAGAGTTCGACACAAGAGGGAGCGAATTATGCAATATACATATATCTCAATAATAATAACCAATTGAAAAATTATTCACAAACCACGAAGATAGAAGTAGAGAAATTCCACCCCATAATGCACAATGATTTTTACGTGGAAACCCAAGCGGGTGAAAATCACGACCATAACCTTGTTCTAGGATTTCTCCTTCACTCTCTCGACGAAGCATGTTTCCACTATCTCGTCGCTATTTTAGACCCAGGATAGCACAGACTCTTGTACAACCCATATTCTTCCTTAGACAACTCCTAAAAAAAGATTTTATCTCTCTTAGATAAAGGAATCCACAACTCGAATTCATGTGTACAATAACTGAATAGAAAATAGTTTAGCAATAAAATTTGAATTCACAAGCTTACAAACTCTTAGTGCAGAATCTGCTCAAGAATGATGGCTACTGAGCACAGAGAGTACAAACAGCTTTAGTAGCTAGACAGCTTTGGATTGAAAAGAGCTTGAGAGCGCAACTATGCTGAAAGAACTCGAATAATGCACAAGAATCACTTTTCTTTTCTTTTGAAAGTAGATCTTGGTTGTGTATCTCAAACAATGAGTCATAGGATCCTTTATATATGATCGGGTCCAAAAGAGTCATTGATGAGCAAAAATGGAAGTCTCGATATTCTGATTTCCAAAAATCAAGAAATGCTCAACCATAAGAACATGTTGATTGATCACCCATGATCAATCAGATCAAGAGATGATCATTTTGTGACCATTGAACGGTAATTTGAAAAGTGATCGATTATGGTTATGACCGATCAGTAGTGATTAATCAGAATAAAAATATGATTGATTATGTCGAAAAATCAATAACCAAGGATTGATCAATCGGGATCAAAAGATGATCTATCAAGAGTGATCGATCAGAGTATCAAGGTAATCGATCATGTGCCTAAAAATTATTTTTACGAAATTGATGATTATGGTTTTTTTTGCTTGCTGATCAAGATAATGCAAAACTATAAGATTGTTTTTGATACAAAATAAAAACTATGTAATATGTCATATCGGTCTTCTTTCCAACGTATGTTTCACTTGAACTTTTGGAATTGATTCTTTCTTTGATTCTTTCTTGTTAGAGTATATACGTCATTCTTGTATAGATGGGTAAATGGATCCCTCGTATCCATTTACCACATCCAGTGTTTAGTCCCACATTTATCAGTGGTGGGAATTGGGGGTCTGTGGAGGCTATATAAGAAGTGTTCTCCCACATTTACCTGTATTAGATGAGAAAGACATATCAGCCCTCTGAGGCGTTCTCTTATGGTTTCATAATAATCCTTACGGAGTAGGGTTCCACGTAAAATCTCGGTGTTTCCTAATGTTTATTTTCTATCTCTAATAATCGCTTCCGCAATCGTAGTTTCTAATATGGTATCAGATCGGGACGTTCTTGGTTAATTTTTGAAGTTTTCCATTGTTCGAGATCGTTCCAAGTTCGGATTTCAGTTTTAGCGTTTTCTTGAAACCCTAGTTTTTCAAAGATCGAGATTCGTTTGGTGATTGATGATTGTTATTCTGCAATAACATCCATTTCGAGTGGAATTTTTAGGGTATTCTGAAACCCTAGTCTTCCAGATCAGATCTCCTGTGTGATGATACCCTCTCCAGTGCATCACGCTATCTCCGACGAGTCCCATCAACATCGCATCTCTCCCAGGTGGCACATATCAGGCACACAAGTGGCACATCTTCCACTCCAGACACTGCCCTCCTCCTTCCAGGCATCGCCATCGCCTCCTCTGGTGGTGCTCAGGAGTCTCCAGTCTCCACCGAATCTCCAGGTGATGCCCTCCTACTTCAGCTCATGCTGCCCTATTCTTCAGGCGGAGTTCCAGACTGCCTCCCTCCTCTCAATCGGCTGTTGGAGCAGCGGCGTCACATCTTCTTCAGGTAGCAAGCTCCGAGCTCCATCATGACGAGCGCCATCGCGAGCTCCTCCTCCCCCACCATCGCGGCGAGCTCCATCGTGTCGCCCCTTCTTTGAAACCCATCGAGAGGCTGTGAATCTTCCAAGAGGGTTCACAGGTGGGAACCCTAAGAAAATCCCCACGTGGGCTACTGCCGTAAGGTCCCAAGTGGGTCGTGATTTCCACAAATCTATGTATATGTATATGTATGTAAAAGCTTAAGTGGGCTACGACTGAAAGAAATGAAGGAGTTGCCTCAAAAAAGGGAGAGAGAGAGAGAGAGAAGGTCCACAGCTTTGTAAGCCCTGGTTGGGCTGAGTTTCAAGGGTCCAATTGGACCACAAGTTCTATATTCAAAAAATCTGGAAAAAAATGTGCGTACAAAAAAAATGTATGCCGAAAAAAATCGTACATAAAAAACATTTTACAAAAAAAGAAAAGCCGAAAAATGGCTTATTTAGAAAAACAAAAAAAGAGAGATGGCTATTAAAAAAGGGAAATAAGCTTGATTTTTTTGAGAATGTTCATTTGTTCCTCCCCATTTTCTTGTCTTCTCCCAACTTTGTCGATGTCATTGTGTTCCGACAAGTATGGGAGAATGGGTGAGTATTGTGTAGAGTTACAGGTCATATTCAGATTTTCAGATTCTCCAGATTGTCAGACTCTACTTTTCATATTTCAGACTCGATGATCAGATTCCGAGTCTTAATTTGATTCGCACAAGTTTGCGATCATTATTTGTGCGGTCCCCAATTTCTGGTTTGGTCTCAAAGTTTTCATGTGTTCCATAGGGACTCCATAGAAGAGATCTCGTTCCCTATGCCATGTAGGCTAGAGTTTTCATGTGGTTTCATAGGGACTCCAAAGTAGAGATCCCATTCTCTGAGCCAGTATGGGAGAGACTCAGTTCTCCGACGATGATACTTTTCATACTACATTCTCCAGCAATCGTAGACTCTGATGAGAATGTTTCCACGGCTTTTCAGTTCGGCCCTTTCAGAGATGGAGCAGTTGTCCACATGATGTGGCAGGCCAGGGTTCTCCTGGTGAAGACTCATTCTTAGTTGTCGTGACTCTGACAGGTGCAGTACAGAGCACATGCTCTCCGGCGGGGAGATTCAATTTGACTCACACTCCAGCCCGTTTGTTCCTCCTCACCTGCACGGCTGAGAAGCAACATCCTCAACAGGATCCGGTAGTTGTGTTTGTGTTGAGTTGATATTGTTCGTAGTGTCTTGTAGCGTGAGTTTAAGATTTCTTTCTGTCAGTCTAAGCTGAGCATTGCATGCTCCAACTTGAAGGGAGTACTAGAGTATATGCATCATTCTTCTATATCCATTTACCACATCCACTGTTTAGTCCCACATCTACCAGTGGTGGGACTTGAGGGTCTATAGAAGCTACGTAAGAAGCCCTAGACCTCTTGTCTCATATGAGAAAGTCAATAAACACATCGGCCCTTTGAGGCGTTCTCCTGTGGTTTCATCCCGCTCCTTAGGAAGTAGGGTTCCACGTAAAATCTCGGTGTTTCTTAATGTGTTTTCTATCTCTAATATTCGCTTTCGCGTTCTTAGTTTCTAACATTTTTGTAATCTGATTCTGAGCCATGAGCCTTCAAGCTGAGTATTTCATAATTGTTTAATACTTCGAGTTACAACTTCAGAAATTGTGTTTTAAGTTTTCTCTACACTTTTCATCGAATAGCTTCTACCTAAAAAGTTAATCAAGTTACAAAACACATATACAACAAATTCAACAGGAAAATCAAAATCACTAGCATTGAGATGGTCTCTACCTTTCACTAGGTTAGTTTCTAGGAGTCCTGGGATAGTTTGGGACATGGGAGTAGCCCCACCAAGAATTGGGTGGTGGCTATGTGTGGTTTGTACAGAATGGATCTATATTCCATGGTGAATGTAATCGAACATGCAAAAAGCTTAAAAACTTTTTGGTCTATATAATTATTTTGTATAGTGAATATATACAAGTTTACAACCAGGTGTCTCATCGATGCCTTACCCTGCTTTTCCTCAAAAAAGTCAATGAGGTGTGCTCGGGATCGGATGATCCCAGATGTTGTAGAAGATATGTCATCTAAAAGCGAGCCTATTTAGAATGACAAGGAAGTGATGTGGTCCATTGTTGCAAGGAGAATGTGAGACGAAATGTGTTTCATAAAGACATAACCGGGAATTGATGTCATGTAAGAAGGGGAAAGTCCTCATGAAGACCCCTCACCGAAAGGTAAACATAAAAATAAATGAATCTGCTTCCATCCAATGAATCAGCCAAATAAAAACAAGTATGTGTTTTTGGTGGCTAGAAGCCAAGAAAGAGCAGATCAATTCACTTCTTACCAGCATTCCAGCCAACAATGGCTCTTTACATTTTAGCTGTCTTACATTGTCCATCATAGAAAGGCCAAAGTAGTGCTGAAAGGAGACAGTGAAGAGTGAACTAGCTTATGTAGATCTAAGCCTAAGGTAAGACATCAAACTTAAAGTCGACTTGGAAAACACCAAGGACAAGAAAATGTTTCTCCCAACGACTTGGATCACTCTCTAAAACAGCATCCACAGTCAGGGACTCAGGAATATATTGATAAGAGAACTGCAATATGCCACCACCCATCCTCTAAATTCTATAACTAAATATCAACGTAAGACCTTTACATGATATCAGTACCCTAACAACAACAATTTATAGCCAATAAAATTTTCTGACAGATAATAAGATGATTGGTCGTAACTAGTTGCACATAGATTGGAGGAACAGTCAACAAAGTTACTATGTAGTACTTTACTTAATCATCCTGCTTGATCAAATGCTTCTATTACCAGAGTAGCTAAGTTTAGGAAACAGATGCAGAGAAAAGCCTCTGCCTACTAGTACGGGGAAAGATACAAAGCGGAGAACAGTCTACTGGCAGCTTTACACTTTCCAGGACAGCACTCACTATCTTTTCTTCTCTCGAAAGGAAAAATTTATAGCACATCAGTAAATGGAAAATACAAGAACAATTTCTGATTGAACTGACTACAAGATGGCTTCTTTAATATAAAAAGGGAGTGCCTGATATATACAAGAACAAATTAAGTATTCACACAAGAGCCAATTAAGTACTTTGAGATATGAAGCTCACTGATGCTCTTTCTTTTCCTTTTCTTGGATGGAGTTGTGTGTGAAGGCCCCGCTATATCTTTGTTCTCTAACAACAGGCAACTTGCATTTTTCTCCTCTTTATGGCCATTATGTCCCACATTACTTTGGTTAATTGCCAACAGATTGCCCTGTGGAATTTCTGATTCCTTTTCTTCAAGACGGCCACCTTCAATTGCATTCGCACCATCTGTGGTCTTAACCCTTTGTTTGGCATCCTTCATCTCAACTCTACACAATAGCAACGGTTGGATGCAGAAAATTTTGTCACATTACAATGGAGGCTCTTAAACAATTGCATTAATGAAGCCTCATCTTTCTATGATATCAACAATCCTTGTTGATAGGCACAAGGAATGTAGATTTTGTTCATTATTGGCAAAATGAATACTTTTGGCAGAATGAAGATGAACAAACAATTTGATAAGTAACGGCAGGGTATGCAAGAAATACAGTTTCCTTGGCCAAAAACCTGATAATATCTTTGTCCTTGAAAATGTCTGTTGTTTCAGATGGTGGTAGGACAAAGTCATCCATCTGTGAAGAAGAAAAAAGTTAGGTATGTTTGTTAGTGTGTTATTAGAATGCAAAAAGATAATTCTGGATAAAGGAAACAAAAAAGTTTACAGAGCGCTAATATACAAGATGCGAGAAACGCACTAAGCTGCAAGCTTCCAGGAGTCCCACATCACCGTACAATAGTGATGAGCCTTGTCAACCACGAATGGCCATCTACAGAAGATTGTCTCGTTTCTACCCCACCAAATCGCCCACAAAATGGCAAAGGGGTACAAACTATCAGCATGATTGTTCCCACACATCGTTCTCTAACGCAGTTCCAAAAGTTGGATGCATCATCCGCCCTAAGCCATGGAATATTCGCCATGCGCCAAATCTCCGCCGAGTGCTAACAAGAGAAGAACAAATGGTCCGAGCCCTCCACCTCGGAGCCGCACCTATCACAATTGCGATCCTCAACCCCCAACATTTGCCCCCGACGGCTCTTAGTAAGCACTCTACCAAGGCTAGACAACCAAAGGAAAACTTTGACTATGTTAGCCACCTTGCTCCTCAGATGATACCCGCATCGAGCATAATGTCGTTGTGTACCTGCTCACCATCATCCGAGAAGAAGCAGTAGGCCTTCTTCACCATCACCCCATTTGAAATGATCCCTGCCCACCGCCGGCCCTTCAACCTCTACCAAGTCCCTAAGGCTATGAAGCATGAGGAGGTCCTCCATCCTACCATCCGACAGGCCTGAGGAGAACTGAAAAGTCCATGCGCCATGCTCCCACATTTGGCAAACCTGCGCCTATCTATCACAGGCCATGCTGAAGAGCCTAGGGAACCTGTCTCGCAAGACCCCGTCTCCCGTCCAGTCGTCATGCTAGAATCTAAACTTCGCCCAATCCCCACATTTGGCAAACCCGTGCAGAAGTTGTTTCTATTTTCCCTGATGAGGATCTAGAATCTCATCCATGTTACTTTTTGGGGATAGCTACAAGTTAAGGTTCCTACCTATATCCCATTTGTAAACAGTTCACCTATAATGTGGTTTAAAATTTCGTAATCAGTCCCAAACTTGGTTAAAGAATGAAATGTCAATGTAACAGGGCTCTGAAAATGCAGTATAATTTTGCACTGTGGAATCTTTAAATATTCGGATTAAATGCATCAGAGTGGATGGAATTGGATATATTAGACATATAGTCAACATAGGTGGATTGAAATGGAGCTGCACAATGATACCCTCATTGCATTGGTTAGAAGGTAAATAAGATCTGACATAGCAATAAGTGCATTTGGCGGATCTTTGTTCTTCCCCATCTTCTCTAGGGAAAAAAATCACAAACAAGAAGAAGATCCTATATAGCAAAAAATGATGAGAATTCAAGAAAATGTGTATATTAAGAAATAAGATACGAAGATTAAAAAACTGAAACATGGATTTTTTCAGACCACATTACTTTTCTAAGTTCAAAGATTGATAGAGAAAATTACTATTTTTATGTATAGAACTACAGATTTTTTATATATTTGCTACAATCTTTGTATATTTGATGTATATGAAACCACGTGACTGCATTGACAATGGGAATATTCCCCATATGAAGAGACATACTGCAAATTGCAAAATCAGTAAAGTTCTGGGTCAACTCAACTGCCATGTCTATTATGTGGAGCATCCATGTGGGTATCTGGTCGAGGTTACAGACACTCTTCGTTAAAAGGGATTAAATATGACCTCGTTGGTATTAGTTATCTTGCACACAAACTATGGATTTAAACAATGTCGGTGATACTATCTTTAGTTAATAATACTATGTGTTTAGGAATTTCATTAATCATTTCATGAAAATGGAGGCATCGAGCTAAATAGGGATTGCATGTAAGTTACGAAATGCGTTGATAAATAATAAGTTTATTTCTACTTTGGTGGAATAGAGATCATGGACAAACATATCTGCTCCATGTTAATAGAACTTCACAATCCAATTAAGTTTCCATCTCCAGTCTCTGTATGTAAATTGGCTGCCATTTTGTGCTCAACAACTTAACACCACACCCCCGCCCACCCCCACCACCCAACACACACACATGAACTATGAACTAAGAGAGTTCCAGTCGGCCTCTTGATAGATCCATCAGCAAACTGAATGATCATCCTGGTCTTCTTGAGAGGTCCTAAGTGAAGAGATTGTACCAGCGAGAAGGGTAATATGCTAATCGAAGCACCGCCGTCGAGGAGAGTGTGATCACAAGTATGGTCAGAGATGGTGCAGCTAATGAAAGGTGTGGCAGTGTTCCTCTTCCTGGGAATGGGACAGTGTGTGATGGCGTGGGCAGTGGCCATGGTCAAAATATGATGCTCAGATCTGCTCCTCCGCTTTCTCTTCTTGGGAAGAGGAGCCGATAAATCAGTCATGGCCTGTTGAAGTGGGGCACGGATGATCTCATGAATAGTGGCCATGACTTCGGGTTCAGTCAACATTTTTTTGAATTTTTGGACCTCCTCCATACATTCCACTTTGTAACCTATAATTATCTCCCATGATTGGTATGCAATTTTTCGGGGGGAAACCCAAGTGTTTATGCATTCTTTCATTGACTCGAACACCCACCCCTCCTCTAATTTAATATAGAGGACATACACTAGATGGGGGAGACAAATGCCTCCAACACACTTCCCGCCGATTGTTGCAAGGAGCGGTGTTCAACCCTTCACTCCATCACATTTGGATTTTACGACCAAGGGACATGCTTGAATGATAAATCAAGATTAATGTCTTCATTGTATTCTACTGCATGCATTCATCGACAATCATTGCCAGCACGTTTAAATTATCCACCAAACATTGAAACCATTCTCTCCACAACATCTCACCTGAATGCTTGAGAAGCCTTGTCTTGAAATTCAACATGCCCAACCCTTTGTAAGAGAAGGTGTATGATCAAACCACACACAAAATGATGCAAATCGGCTTTTGGCGCGCGTCGAAAAATTAATTTTGGTAGAGATAATTGGTAGAAGAAGAAAGAGAAGGGTTGAGAAGAAGAAACTCGTCGGGAACGAGGGGGAGGGGTATGGAGAAGAAGAACACGTGTAGACACGCAGGGGAGAAAGAGAGAGACGGGAGAGGGAGAGATAAAAATCTCAATTTTTCAAAAATCTGAACTGCCTCAAAACAATGGACCACCATCCCTTTATATAGGAGGGATGGGATTACAAAAATAGAAATCAAATTTAAAATTGACAACTAATTATCCTAATTTGACTCTAACTAATTAACCGACTAATTTAAAATTCAAAATTGAAATTGTCTACTAATTTGGAAATCACACGCGATCTCGTTATTTAATTAAAAATCCGACAACTCAAATAAACGTAAATAAAATTGACGGCTAAAATTTAACTAAATAGGCGGCCCTATATTTCGGTCCACGCTGCATCAACTCTCCTCTGCTTTAAAAATTCGTCTCCCGACGAATTACTTGATGTAGATGCGTTGTTGAAGAATTCATCCTTTGACTGTAGCTTCAAACTCCTTCAATTAGATTTTTTTTCAACGTTGCGTTTGTAGTCCTTTTCTATTGAAGGGCGTCCCTGCAATTTTCGCACCCCTTCCATTAACCCAATATTGGGAGAGTGGCCTTTAGCTTTTCCCTTTAAATAAAAACTCTTGTCAGGGGGAATTTTTTTGCAATTTTTCCAAAGCAACCTCAAATCCCTAAAGTTGAGGTATTTCGGTTCCTATGGTAGAAACAGCCCACGATAGGGTTTCTCCTTCCTCTGGTCGTTGGCGGCGGCGTGGCCTCAGGTTCCAAGGGCGGCGCCGAACCGGGCGACGCAGACTGGGGTTCGTGGTCGAGGGCCGACGCGCGAGGAGGCGAGGACGATCGCGCGAGGATCCGTGCTGGAGGCGGCGCGCGGTGATGTGGAGGTCGTGGAGGGGCGACCTGTGGGGGGTCGCTGGGAGCGCGAGGCTGATGGGGGTTTCCCGCAAGGTTGGTGGAGAGGGGCTGGCGGCGAAGGGGGGTGTTGGGGTTGGTGCGGCGATGGGAGAGGGTGTTGGGGTTGGGGGTTGCTGCGCAGGGGTTGCGGCTGGTGCTGCCAAGGTTGGGGGGAAGATCGTGGGGGGGTCTGACGAGCCTAGGGGGGCGCCTGGTTGCGGGGTGGGGGCCCGAGGGTGCGGTCCTGTCAAGGTCGAGCAGCAGTGGGGTTGGAACCGTCATTGGGGTTGATATCGGCGATGGCGGCTGGTTTGAAACCTCCTGGACAGCAAGCGTTTCGGCCCTTTCTTCCTCTGAAACGGTTTGGACAGCGGTCGTTTCGTCGTTGCTGGCGAGATCTTCGTCTTCAACTTCGGGTTCAGTGCTTGGAGACTTCGATTTGGCGGCTTTTTCCTCAAGTTGGCGTGTTATCTCAACGTTCAATGTATCTAGCATCTGGGATGCCACAACTTGCATATCAGCACAAATTTGGCTCATATTTGATAATGTTTGTCTAACCTTGACACGCCATGTACGGTCACTGGAGCGGGATCCGTTGGATTTTCTGTGCGAACGTCTGGACGGATCGTCAGATCGTGAGGACGATCTGTAGGCCATGCTCTGATACCAAATGATGCAAATCGGCTTTTGGCGCGCGTCGAAAAAATAATTTTGGTAGAGATAATTGGTAGAAGAAGAAAGAGAAGGGTTGAGAAGAAGAAACTCGTCGGGAACGAGGGGGGGTATGGAGAAGAAGAACACGTGTAGACCACGCAGGGGAGAAAGAGAGAGACAAGAGAGGGAGAGATAAAAATCTCAATTTTTCATAAATCTGAATTGCCTCAAAACAATGGACCACCATCCCTTTATATAGGAGGGATGGGATTACAAAAATAGAAATCAAATTTAAAATTGACAACTAATTATCGTAATTTGACTCTAACTAATTAACCGACTAATTTAAAATTCAAATTTGAAATTGACTACTAATTTGGAGATCACACGCGATCTCGTTATTTAATTAAAAATCCGACAACTCAAATAAACGTAAATAAAATTGACAGCTAAAATTTAACTAAATAGACGGCCCTATATTTCGGGTCCACGTTGCATCACAAAACCAAGCACGCAAGAGAAAAATGCATGATTTCAACTTCATCTTGTTTCTCACAACCACTGGGGAAGATTACTCAGAGGAAGAAAGTTGGTTACAACTCACTCGGCCCGGGCGGTGCAGTGGAATCATCAACTCCACCACTATGTTTACAGACACAGTACAAGACATCAAGTCATGCCCATACTTGGGATTTTAACGTGGAATATGAACTCTGATCTCGGGAAGAATCACAAGCAATCAACGTTCTAATCTCAACCAATATTAGCATCCAAAGAAGATATCGGAGCCTGGATGGTTTGTTCCCTGGATGGGGTTTGTTCCGCCGGTTCACCTGGATGGTGAGGAAGTGGCTTTTGCATCCAAAGAAGATATCGGAGCCTTGGACCTCGTCTGGCTAACACGCTGGTCTTCTACGTTCTACGTTCTGGGGAAAACACCTTACCGCAAGCTTCTCCTAAACTTCATAGAGAAGGTTTGGAAGCCAGCTGGGGAGTTCAAGCTCTATCCTAAGCCCAACGGCTTCTTTTATCTCAAGCTTGGCTCAGATGAGTCCTGTCAGCGCATTCTTGACGGGGGTCCATGGCTCTTCCAGGGGCGGCTGATGGTGATTCGGAGGTGGGATGCGTCCTCCTGCTTAGAGCGTGATCTCCTTTCAGAAATCCCACTATGGGTCAAATTCCACGGCCTCAGCCTTGGACACAGCTCCGATGTTATCCTCAACAAGTTAGCGAGCTTGCTGGGAACCCCACTTTTCATGGATGCGGCCACCGCCTCCGGGCAGCGGGATGGTTATGCGCGGTGTTGCATTTCCATACATGCTGGAAAAGAAATACCCAAGGAGGTCCCTCTGGTCTTCTATAACGGCCAAAGGCAGCTGATCGGAGTCGAGTTGGAATGGAGACCTCCGAGATGTGATCACTGTGTAACTTTCGATCATAGCACTCAACGCTGCCCCTTCGTTCGGGCCGATGCAGCAAGAGACCCTGCACCCCCTTTGGGTGGGGATCGTGGGAAGCGGCGAGATGGTTCTTCTTCCTCCGGGGCACTTCCGGAGGCCTATCAGAACGCCAACCAATCACCTACGGCTGTACGTTCCCCCAGCGGAATCAGGGCCGATAAGGCAAGGTGCATGACCCCATTGACCTCTCGTGCTCCTGAGCTCCCCTCCTTCCCGTGCCGCAGCCCTCGGGCCTCCTCCTCTCACGTACCGAGTAGCTCCAGCCCAGTTACCACCCACACTTCGCCCTTGCCGCAGGAGGGGCTTCTGGGAATCCTTGACCGGCCGCTGCAGAGTCCGGATTGCCCCTGTCCTGCCCTCGGTCTCGGAAATGTCCTGCAGCAGGACACTCGCTCTTCGGACATGCTGACGAAGGAGGGTGGTCACCGGCGGCAGCAGGGTGAGGTGTCCGAACCTGAGACCGATATACCCCCTCTCCACTCTCGTGAGTCGGGCGATGGGGCTTCTCATCAAGGTAAGGGCCAAAGGCGGGTGGCTGGAAAGCCGTTCTGCGCCTTCCCTTTCAGCCCCAAGATCCTTCTGCAGCGCCCTCCGGCTCCCCCGCGGAAGACAGCCTCCAGATTCGCAGGAGATCTCGACCTCAACACACCCATAGCTACTGAGAATCTCCCCACCTCTGATGCCTTGAGAGGGGTTGGGGTTCCTCAATCCGTGGCAGTAAGCAATCCAAACTGGGTCTCAGCATCACACAAGAAAAAGAAGAACCAGTTAGGTTCCAGCAAACAAGTAGGCCGAACAGGCCAACCAACACTTATTTAATGTCTATTATCTCCCTCAATGTACGTGGGTTAAACAGACCACGTAAGCAGAGAAATTTGTTGAAGGAATTGACGTCTGACAATGGCCAATTCAATGCCGAGCTTATTGGACTTTTGGAAACTAAGATCCGCCCTGCTAACATGGGAAGATTCAGTTCGATGGTCCCGAATGGATGGAACTACATGCACAACGACACGGATTTGGGCCGCATTTTTGTTCTTTGGAAAGCATCGGCATGGACGTGCACGCCGATTAACATCTCGAGCCAGGCGATTACCCTCTCGGCTGTCAACTTAGGTGGGTTGCACACTATTGTCACATTTGTCTATGGTGATACGAATGTCTATGCTCGGAGAGATCTCTGGGAAAATTTGAGGCGCATTTATACACCTGACCAGCCACCGTGGGTGGTTCTGGGGGATTTCAACTCGGTCCGTTACAGCTCGGAAAAGAGGGGCGGTCTCCCCCCGCGGCGTGGCGCTATGGATGACTTTAATAGATGCATAGATGACTGTCATTTAATGGATCTGGACGCGTCCGGGAATACTTGGTCCTGGTCGAATTCCTCAATTGGCCCGGCAAGAATCGTGGCCCGTCTTGATCGGGCTTTGGTAAATGACGTTTGGCTCACTCAGCTGCCACACTCCAAGCTTATCTACTCTCCGTTTAAGTCAAGTGATCATCTTCTCCTGTCTATCCGGTTGGCACACAGGCCTTGTAGACGGCCTCCTTTCCAATATTTTGACTATTGGGCTTCTAGGCCTGGGTATTTGGAGGTGGTCTCCAAAGCATGGATGGAATGGGTCGGAGGTAACCCGCTGTTTTGCTTAACGCAGAAACTTAAAGCTGTTAAAAAGGCATTAAGGGGCTGGGCACACAAGGAGGCACACATTTTCAAGGAGGCTAAAGAAATGGATGTGACTCTACAGAAAATTAATGAGGTCTTGAGTGTTGACCCATTGGATCCATACGTAGCACAACTTGAAGTGGATGCTAAGGGCTACATGGAAAATCTTGATGACGACCTGGAATCGGCTTGGAGGCAGAAGAGTAGAGTGGATTGGATGCGGTTTGGCGACAGGAACACTAGCTTCTTTCACTCTTCGTCAAAGGGCAGGATTGCTAGGAATTCCATACCCTTCCTTGTGGATAGTAATGGTAATCTCGTGGACAAAGGCGCGGAGGTGGCCCGTGAAGCGGTCTACTTCTTCTCTAACCTCATTGGCCCGGATGGTACGCGCCCTTTCAGACCCGACCCCCCCACTCCACGCTTGATTCTATCGAATGAGGCTTGTTCTTGGCTTGTGAGGCCGTGGGACGAGGCGGAGGTATGGGCTGCCCTTAGTGCCATTCCTTCTTCTAAGGCGCCTGGTCCGGACGGTTTCAACGCAGGCTTCCTCAAAAGGCACTGGAATATTGCTAAGACGGCCGTTTGTGCCGCCATGGATTTCCTCTACAAAGGTGGCAACATGGTTCGCGAAGTCAACCATCCCTTTCTTACCTTGGTACCCAAGGTGGGTTCCCCGAGGGGGCTGGAGGACTACCGGCCAATTGCTTGTTGTAATGTCATATATAAGATTTTTGCAAAACTCGTTGCCTCGCGCCTGGCCATCGTTCTGCCCGATCTCATTTCTACTAATCAGACGGCCTTCATCAAGGGAAGATCCATAGGGGATAGCACTCGGCTTGCACAGGAACTACTTGGGGCTTTCGATCGTAAATCCAACTTACAGAGAGCATGTTTTAAGGTGGATCTTTCCAAGGCTTTTGACACAATTGAGCACTCTTTCATTCTCAAGTCCCTTCAGCTTTTGGGTTTTCATAACAAATGGATTGGCTGGATTAAGAATTGCATCACCACCACGTCTTTCTCCATCCTTTTGCATGGATCTTCGGAAGGCTTCTTCAAAGGCACACGTGGACTCAGGCAGGGGGACCCCCTTAGCCCACTACTGTTCGTTGTGGGCATGGAATCGCTCTCACTGTTGGTGGAGGCAGCGGTCGATAAGAAATTGATCTCTCCCTTGGGGCGTGGAAACACCCTGGCGCCCACTCATATCATTTATGCGGATGATCTCCTCTTCTTCTGTAAGTCATCATCCTCTTCCCTCATTGCAGTGGCGCAGGTACTTGAGAACTTTGAGCGTATTTCGGGGCTGAAAATGAACGCTCGCAAAAGCAAACTGTTCAGGCCTAAAAGAGCGCCAGATGACTTCGGATGTACTCTTAGACTGGGGGTGTTGAGGCGCTCCCTCCCAACAACTTATCTTGGGTTACCTCTATCTTCCACGTATGGTAGGGGCTCAGCTGCGCTGAACATCGAGGACAGGGTGAAGGCCTCTACTGGAGGTTGGAAAGCCTCTTCCCTTTCTATGGCGGGCAGGGTGCAACTGCTACAGTCGGTTATTAGTGGCATTATCCTTTATTGGACCGGTGGGACTCTCATTCCTAAGGGCACGGCCATTCGGGTTGACAAATTGTGCGCGAATTTTCTGTGGGGTTATGGGCGGCACTATATAAGTTGGCGAACTGCATGTCTTCCTAAAGCTGAGGGCGGGCTTGGGTTGCGCTCATCGTACATGTTGCGTGAGGCTATGCTGATTGCTTGGACTTGGCGCTTGCTTAACGACGAATATTCTATTTGGGTTGTCTACATGAGAAAAAAATACCTGTCCTCTTGCTCTTTCTGGGATGCGGAGCCCAAGAGCGGGGACTCCGTGCTCTGGAAGTCGATTCTTAGGGGAAGGGAAGTCTACAGAAACTTCCTTTCCGGCTCTGGCATTCTTCTCACTCGGCTGTCTCTGCCTCTTAAGTTCCCTTTTCCGTTGGCGGTGGATGTGGTTAGACATCGTGCGGCGGTGGTCCCTTGGGCGGGGTTGGTCTGGAGCAAGGACTCCGTTCCCAAGCATTGTGTCGCGCTTTATCGGGTTGTTCTCAACCGATTGCCCACTCAAGATTGGCTGGACAGAATGGGGATTAGCCACCCTGGAGCTTGTTATCTCTGCAGATCTGCTTGTGAAACAAGAGAACATATTTTCTTTCATTGCAGCTTTTCTCAAGACGCTTGGAAGGAGGCCCTCGTGGGTCTTGGCCTCCCTCTGCCATCATCGTGGGGGCTCGTCGATATCATGGATTGGATCCCCCAACTTCCTTCTGCCTACCTTCGTCGGTTATGCACTGTTGCTCTGGCCGCCGCCGTGTGGGAAATCTGGAAGGAAAGAAATTGTAGATGGTCCTCTAATGAATCCCACTCCCCGAAGCCTCTGGCAACCTCAATCATCTATATTGCTAGGATTTCGGTGGCTGCAGTCAGAACCTAATGTAGTTCCAATCTCTGCCCTGTGGGTTTTGATATTTTGCATAATCCATGTAAACTGTTGTGGGCTCACACAACTTTTTGGGTGCTGAAAATTGTAAGGGGATTTTTCATCCCCCCCCCCCCTTTTTTGTAATATTCTTCACTCTTACATGAAATACAAAGAATTATTACCCATCAAAAAAAATATTAGCATCTCTGGATCCATTCGTCAGCCATAGTTCTCGCATTCTTTTCCGCATCTTTTCCCAATCAATCATTTCTCGCTGAACTATATAGATCTTCCACAATCAATCATCCCATGTAGCTTTCACCCATTGATTACAACAATCACGTCTACATTACGTCCCTTGTACCAAAAAATACTTCGCCTCCTCGTCATTCAAGTCAAAATTTTATGATCAATCTCCATGAACCAGGGCTCACCCAAAAATCTCTAACACATCTCACACGACATCGAAAACACGGAAAAGCTACCACCTTTAGGCATCTCCCACGCTCCTTCCACCAAATATCCCGAAACCCACCTCGCCAAATCAATAAAAGCGCCAAAGGAAGAAACATACGCGTTTTCTTTTTGCGGGTAGCGGCAAGAACGGAGGATCTTACACTGAGAATGAGGCCATCGGGGCACCTCCGGTGAATGTCGAAGGAGGAGAGGATGAAGGAGGAGAGGGCGGAGATGGTGTGGAGGTCGGGGCGAAGGAGCATCCAGCAGTATTGGAGTCCTTGGGATCTCTGGGACTTGGAGAGGAGCTTGCGATCTTCGAAGGCCAATCGGATGCGCACCTTCTCCTCCATGGGAGCTCTTAGGTGGAGGGAAGGGAGGGGCGAGCTTGGCAATGTGGTGGCTTTGTGGCGTATATATACAAGTACTTCGTCTGATGGAGAAGGATGGTTTTATGGAATCATTACTCCAATGATGCTTTGCTTGTTTGGATGATTATGGTTTGGTTGAGGTGGAGTTGTATTTTTTATGGGATTTTTACCCGACAGATTTTATAATTTTTGTTAATTACCTTCATGACTTTTTAAAACATCCTAATTCCTTCCTTGACCTCGTAAACTTGCTACGTCTTATCCCACATACGATAGCGTCAGTTTTAACTTTATTTGTGTCGATACTTGGGTTAATCTTGAGTTAATCTAACCAATGAAAATCCAACGATAGGTATTTCATCCCCTTGTTCTGTCCATAGGTCAGAGAGGAGGTTGCCGGCAAGGTCGAGGGCCGAGGGCTGGGCATCGAGATGGTTGCTGGGCGTCGAGCTCGAGGGAGTCGGTGGTTGTGGGGTGCCTAAGGCTGGGCATCAGGATCGGGGGGAGGATTGTGGGGGCGAGTGTGGGCAGCAGGGCTCAGGGCTCTTGCTTGGGACAGTGCAGGGCATGGAACAAGGGGCGGGGGCTGGGGCGGCAGGGCTCGAGTGGCAGGGGCTAAGGTCGGGAAGGGGAAGGAGTTGTACACCCCTATCGTTGTACTTATCGCCGTCCTCATCATCGCCTTCTTCTTTATATGATTCTTCTTGTATACCTCCACAACTGCTCTACGACAGACCGCAATCCCACCACCGCTCCTTCGCGCGCCACCGCCTCCCGCTCACGGCGCGTCCGAAGCCTCGACTCCTCTACCATATCTTCCTTTCCCACCTTGATCTACTCCGACGTCAGAAGTCTCAAGTTCAGCAATAACGCACTCGAGTGTGATGTCTGGCTCTCCAACTTCGTAGCCGATGATACCCTCAGCCTTCTTCCGCACTGCAACCACGCGTTCCATCCTGACTGCATCGATACGTGGCTCTCCTCCCACACAACCTGCCCTGTCTGTCGTCGCAACCTTGCCCCCCCCCCCCCCCCGACAAACGGATTCTTCTATGGATCGGGAGGCTCCGGCCATGCTCGAACAGCAAGAGCATATAACACTTCTCGTGGATCCCACTTGCTCAGTTGGGTCTATAGTGCAAGAAGACAGCAGAAGCAAGAGGTTCGGGGTCCGACTTTGGAGGGCAAGGACGACGACGGAGGAGAGGATGCACTGGCCCGAGGAGTAAGGAAGTCATTGGGGGCGAACCAAGATGAGGGAAGGAGGTGGTGGAGGGGGCGGAAGCATAGGAGCAAGGTGAGGAGGAGGAGGTCGTTGGAGGCAGAGGAAAAAGAGGAGGGAGGAGGAAGAGGAGGGGAAAGAAGAGGAGGTGGAGGAAGATGGCATTTTTGTAAATTTATCAAACAAAGAGGGCAACTCGCACCTCCTTTCCACGGAATCCGATTAAAATTAACGGGTGAATTGAAGGGAGTTAACTGCAGGGTTTGTGGGGTAAGGGTCAACAAGTTTACGGGGTCGAGGGGAGAATTAGGATGTTTCAAATGTCGTGGAGGTAATTGATAAAAATTATAAGGTCTGTTGGGTAAAAATTCTTTGTTTTAATTGATTTCAAAACGTTTGAGGTTTTTTCATGTAATGAATAGTTTCTATATTTTGATGTGTTTGGTATGTCGAAATATGGAATTTACTACACTGCATATTTAGTGTACACCAAACAAATTCTCGATATTTTTTATATGAAAATTTAGTTGAAAGTTTTTATCCGACAGTCGCTACAAATCAGTTCGCTGATGTTTGGATGTGGAAGGTGCCATTACCGATATGGATTTTCATTTAGTTATTTAGAAAGTAATCATCTGATGATGAGTGAGAGAAGAACACCTTTCTTTCAAGGTTGTATCAGCACTTGTGGGGTCTATGTTTCCGACTGGACTGACTTTTAGGTTCCGTTTGACGCATTAGGGCATGGGAGTAGTCCCACCAAGATTTGGACGACGCTATCTTGTGGTATATGTGGCTGGCGCGGAATGGATCGGTATTCCGAGATGAACGTATGCATATGGAAAATGTAACTAAGCACATGAAAAGTCTAACTACATTTTGATCTTTATTTTTTTGTGTTTTTGTTTCTGTTTCTTACATCGTGAATATATAGAAACTAGGAGTAAACATCTTCTTGACATCATACCCATTTTTCCTTAAAAACGAAATTTATGTGTTTGTGAAGGGAAAATATCATTTTGAAGAAGCATCAACCATGCTTATAAAAAAATTACTTTGGGATTTGACAAGTGGTATTGAGTTACATGTTAGTTATCTGAGAAGTTTCATGTTGTATCCAGATGTAAAATTATCTTGCATTTGTAAAAAGCAATTTAAAAGATGTTTGAATACAATGAAAACTGTTTTTTTTCAGGTTTAACATATTTGAAAAGCGTAATGAACAGCTTTACCATTTATAATAGTCAAATTATGTATAGCATATATTATCTTATAAACTGTGTTGTTACAGATGGAACTGCATGTAACTTTGCTTACATTAACATTAGTGTTCATCCATCTGCCTTTTTCGTCTGTAATTAAATCTTGATGATGGGGATAATATTAATGTAAGGTATAATATTACATGCAAAACTTTTGACGATAAAGTGATGCAAGTTGTAAAGAATTTCTACTTACAACTAGTGTTTGAGCATCTTGAATGGTTCTCATTTTATTTCATTGTGTTGAAGCTTGACAAGTAGCAATCCATTTTTTAAGCACTAATGTGAGCTTTGACGAGTTGTAAAGGAGGTGTTGGGATCTATGTTTATATAATAATTGTATTCTAGAAGTGTTTCTACATTATTCAAAATTCTTGCCCCCCCACCTTTTTTTTTGAAAGTTCTATAATTATAATAGCATGGAAAATGAAGAACTTTGAATTAATCGGTGTCTTGTAGTGAAAAGTATCATTTTGCTGAATCAAAAACTGATAGAGTTGTAAAGACACTAGCTTGATCAGAAGTATAATTACATGTTATAGATGATAAAAAATGAGTTTGATCGAGCTAATGGATCAACCTAATTATATTACAGTAACTCGTGTTGATTAGTGGACCACTATGGCGCGTTTGTTAGCTTGCTAAACCCTCTAACCATATCCATGTAAAAGAGATATAGCGTCTCGTGATAACAAATGTCGATATGGAAGAAAGAAGAGAGTCATCATCTCAAGTATTTGCCATTTGAGAGGGTCTTCACGGTTGGTGTTAAGGAGAGGAGGGAAATAAAAGGAAAGATCACAGACCTAAGACCTCATGTTTCTGTCGTCGCCATAGTTACATGTTATCTCAATCATGATGGAATGCAGTAAAATCGGGAATCGTTTCACATTTGTTTATGGCGGTTACGATTATGTTGTGCGCGATTTCCTACAATAATAAGTAATTATTATTTGCAACAAGACCCAAAAAATAAAAAAGACTTTTTCTGGAAAAAAAAAACCACCTTGTAATTGGTGGTTCCCAAGCGTCATGTCTACTCTTGTTAGATGTTGGAATTATTCTTTCCAACTCTCATTTTGTTTGCTCTCATCTAAAAGTCTAGACCCACTTTAGTAATTAAAGGGGTTTTCCTTATGATTGGTTCACTTGATTTCCCTTTGGATTGGTTGGATTTGTGCACCAATGCGAGGGAATTAACAATGATTTCAAGTTTGTCCTCTATGATGGCTATACTCCTTCTACTCGTGGACACCGACTGTCGGCAAATTGGAAGCGAAAGCGAGTTTCTCGGCATTGAGGAGCGTTTACACCATGAAGGGTCCAAAAGCGAAAGCAAGTTCCTCGACAAATGAGGAGCGCCTTCATTATGTACGAAGATTTGCGGAGGTTGGGATTCTTCTAAGGAGAGAAGCAGGTAGAAGAATGGCATCGTCATCTTATTGGGCAATCATCTTTTATAAGCAGCTGGATGGCGAGAATTTTTTTCTATATTTTTCAAGCCATCATGTTCCAGATTATGCGCCACTCCATACGTTTCTGCTGGGTTTTTGTTTGGACTTCATGCACCGCTCGAAGAAAGTTCTTGACCGCGAAGAGAATAGCATGATTTTCACCTGTATCTTATGCCGCCGCCCCCTTTATCTAAGGAGTTCACTCGAGGCGGTGTGGTGAAAAGCGTCTCTTGCTACGCCATCAAGGTTCCCGGATTTCAAGCATGTCGCCCAAGCATCCCCTTATTTTTTTTTTTTTTGAGTGAAACAATAGGTCATGTTGACCATTTCTTTATTTTGATCACTTTATGGGTCATGTTGACCACTTTCTTATGATGTTCATCTTATGGGTCATGTTGACCATCTCTTAAGTAGCATGACAATTTCATTGTCAATGCTAGCCACTTTAAAGGCTCCAAGGACTTGTCCTTTTGAGCCTCTTGTATTTTCTCTTTTATTAATAAAAGGGGTTACTCGGGCCCCATAATGACCGAGCTTTATATAAAAATAAAAAAAATAAAAAAGACTTCATGTACTAAATTGAAAAGAAACTAATGTTTACATGAGTACAAAAAAACCATTTTATTAGTAGATCATTATGTGTTACTACATGGATATTATGGAGGGAAAAATGAAGAAACCTCGATTTCATCTGTCAGGTCCTTGCAATCTTCATGAACTCGTAATAGAGGTGTTAGGGTGTTCCTTTCTTGTTTGAGGACTCCTTTGTATATTGTGCATCGTCATGTTAACTTTGGCATGTGTGGAATCTATCATTACAATGAGTTGGCTATATTTTATTGTAACTGTCATGAGTCTGTCGATTTCAGCCATCTTTTCTCTTGAAGCAGTGATATGGCTTTTGTTTCTTTAGCTGCTTATGTGACTTGTTTTATGAGGGTGATTTTTTTATCGATTTCGACGAAGAATTATCACACTTTCTCGTTGCAATTATGGCTTTTTTTGTTTTGAATAGCAAATATTGCTTTGATCATTGTCTTGATCATTGACTTGAATTTGACATGGCATAGGGAGTCCTGCAATTGTCCTTGCAGATCCGCTAAGAGTCCGTCAATGTGAAGTCATCTGAGGAACTCATGCACTTCATACACAAGTCCTTGAAGTGCTTACTATCAATCCACGAGATTGAAGAGAGGCAATAGCGCCTCGAGCATCATGAAAGCATGAAAGTCGAATTGTATCCAACAAAAATAAGACTTGTCATACAAGTCGAAATAGGGTGGAATTTAAAAAATTGATGAAACCTCGTGGTATGGGAACAATTCTCATGTCGTTTCATCATGATCACTCAAGTATAACGTTTACCTCTTGAAGTATGACAGCGATCTCAAAGCCTCCAAAGGAATAGGTCTCCTGTCTCAAGTCTGGCCCGACGAAATCACTTGTAGGCACGCGGATGAGACACGTGCTTCTGATGAATCTCTGATAAATCATCAATACTCTATATTTTTATCCTCGAAGAATGAGAAATTCATTACAATCTTCGTTAATTCTGCATCTTTATCAATACCTTCTCCTTGTAATTAAACCTATTTTGTATCCTTTAATCAACTCTTTTATCTTCTTTAATTTCTTTTGGTATATTCCCTATTAAAAAACATTAAAAAATAGATAAATATTGTAGATATTTATTTTGGTTTTAAAAAGTAATTAAAATTACAAAAAATACCATAACAATAAAAAATATTTTTTTATTTCTTAAAAATACTCCAAAAATTCTCCCTTGTACAAATGACCTCTTTTGACTTTTTGTTCAACAAAACTGGTAGATCTCCTCGAGATCTACAACTTTCATGTTTTGACATTTTGTTAATTCGGTCATCTTTTATTTCTTTTTGAATTTTATACTTATGTTAATTTTCTGAATAATTTGGTGCGGCCACGTGGCACCCTTTGGGCTGCCCACGTGGCCCCTTCTCCACTAACCATGTGGCCTCTCATCTGGCCGTCCATCTCCTTATCCCCGCATCCATCTCAACCGCCTGCTCCCGCTCGATCCTCAACCGCTATATCCCTCTCCATAATCTGATCATAGTTGCCACGTCCGCCTCCACCACAGCCATAGCAATAACGGGGAAGAAGGTACTTCAGAATCCAAAGAACCCAAAGCATTGCAAAGAGAATACCTCATATTCCAAATAGCCCATAGCATCGACGAAATATGGAAGCACGAGGCCAATAAGATCAGCTCAGCAACATATCAAGATGGGCGTAAGGAGTGATCCTTCCATTCCATCTTATAAACGGGTTGATTCGAAACTCTATATTCTGAGTCGGATGCCGTTTTGAGATGACTATACATGGCCAATGACACCACACCCCTATCACCAAGGCATGGGCGATGTCCTATATATAAGGGGATAGCACCACCCACCCCCATTGAATGGGAGTAAAGACCTCGGTACCAATATTCGTGGATCACATGGCGGAAAAGACAACCTGCAAAGGAAGGAGCAAAAACCGACAACAACATGCATACTAGAGAGCCTCACGACCAAAGGAGATAGGAGATGGGAGGACGCCTATGCAGGAAGGAGGGGAAGGAGATGTTTAGCGAGATGAGAGCGCGAGAGGTGAGGTGAGAGGGGGTATTGGCTGGGATGGGGATTTCTCGACCGATCGCTTGGAGGGGGGAAAGGATGTGGGTTTGTTGTACCATCAGGGTTTTGTATCAGGAGGGGAATCGACCCCTTATTCTCGAGCCAATTCCCCTAGAGAATACACCTTTTCTTAGCAGTTATATAAGTGTCGCAAACAACTTGTGCCATTAGAATGAAAAATCTATGTTAACCTTTGCGATCAATGACATGTAAACGACGTAAATAGCTCATATTTGCGTCGCACTTTGGGGTGTCGCAAACAAGTCAACGCAAATAACACATTTCCAATAAAGATGCATAATGACAGAGTTGGTTTTGATTTTCGTGTATTAAAGGACTGCAAAATCCAAGCAAGAAAATAACCATAACAATTCTAATTTTTTTACTGGATTCCACCCATAAGTGGGAGTCATGAGTAGCTAGATCCCCAATGATGAATGTTTGACTCCGATCTCTCACAATCTCCTGTCAAGAGTCGAGGAATTAAAGTGCTTGGTGGATATAGAAATAAAAAAAACACTCCCCTCTTCTATCAGGGACCCTTATTCATATATAATTTTAGTTGATAAATGAAAATAATAAGGGTGCTTTGAATAGAGGGTTATCTTGAAGAGGAATACCCTCCCCAAAAAGGGTTATCCGATTGATAACTCCTTTATGTGTGTTGGTGTTTGGATAGAGGGTTTATCGTTGAGAGGTTGTGATATGTTTTTATTTAAGTATTGAAAAATAACTAGATATTGAATATTTTATTATTTTTAGATGACAAGATGATATCCTACAATAATTTTTTTGCTGGAATGAAAGAAATGGAAATGAGTGATTTGATGTATTAAATGAGTGAAAGAGTGTGGTTTTCATGTGGGCATATGTGATGGAGGACAAAAAATATCATGCGGGCCCCACAAGTATGTGTGGAAATGAGGGGTTTCTGGAGGAAACCTTGGGGAAATAATCATCTCCAAAATAAGTGAAAACGTGAGCCTGAATTTGGGGGGAGCCTAATCATAATGTATGGGAGTTATCCATACAAATCAATTATTTCCATAAATTTCACGAAGAATGTGAAGAATCGAGTTTAACCACCATGGAGGTGGAGTATCCCTATAAACATCCTTGGTTTATTGTTTCGTGATGATCTCAAAGTGTCTTGATGATTTTAGGATGCGTTCTTGCTCTTTCTTGTGATTGGTATGATCTAGTATGTATGTTCTGACCCTGACTTTCCATTTAGATTGCATTATGTGTACTTTTTGAGTGCATTGAATATTGCCATGTTTGTCATTTCATACCTCAACTCTCATGCATGATGCTAGTTACATCTTAAATGATATAGGGAGAGCCCTGCGTTTGGGCTGGATTTGTACGTTAGACTAATCAAATGAGAAGTAATTTTGCATATGTTGATTGATTTGGCTATTAGATCTATAAACCAATTGATTGAAAACTTTTGCAGTGAAGTGATCGGTTGAGCAATCATATGTTCGATTAGGTTTGTCTACCGATCGACCTTCCGTACGTCCATCGAGAAGTGGCTAACTAAAGGCTATTTTGATGCATATTTGGATGCATATGCACCTAATATCAGTCCTTTATTGTATCTCCATGTAATTTGATGTATTTTACTGATATTAAGATTGCAAGCCATTATTTGGATTAAGTAGACAATGCCCTCATGACGACTAAAGTTGGATGGACTCTTATGTCTGATGGTATAAATCAAATTACAGATGAACCAGTGCTTTTTTGCGAGGCATGGATGGATGTCTTGTTGACGCCATATTAATGATTGCTACACCATTCATAATGTGCCTTACCATGCACCTGGTTCAGTGATGAGATAAGCTTGTCAACAATGATTAAAACATTTAAGTATGATTTGCTTATGCACTATCTTGATCACAACTTGTTGGTTGTTTTAGCATGCATGAGTGCAAGTATACCATGCTATGGAAATATATGCTAATTACATACTTTCAATGTTTTTTGATTGCATACAATATCTTGATTGATCACTTAATTGCTTAGAATTACACATCCTACTTGATGGAACTTGATAGAGAAATGGTTCTTCTTCTTTATTTTGTTGATCATCGCTTTTGATGTACTTGACGATAAAAAAAGTTAGTAGGTGTTTTAACTCGAGAACACTAGAATGTTTCACTCAATTTGATGCAATTGGTTAACAACCATGTTTGCCACTTGATGTGTAGGATAGTTAACTACATGATGACAACTTTTATAATTTCAGTTGCGTGCCTTGAAGTAGGAGTACCAATACGTGTTGTTGTTTCATTAATCTTTTCGTATAAAATGCTGACATATGTTCAACTATGTTGTGTGCCGTTAGGATTCATGTTAGGATTATGAATTCTAACAGAGGTGAGACTCTCAATCCTAATAATAGCCGAGTTATATTCCATATATAGTCCTGAAGGGAATATGACTACGGGGCTATAATTGGGTTATATATAGAGGGGGTGGAGGCAGTGCCTTCACACCACCACAAGAACAATGTACCCCCTAGAGAGAGGGGAGAGAGAGAAGAAATAGATGAGAGAGCAAGGGGACTGAGAGAGTTGTGCTAGTTCTAATTTATAGTGTTCTTTCTTCGTCGGTGGTCGCGAGAGGTGACCGACCACCATTATATCTGATTATTCTTTCTCTCATGTGCTTCCGTGGTGGTCGATTGCACATCTGCATCCATATCCGATGGTTCATCTGGTATCTAAGAAGAGTTGGTATTGAGTCGTATGCCAACAATTGATATAAGAGCCGGATCCAACGTTGTTGAAGGGACATGATGTGATGGATCAAAGTGAGGTTCGACGTCGACGAGATGACATGATGCATCAGATGCACGATCCTCAAAAGTTGTGATATGGCGGTCTCTTGGATAACTCAAGGTGACATGTTGAGGGCACCCAATGACGGGTGCGTCGTCCATAGGCAGTGAGTTCATGCTAACGAGACTTGAAAATAACAAGGATGGCCCAGTGTGAATCCAAGACGATGAAGAGATCATGACTGAATCCAACTCAAGGAGGATATTGTTAGGATTAGAGTCATATTAAGATTAGGAATTCTAATGGGTGTGACTCCTAATCATAATAATAGTCGAGGTGTATTCTATTTATAGTCCTGAAGGGAATATGACTATGGGGGGGTAATTGAACTATATATAGAGAGGGTGGAGGTATTGCCTCCACATCACCGCAAAAACAATATAATCAGGAGAGAAGAAAGAGACGAGAGAGCGAGGAAATGGAGAGAGTTGTACTCGTTCTAATTTATAGTAATCTTTCTTCTCCGTTGGTCGTGGGAGGTGGCCGACCACAATCATATCTGGTTGTTCTTTCTTTCACGTGCGTTGGTGGTGGTGGTTGATTGCACATCTACATTTGTATATGAGGATTCATCTAGTATATGAGCTGAGTTGGTGTTGAGTGTCACAATACATAATATACCAGTATTACATCATATATCACCTTTTTTTCTTACTAGACTAGTGGCTCATACTATATTTTTGTGGCATACTTTAAGTAAGCATGTAATCAAGGAGTATGCACTCGGTTCATATTGCATCCATCGAGTGGTGGATTGCAAGAGACTATCTGCGAGGTGGAGATCCTTACTTTGTCATGTACTCGCCTTGTATATTTTGGTTTATGGTATATGCTTAGGCCCCCTTTTAGCAATTATCTATTGGAGCAACACGAACTTTTTTTCACATATAATGAGAATATGCCACGACTTATCTTTCTTAGTTAATTACATATTTAAATGGGATACATCACAAATCCAAAAAACTTTGTAAATTATCTTCTCGACATTGTATTCTTTCTGATTATCACCAAAACCATGCAAACTTGCTAACTCTTATACCACAATCCTTTCAGGAGTTAACCAAAGTTTGTCAGAGTATTTAGTGTAATAGTTAGCAAGTTAACAGGGTTTAAGTGATAACTACATATAAGACAAGGTCGAGAAGGTAATTTACAAAATTTCCAAGGTTCGTGGTGTAAAAATCACTATTTAAACTGAATATCAAATATCATTGTATATTCACTGAACGACAAGAGTTGAATTATGATATCCATGTTACCCTAAAATCATTCTCAACATGTTTATCTTCTTCATTGATATTCTTATTATCCACGAAGATTGCAAACATCGTTCATATTTTATATGGTTAATTGGCACCCTGATGAATCTCGAATTCATCACTCTAAATCTCATTTATTAAGCTCAAATCCCGTAAAATCAACAGCATTTCGGCATCTATTCTACATATTAGCATCCATGCATGATTTCATAAGAATTGCATTTTAGCATAATTTTCTGCACAAAATAAGAAAAAAAATCTCAGCCAAAAATGGCCTGTAAATAACCTAACTTCCCAGATTTGTAACTCATTCATACTAACTCCAAAATGACCCAAAACCACTTCCACTGTGTACATATCATCACAAGAATAAATGAAAAATACAAAAAATAACTAACCCATATAAGTGGACCAAAAACCCAAACCCTAATTTCAGGATTTCCGGACTAAAACCCTCATATCTCCCTCATCCAGTGTCCATTTTAATCCTACTCACTTTTGAACTAATATACATTCAATTACCTTCAAAAGAAGAGCAAGTTCAAGTGAATCGGAGATCGTATGTGAAAGTTGGATTTTGGGTCTCTTTTGTATATTGTATATTCTAGCAGTTTTTGACTTATTATTTTATGTACATATTTTATTAATTAATAAAAATCCAAAAAAATTAGATTAATGTGTATTTATTTATCTCTGATTTATCATATTTTCTATGGATTTTCATCCGATCTAAAAATGACATAAAAATTACAAAACCTCAAAATCAAGGTGTTCTATGTACATGGGATACCCCAAAAATACCACTTTGTGCAAATGATTGAATTTGGTTTTGATGTCTTCATGAAAGTTGTAGATATCATCGAGACGAGCAACTTTCATGAAGAAACATTTTTGATCCGAGGTCATTTACTATTTATTTTCCATTTTACAAACTATTTATTTTCTGAATTATATGGTGCTGACACGTGGCAGCACCTGGTGCCGCCACGTGTCAGCCATTTTTTGGCTTATTTATATATCGTTTTTATTAAAAAAAATTAAATAAAAATAAAAAAATAAAAAAAAATCGGATGCACGTGCGTCGCACGTGCCTTCTCAGGCACGTGCTCCGCACGTGCCTCCGCCTCTCCCCCTTGTGCCTGCCACATGGCGCACGCGTGGCCGTCCGATCTCGGCCGATCGAACGGCCGCTGTGCGTCTTCCTCATCACTACCCGCCTCCTTCCCCTTTTCGCGAACCATCGCCGGCCCTCGAATCTCTCCGCCCCCGCAGATTTCGCCGTCCCCGATCTCCAAATCTCGCCACCGCCTTCTCCCGCATATCTCGCCGACAATCTCCAAATCACGATCTCCTTTCGCCGCCTTCAATCAACCCCCAAGATCTTCGAGGCCCTTCCATCTCTGGCGCCCCCCTAAGCCCTATAAAACCAACTGCACCGCCCCTCCTCACATTTCATCCGTCGATAGACCTTCAAAGAAGAGGGACGGCGGTGACAGCGCCGCCTCTCCACCTTCAAGTCGGCGAGATCTGGCGCCTTTTCTCGACGTCGTTGCAGCTGCGGCCAACAACGCCTTCTGCTCCTGCTCCGCCCCTTGGCGTCGAGCCTACGACAGCCAACAACGATATCTCAACCTTCATCTTCACCTCCAGCAGCTTGGCCTCTTCGCCTCCGGCCAACCCCGTCAACGACTCCGCCAACCCAGCCTCCTCCGCCGAGCATCACCCTCGCACGTGACCGCCTCCTCCGCCAGCGCCTCCGGAGCCCCGCACCACCACCGCCGCCATCACCGTCGGGCTCGAAGCCTGAGGCCCCAGCACGTACGAGGTATGTGCGTGGGGAACTTCAGTACTCATCCCCACGGGTCACGTGCGTAGCACGTGATCGCGTGGGTTATTTGCAAAGACCCCCTGACCTCCTCGTATATTGCACTCCAGTCCACAAATGCACGTGCCACTCTGGAAAAATTGCATACGTACCCCGACGTTCTTAGTAATTACACAACCCCCCCTGTTGCATTTTATATTTATTTATTTATATTATATTTATATTTGTACCCCTGTATTCCCCCTCTAGTTTGAACCTCTTTATTGCGTTATTTTATTAATCCAAAAATAGCATGTTGTTTGTCAATTAATTCTCTACACTTATACCTATTGTGTGCTTTTTTTGTGATGGATGGTTAATTAATAAATAATTAATTTGTAGAAATTCACATATTTTGCCCTTCTATTGCTCTGAAATTCATAGTTGATTAATCATTGCTCTAAAAATTCCCGAAAAATTACATATTGTAGAGTTAATTGTGTTTTACATTATTTCCAAAAAGAATTAATTTGCATTCATCATTTGCCCTGTAAAAATTATTTTGTAAATTTCAGTGTTTAATTTTTAATAAGTACTAGATCTTACATTTTTGAGGTTTAGAATTTTTCTGAGATCAATCACCTAGTGATAGATCTTAGATAATTTTGATCCTTGAAAATAAGTAGGTTTAGTGTTTATTATAATTAAATATCGAAATTCATCTTGTTTGCATTTAAAAATTCATAAAAAAATTCATATTACATCCAAAAATTCCAAAAAAAATGCAGTGCACTCATTTCATCACATTTTACATCTCAGCCAAGTTTCATATTTTTCGGACATCGTTTGAATGTAATTCACATTTTAGTCCCTAAAATAGTCCGAATTTGCATATTGCGCCCTTTATTGCATTGAAAATTCCAAAAAAAAAGACCGTCTCTAAAACCGAACACGAACTTTGATAGACATCTCTCTAGATTGTTCCTTTGCCTCCTTGTGGTCGACCTTGGGACTTGCCCAAGTAAAATAAACATAAAACCGCATTAATCAAATTGACGATTATTTTGTGTGGTTATTTTCTTGTCTGTTTCCGACTGACGCCTACAACGAACGACACATTAGTTTTAACACAAACGATAAAAACACATTTTTTAAATGCTGTAATTCAGGATTTGTCAGATGGCGCCGTTGCCGGGGAGGCAAACGGCTTAGATTTCTGTCTTGAAATTTTTGTTCGGTCTTCCGCATTCGGGTAGTCTGACCCCCGAAATTTCATTGTAAATTCCATTTTTTCCTGCAATTTATTTTCAGCATTTACTTTTCATATATTTTTTGTGTCACTCTCTTACACTATCTCTCTTATTTTTCTTGCGAGGTACCCAGTTTGTGGAGCGGTTTTTCAAGAACCGGCACAACTTCACCGACTTCCGCAAAAGTCACAATTAAAATTAAGATCGAGTCGAGTCGTGAGAGAGAGTAGAGTCTAGAATTTATTTTTCTGAACGTAATTTCTGTAATTAATTGTACGTTTACAGCGGTGTCCGTTTGGACTCTCGCATGTGTAAAAAGACCTCTAACTTTATTCGGTGGTGTGTCGTGGCATGTTTCACTCTCCGGTGAGGGTGGGGCCCGACTTGAGTGGCGACTAGGATGAACCTGCACATACGGCTCTCAGAGCAATTTAATTTTTAATTGACCTCGTAGGATTAAGCCACACTTCACAATAATTGAGACGCACATAGATCGTTCAACTTAACAAAAATTTAACTCAATTCTTCCTCGCTAATAGAACTTTCTACTTAGGTGCGGTTTTTCATCGGCTTGCACTTCATATAGTATAAATTTTCAATTCTTGTATTGCATCCCACATGAAGATTGCGAAGATTCACTGTAAGTCTTCTAACTGAGCATACATCATTATTTTCACGTGCATCGGCTTTTCCCGAATTCTTCCTTCTTGTTTTGCCACATAATTTTAAAAGGAAATCGGGACTGGACGGTAGACGTATAATTGTGCTCATTTAATTTTTCAGTGATCGCCTACTTAAAAGTGGGACTACTAATTATAGCCGACTTTCAAAATAACCCATAAAATCAAGAATTTTTGCGGGAGAGCAACCCCGACCTTAGATGTTTTTATTTTTCTGAATGAGCGAGAGACGACACTTATGCTTAGAATCAAGCTCCGATATTTTCTTTCAGACTATTGATTTTAAAAACGATTAGCTACTTCTCAGTGAGGAATACGGGTAGCCGGTTATCGGTCCGGACTTCCTTAGCAGAGTGGATGGTTTAAAGGACATCGCGTAAGGCTCCGTCGTTAAGTAACACGGGTAGCCGTTTTACGGTCTGTACTTACACCTATACTGGCTGGAAGTGGATGCAACTAGTCGTACGAACTCGGGACAGTCTGTCAGAAAATTTCGGCACCTAACAGCTCGCTAAATTTTTGCCAAGATTGATTTATCACCAACTAAACTTGAAAAGATAATAGCCGAACTCTTACAGCTTCATTGTGTGAGTTGGTGAACCTGGGGTTTGATTTGTGTTTGCATTGATGTGCGTGAACCGATTTCGAAGATCAAAATCCGCACAAAATTCTCTTGACTATCACGTGCAATAATCTCTCTCATCTCTTGATTTAAACCTCATCATGGAACTTTTGTCCAAAACCTCTTGCAGATCCAATCCCTCATTCGTTTCAGTTCTTACAAAAATGACCGAACATCACTATGAAAATAAATCTATCTCGATTTGGCCCAAATCAACTACATCCTCTTCTTTCAATAATCCTCCAATATTTGCGGGAGACTTTCAGCCGTGGATGAATTCGACCCTCTTATTGAATTCCTACTCGAATCATCCGACTGTACATGACCACCTTCCATCGTGGACTGAACCGTCTTATTCTTGGTTTCAAGTTGATGAACCATTTCAAGATCAAAATACCTTTGAGTCTAATTACTGGCTGAGAAACCAAACGCAGATGGAAAGACCCGTACTGAATGATCATCAGCGTTGGATTGACCGCAACGATCAAATCCTTATTGACCAACCTGAATATCACTCATTTGATCTACCGATACATACAGAGGATCAAACTGATGACATTGACGCATATATACCCTGTATGACCCAATTATTCGAAGATATGATCGATCATAGAAGTAGACTCTACTCAGATCATGATTACATGCCCGAGTCAAGGCATGTTGAGTACGAGACCTACACATTCCCGTAAAATCCTTCCACTGAGCAGACTCCTTCCATAATTTTCAAGGAGAAATTTTCACAAATTAATGATCACATATCGGATATTCCAAGAAACTCTCCTCTCAAAACATACGGGAAGATGGAAGATGAATTTATAGAACATACACCGACTGCTCCCGTGATTGATGGTGAACAGAATTTTGAGAATAAAATTTTGAGGATATATGAGAAATTTGAATTAATGGAGGAAAAATTCAGAAATATTACTGACCGACTCAATTTATTTTATGGGAGCTCAGACATAAAAATGAATGAGAAAATAATTGGATCTCAGGATGAAAATTTTGAGGATATTCAAAAATATGGGGACGATTTTGACAGTAGCACATCTGCATATTATTCTCTTAGAAATGACTATGCCTATGACTCATATTCTGAACATCAGAATCCCGACTCATCTGAGGAACACATCACAACACCACACCACAAAGAAAATACCAAAAAAATTGGAATATTTGAAAATCACAAAAAATTGAAAATCTCAAAAAATATATAAAAATTGAAACTGAAGAAGATCTGCAGAATTTGGATCCTGTTGTACGGGAAGTACTAGGAAAGAAATTGATTTTTGAACTTCCCTTTCTTCAGGCCATTGAACACTTCCCCGATCTTAAAAGATTTGTAATGGACAAATTGACTATAAAAAAGTCGGGTAGGATTAGAACAAAGACCGAAAGACATATCTTGTCAATGGCCTCCTCCTTGGTGTTGAGGAGAAAAACCAAGAGCCGCATAGTAAAGCGGTTGCCCAGATTTGACTGTGAAATCAAAGACACAATTTTCACCCATGCTTGGATTGATGACGATTCATCGATCAATATCCTCCCGACCTCTGTGTTTCACGAACTTAAACTCGGACCAATCAGGAAAATACGAGAGATTGTTCAATTGGCGGACCGATCAATAAAGCGGCCAAGAGGAATCATTTCTGTCATCATGATATTCCAAGGTGCTCCACTCAAAATGGAATTCACGATCATTGATATTGAGTATCAAGGAGAATTTACCCAGTCTCCAATTATTCTCGGAAAACCATTCTTAGCATTATCTAAGGCAATGATCAATTGTGAGATCCGGGAAATCAATTTCATAGCATTGGAAGCACTTAGATCTGAAATTATCTTTGAGGAACCACAATTTTCTAAGGCAACCCACGAAGTCCCCAATAACCGCAACCATGAAGAGGTAGAAGAGTCCTACCACACTACGACACCTGAGATAGCGGTTGTTGAGAAGACTATTGGTTTAGAGAATCTCCCCTCTGCTCCATTCCCAGCTGCGCTCACCATGGGAAATCAAGAATATGAATCATATGATCCAGAGACTTATGCATGGTCACACCCTGGGTCAACCTATGCTGACTATATAGATTATATCAACTTGACACAGGAATGCTCCAATGTCAAATCAATTGAGAATGAACATGCAGAGACTCTCCCCAGTATTTCAATTTCCGCGGATCTCAAAATAGACAAATCCTTCTACTACGATCCTGAGACATATGCATGGTCGCACCCTGAAGCAACCTACTTTGATTATCTTGACCAAATCCTCCCAAATCGAGAGTGCACCAACATTCAGGAGACTAAGAACCAACACACAGTCCAAACACCGACCAAGGAGAAGAATTCCAATGGCTATTCATCTCGATATTCAAGTGAACCGACAACTTCACGAAACAAGAAAAAGAAAGTCAGATTTGACCTTTCAGAAGAGGAATCAGCTAATGATCCCTCATCAGGTCCGGAAAAGGTAGTCTACATGAGTGAAGTCTGTTCGGCAGCTCTAAAGCCATATCTTCGCAATGATCTAAAATTCAATTCTCGTTGGACAACTCCCGTTCCTAATTATTACTCATCCAAAGTTGATGCTCCTACCTTCTACAAGTACACTGGAATTATTTCTTATGAGCTGACTGAGACTGGAGCATCTGAATATTCATCTGAGGACAAATTGATTGATCTAAAAAGAAACGAATTTTGAGGAAACAATTAAAGAAACAAAGAGATAAGAATATCTGGAGTGTGTCCGCTTTCAAATACTATTCCACTGAGGATAACTCCGATGATGGCTACCTTTCATCTGACTCAATTGTCTCGTCTACTATCCATCATGATTTCTCTGAGGATGACATTGATAGTAGTGGGGAATCATATGCTTCACCTTCGTCTCATAATTATAATCTCCCACCACTGGCTCACAAAATAATCAGTCGTAAACCGCCTTAATCATCGGCTACCCACCCTCCCTCCCAACAACATCGGTCTCTTTGTACAGCTTCTTCCTCTACTTAGGCCAAGGCCTAAGTATAGGGGGGGACCGATGCCATTTGTATATACCATTTCCCTCATCACACTCCTATCTCTCGATCGCTCCATCTCCACCTTTCTTTTATACTTAGGATGACCACAGCCTAAGTATAGGGGGGAACCGCCACCCACCTATATATACTCTCCTCATTTACATATCCCGACCGCCTCTTTTTACGCTCTTCTTCTATACTTAGACTATTCACAGTCTAAGTATAGGGGAGCGAACCGTTGTATAATTTTACTCTCTTACGTTTAGCCCGAGCTATGTCTTCATTACGCTTCTTGTGCTCTGAGGACACAACACTCGCTAAGTATAGGGGGTCTGTATATATACTGTGTATATATTTTAGCCATACCTCGTACTTGCGTATAAGTCTATATGTATTTACGGGGTGGGTATTAATTAAAAAAAACTACAAAAAAATGTTTTGCTACTAACACTGACTATGCCCAATTTTTTTGAAAAAAATGGCTTCTTATTCATTTTTACATAAAAAAACACACAGAAAAATCCCTTGCATAAAAAATATGTCTGCATTCCATACACTTACACAACATCCAGCATCGCATTCATTTGCATATGTGAAAAGTCATCAGGTTTTGAACCGATTTATGAGCCGAAACCGAGAGTAGTCTGGACTTAACCTTAATCCACCTAATTTTCAGAGGAACTTCACCGAGAAATAGGATTTTAGAGTCTTCAGGTCTTTGACTAAATTCTTTAAGTTCCACATGACAATGTGCAGAGTTTGACTCTTAGTGTCTAACCTGGTCTCTTCATTCTGGGTACAACTCTGGAATAAGGAATTAATTTGTACTCTCGCACTATGCACTTAGCTCAACTCAGACGGGATGTTGGAAGACTGTGTGAGTTTCTTTTATGGTAGCGTGGAAATCTAAAGACCGGAGTACGGGTTGAAATAAAGCTTCGGAAAAGGAATGGACGGCTGGGCACAATTTTTTCTAAGACCCCAAAAAAATGTACGGAAATAAAAAGATTCTATATCCGTAGGGGCAAAACAAGATCCAAGCAGAACCACCAAAAAATTCCAAATACAAAGAAGCATTCTACCAAATAAATATCTGACCAAAAAGGTCCAAGCTTCAAGAAACATGTAGATCTTGGTGGAGACTCGGCTACACTGGCCAGCTTCACAAGGAGAGGTGACTACACTGGCCACCCTCCAGTTCTTTTCTCTTTCTTCTAACTTCTCCCCCCAATTCGATTGTGAACACAGCGCGACAAACCTTAGAAGGAAATACCTAACTCCCCGAGGACGAGTTATTGGAGAGGAGGTTTGCGCGGTAGTCCGGCATTCTGAGTGGGAAGAGCTAAAACCTTTCACACACAAGAGTCGGTTATTCAATGTTCATAGGGTATGCTTTGGGAAGATGATTGATCTAAGATGACTTCTGAGCCGAAACTGTAGCAATGATTTGTAGAACTTGAGGGATGTTGATTTTAAAATTCTAAGTCTCACAAAAGTTCCGCCACATTATTAATCCAAAGGTTGAGTCTAGATTCATTTTTCACCTTCAGCTCGTCGTCTTGGTATAGAACCCAATCTCATTTCACTTCATAGCATTTCTTTTTGATGCTCAGGGACGAGCATGCTTTAAGTATAGGGGGATGATGAATCTCGAATTCATCACTCTAAATCTCATTTATTAAGCTCAAATCCTGTAAAATCAACAGCATTTCGGCATCTATTCTGCATAATTAGCATCCATGCATGATTTCATAAGAATTGCATTTTAGCATAATTTTCTGCACAAAATAAGAAAAAAATCTCAGCCAAAAATGACCTGTAAATAATCGAACTTCCCAGATTTATAACTCATTCATACTAACTCCAAAATGACCCAAAATCACTTCCACTGTGTACATATCACTCACAAGAATAAATGAAAAATACAAAAAAAACTAACCCAAATAAGTAGACCAAAAACCCAAACCTTAATTTCAGGATTTTCAGACTAAAACCCTCATATCTCCCTCATCCAGTGTCCGTTTTAATTCTACTCACTTTTGAACTAATATACATTCAATTACCTTCAAAACAAGACCAAGTTCAAGTGAATCGGAGCTCGTATTTGAAAGTTGGGTTTTGGGCCTCTTTTGTATATTGTATATTCTAGCAATTTTTGACTTATTATTTTATGTACATATTTTATTAATTAATAAAAATCTAAAAAAAAATTAGATTAATGTGTATTTATTTATCTCTGATTTATCATATTTTTTATGATTTTTTTCTGATCTAAAAATGACATAAAAATTACCAAACCTCAAAATCAAGGTGTTCTATATACATGGGATACCCCAAAAATACCACTTTGTGCAAATGATTGAATTTGGTTTTGATGTCTTCGTGAAAGTTGTAGATCTCATCGAGACAAGCAACTTTTGTGAAGAAACATTTTCGATCGAGGTCATTTACTATTTATTTTCCATTTTACAAACTATTTATTTTCTGAATTATATGGTGCTGACACGTGGCAACACCTGGTGCTGCCACGTGTCAGCCATTTTTTTTGCTTATTTATATATCGTTTTTATTAAAAAATAAATAAAAATAAAAAAATTGGACGCACGTGCGTCGCACGTGCCTTCCCAAGCACGTGCTCCGCATGTGCCTCCGCCTCTCCCCCTTGTGCCTGCCACGTGGCGCACGCGTGGTCGTCCGATCTCGGCCGATCGGATGGCCGTTGTACGTCTTCCTCATCAGACCTGCCTCCTTCCCCTTTTGGCGAACCATCGCCGGCCCTCGAATCTTTCCGCCCCTGCGGATTTCGCCGTCCCCGATCTCCAAATCTCGCCACCGCCTTCTCCCGCATATCTCGCCGACAATCTCCAAATCACGATCTCCTTTCGCCGCCTTCAATCAGCCCCCAAGATCTTCGAGGCCCTTCCATCTTCGGCGCCCCCCTAAGCCCTATAAAACCAATTGTGCCACCCCTCCTTGCATTTCATCCGTCGATAGACCTTCAAAGAAGAGGGACAACGGTGACAACGCCGCCCCTCCACCTTCAAGTCGGCGAGATCCGGCGCCTTTTCTCGACGCCATTGCAGCTGCGGCCAACTCCGCCTTCTGCTCCTGCTCCGCCCCTTGGCGTCGAGCCTACGACAACCAACGACGATATCTCAACCTTCATCTTCACCTCCAACAGCTTGGCCTCTTCGCCTCCGGCCAACCCCGTCAACGACTCCGCCAACCCAGCCTCCTCCGCTGAGCATCGCCCTCGCACGCGACCGCCTCCTCCGCCAACGCCTCCGGAGCCCCGCACCACCGCCGCCGCCATCACCGTCGGGCTCGAAGCCCGAGGCCCCAGCACGTGCGAGGCACGTGCGTGGGGAACTTCAGCACTCATCCCCACGGGTCACGTGCCTAGCACGTGATCGCGTGAGTTATTTGCAAAGACCCCCCTGACCTCCTTGTATATTGCACTCCAGTCCACAGACCCGAGGGCACGTGCAATGCACGTGCCACTCTGGAAAAATTGCATACGTACCCCGACGTTCTTGGTAATTACACAACCCCCCCAGTTGCATTTTTATATTTATTTATTTATATTATATTTGCATTTGTACCCCTGTGTTCCCCCTCTAGTTTGAACCTCTTTATTGCGTTATTTTATTAATCCAAAAATAGCATGTTGTTTGTCAATTAATTCTCTACACTTTGACCTATTGTGGGATTTTTTGTGATGGATGGTTTATTAATAAATAATTAATTTGCGGAAATTCGCATATTTTGCCCTTCTATTGCTCTGAAATTCATAGTTGAATAATCATTGCTCTAAAAATTCCCAAAAAATTACATATTGTAGAGTTAATTGTGTTTTACATTGCATCCAAAAAGAATTACATTTGCATTCATCATTTGCCCTGTAAAAATCATTTTGTAAATTTCAGTGTTTAATTTTTATTAAGTAGTAGATCTTACATTTTTTAAGTTTAGGATTTTTCTGAGATCAATCACCCAGTGATAGATCTTAGATAATTTTGATCCTTGAAAATAAGTAGGTTTAGTGTTTATTATAATTAAATATCGAAATTCATCTTGTTTGCATTTAAAAATTCATAAAAAAATTCATATTGCATCCGAAAATTCAAAAAAAATTACAGTGCACTCATTTCATCACATTTTACATCTCGGCCAAGTTTCGTATTTTTCGGACATCGTTTGAATGTAATTCACATTTTAGTCCCTAAAATAGATCGAATTTGCATAATGCCCCCTTTATTGCATTGAAAATTTAAAAAAAAGACCGCCTCTAAAACCGAACACGAACTTTGATAGACATCTCTCTAGGTTGTTCCTTTGCCTCCTTGTGATCGACGTTGGGACTTGACCAAGTAAAATAAACATAAAACCGCATTAATCAAAACGATTACTTTGTGTGGTTATTTTCTTGACCGTTTCCGACTGTCGCCTACAACGAACGACACATTAATTTTAACACGAGCGATAATAACAACTTTTTAACATTGGCATTTTCCGGATCCGTCACACCCTTGATCTAGAAAGTTGCATTTATTTTTCACGTAGTTGAGAGTAATGAGATTACTACCATAGCTTCTGAATGATGATTAGTGATCAGATAAATTCTAGACTTCTCAGCGATTAATCAAAATGCATGCAAAATTATGATATGTTATAGGCCTTGTTCATTTAGAGAATGAGCATTGTAATAAGGGATCAATTCCCCACTTGACACGGTTCCCAATATTGTTAACATGATTAACACGACATACGTTAAAGAGTAATTATCTGGATTAATAAGAATCAAATTAATGTCACATATCAACACATAGATATACAACCATAATAGATTAATAACTCGATTACAGTATGCATACATGAATCAACAGAACAACAGATAAACCAATTTAGGGCGAGATCCAGGAAAGATAATGCAATAAATAAAGTGCAGCAAACAAAATAATAAATATATTAGATAGGAGATCATTGAAGCGTCCATGAGCACTGTCCTTAGAGAGGATATCATCCCCACAATAACGATGCAAAGAGTACCGGCGATCTGCTCCCAAGATACGAAGCACACAATCTATGCATGCGCACACCAACAAGATCGTCCTAGAAAGCATCTCAGAGAACTTGCAGCCATGAAGAAGAAGAAACAAAGGTCACAGATGCGGTGGGAAAATAGAGAGAAAAAGCGGCGTAAGAGTTTTCTTGCGAGTGAAGAAAACAACATCCAAGGGTATGGTATAAGAAAACCTAAGGCGTGACTTTTCATCTTCTAAAAATACCCCCAACAGGGCACCCATTCAGGTTCGGAAATGTCAGCCAGATCAGAACCGTTGGAATCGAGTCGAAATCCCCCATCGCGGTCGAATTATAATTAATTTGTATAATTAATTTATTCAACCAACTAATAAAACCATCAATAAAAGTATTGAGATCCGAGTTGACTTTCCCGAGTTCGAGCATGATATGGAGCGGAGTCCTCCATTCCTCCTCTTTATTATTGCTACCAAAACTCAGGGTGTGAACTCATATATAAGCCCACCAAAAGTTTAGAAAACTGTATGTATACTAAACTCCCATCCCAGGCTCACCTTCTTTAAAATTTAGGAATTCCCAACCTTTTCTCCAAAGTCATTTGATTTCTCAATTAAAACAAAATTAAAATCCAATGTAATTGCATAAGTTTACCAATTAAAACCTAATTATATTAACTTTGAATACAACAATCCCCCGTGAATTCAACGGTTTGAAAAAGAGATTCAAAGGGAGTTAAAAGACATCTTTCAACTGCCACACTTTACTTCTAGTAAAGGTACATTCCGATTTGAACCTCTACCTGACATTATTATTTTCGCCTTAACATGAACGAAGTGAACGACATCTTTAACTTTAGACCCCTAGTATTAAAGTATACGGTAGAAACAACAAAGATATGTTTTTGGTACAATCTTTAGGGTTGGTGCTCTTAAAGGCCATGCACCCTTATCTTGTTTCATGAGTACATTGAGGAAAGACCCTCTTTCTTTAATTGTGGCCCACAACAACACTCGTATAGGTGACGTTCTCCAAGGATGTGCTGTTAACATCCTACCAAGAGGCTTGAACCCATTCAGAACCTATGTCATTCCCAAACTTGCAGCTAAAATGGCACTCATGCTTCAAGTGAAAGGCATTCATGCATAAGCATTAAAAATAATAGTGCCAACCAATTCTCTAAATAGCTTGTTCTTACCACGTTGATTCTACTTTGCGAGATATCTACTCAGATAGGTCGGGAGAGGAACTCCCAATAGATTTCAGTCCCATCCCAAGCCTAGACTTTAGAACTAAAGATTTATCAAGTCCCTTAGTCAACATATCTGCTATGTTGTCTTTGGATCCTACAAAATATAAAGCCAACACCCCTCGAGACACCAGATCCCTTGACGTCTTAAGTTTGATTTGAATGTGTCTTCTTGATTTCTGATTAAACTTTGAACTCTTAATGTTGGCAATTGTGGTCATGTTATCACAATGTACCGAGATCGTATGAATTGGCTAACCTACTATAGAATTTTAGAAAGAAGTTCCCATGGCCATTTAATATCAATTTCTGAGATGTCCAAAGCACACTGCTCAGCCTCAAAGGCAGACCGAGCTAGAATGGTTTGCTTTACATACATTCAGGTGACTGCACCACCTCCAAGGGTAAAAACATAACCAGTAACACCATTACACCCACACTCCTCTATTTCCCCTATCCATCTTGCATCACTATATCCTTCTAGTACAAATGAATGTCTACCATAATGTAAACTAAGGTAATTAGTTCCCTTCAAGTACTTCAACACTCGATCGAAAGCCTCCTAGTGAGTACGTCAGGACAATTAGTATATCCACTCAGCTTTACAACCGAGAATGAAATATCAGGTCTCGTGCAGTTTGCAAGATACATTAAGGATCCAATGTCTTGTGAATACCTTGGTTGAGACATAGGTACTCCATTCTTGTTCTTAAATTGTGTTATGGATGAATCAAAAGGAGTGCCTACAACTTTGCAACCTTGATATCCAAAATTCTCAAGTACCTTCTCAACACAGTGAGATTGAGAAATTGCAATCCCATCAACTAACCTATTCAGTTTGAGACCCAAGATCGCATCAAATAACATCCATGTTCTCCCTCTCAAACTTGCTACTCAATAATGTTTTAGTCTCATTAATAATCCTCGCATGTGATCAAAACAAGAATATGCCGTCAACATACAAGCACAGGACAATACACTCATCACCTTTCACCTTGGAATACCGACATTTATCAAATTCATGAACCTTAAAGTCACATGATAAAAATTTTTTGTCAAGTTTTTCATACCACTGCTTTAATTCTTGTTTCAATCCGTAAAGGGATTTAACAAGCTTGTAAACTTTTTCATCATTCCCACGAGTCACAAGCCCATCAGGTTGATTCATATAGATCTCCTCCTCAAGATCGCCATGCAAGAAGGCAGACTTCACATCCATCTGGTGGATAGAGAGATCATATACAAATGTCAATGCTATGAGCATATGGATTGTAGTTACCCTAGTCATCTGAGAATATGTATCAAAATAATTGATACCTTCCTTTTGTCGAAATCCCTAATAACTAAAATGGCTTTTATACTTTTCAATTGATCCGTCAAGCCTAGGCTTTCTCTTAAACACTCAATTACACCCAATGGTGGAGCATCCTTTGGGTAAATCAATCAGTTCCTAAGTTCAATTAGCCATAATGGAATCCGTCTCGTATTTTATGTCTTCATTCTATTATTTTGCTTTAAATGAAGCCATACCTTCCTTGTAACTTGGTGGACCACCCTTGATATGGTAGACAACAAAGTCACTACCAAGATCCTTGGCTATCAATGGTTGTTTACTCCTCCTTGACTCAATTTCTTCTGAAAGGTCATTGGGTTCAAGTTGAGTCTCAATCCTCACATTCGTTATCCTTTCCACTTGATCTGGAATGGATCCTGATGTTGAGGCAACATCATTGATCAGATTCTAAAGAATCTTGATCTTTATGGGAAAGACATCCTCAAAGAAAGTAACATCACAGAGTTCAACAATAGTATTGACATCCATGCTCGTTATCTCAGACTGAATTATCAATAACCTATACACATAGTTATTTACAAGTAACCTAAGAAGATCGCGTCAATAGTATTAGGACCTAACTTCTTTCTCTTGTGTTATGGTACTACCATCTTAGCGAGGCATCAATACTCTTTGAGATTCTTAAGCTTGGTTTCTTATTTCTCCAAAATTCAAACAAACACTTCTTCGTATATATTGGAGGAACACTATTCAGAATATGACAATCGTATTCAAGGCATCTCCCTGCATATAGGTTGGAAGCCCAGAACTCTGTAGGATAGCATTGATCATGTCTGTTAATGTTCTATTTTTGAATTCTGCTATCCCAATTTGATTGAGATGAATATGGGGCTATATCTTCATGAACTATGCCAAACAACTTCTTATTCATCAATGAAGTTAGAAGTATATTCACCCCATCTATCTGACCTAAGGTGTTTAAGCACTTTTCCTATTTGTGTCTCAACATCATTCTTGTATATATGAAACTTTTCTAAGGCTTCATCCTTGCTTTTTAATCATGTACACATGGCGGTATCTATTGCCATCATCTATAAAGGGGATAAAGTATTTTTCATCGTCTCTGGTCAACACAACATTAAAATCACAGATATCCGTGTGCACTAGATCCAAGATCGCACTATCCCTATATATATACTAAAAAGACTTCCTAGATGTCCTCGCTTGCACACAAATTTCACATTTTTGAGTTTTATCGATACTGTGTTTAGTGATCAACTCTAAATTTATAATTCTTTTAATTGAATTCAGGTTCACGTGGCCCAATCAGCATACCTAAATCACAAGGTTCTAAATCATCAACATCATGCGACACTGAATTAGAACATTCAAAACTTTAAACATTCACTGAATCAATGTTTATTGAATCACATTTGATTCTAAATAACAAATCAAAATCTACCGAGTAGCCTTTTCCATAAAAAATACCATGTCTTAGAATGGCAACTTTATTACATTTAAAGCTTAATTCAAAATAATTTCTAACTAAAAAGGATTCAGATATAACATTGTTCTTTACGTAATGGACGTGCAGCATCATGTGCGAACTCCATATATATCCAAAGGAGAACCTCAAGTTGACTTGTCATGATCCTGACATTGTAGCCGCAGAATCATTCCCCATCTTCACAGTCCCGCCATTGCATGTCTGATAAGAATATAATAAAATTTTGTGAGAGCATATATGTACACTGGCTCCCGTATCCACGAGCTACTCATTTGGATCATGGATATAATATAGTTGGGTTTTACAGAGACATAACCCTAGTTAGCTCCAAGTCTCGTAAGTGATTATATTCACTTGTGGACTCTCATATGCAGCATTAGGTTGAGCCTTTAAGGTCGCACAATCCTTCTTCCAATGGCCAACATGATTACAATACTAGGGGTTTATTTTTTACCATTTTTTCGATCTTTCTCCTTGATTTCATTTTATTGTTGTTATTACCGTTTCCCTTCTTATCTTTATCCTTCGAGGTCATGACATTAACCTTAGCATGAATATCAACAGGAACCACATGATTTTATTTCTTGTGTTCCTCCTCTATGGCGATTTCCATCATCAAGTCATTGATAGACATTTTCCCCTTTCTCTGTTTCATAGATATACTGAAGTCTTTCCAAAACTTGAGGATTTTTTCTATGATGCACATGACCGGAAACTTCTCTGGAAGTTTCATCTCAATATCTTCTAGACCATGGAGCATGAATAAAAACTTGTGTAACTGTTCAGAAACCGGCTTCCCTTTGATCATGGAAAACGTCAAGAACTTGGTAACAAAGTATTTCTCGATACCGAGATCTTCGGTATTATACTTTCAGTCTAATCCTTCTCATAGCTCCTTCGTAGTTTGTGTGGATGAACAATATACATCAAACAATGTATTGAACAGAGCCAACAAGATGTAAACATGACATATACGGTTGCATTCCTTCCACGCATATTGCGCCTTCTGGCTATCGGGTGAGGAGTTTTCCTTTTCCACAGCAAAGCATTCAGATTCAAACATCGAGATTATCCCTATAGTGGTTAACCATTTTTTCATGTGTTATTACCAACGGTTCAATTTCTGACCACTGATTTTTTTAGACATACCGGTCATATCCACCCCCGATTTAAACACGGTTTTCGACATAATTTTAAATTCGGTTCCCGATATCCAATCTAATATTGTTGTTAACATGATAAGCACGGCATACATAATTATCCGCATCAAAAGAGTCAAATTAACAGCGTCATATATTAATACATAGATATACATTCGTAATAGATTCATAACCCGATTACAGTATGCACACATGAACCACTAGAACAACTGATAAACCAATTTAAGGTGAGATCCAGGAAAGACAATGCAGTAAATAAATCACGGCAAACAAAATAATAAATAAATTAGATAAGAGATCACGGAAGCATCTACAAAATGAACTATCCTTGGAGAGGATATCGCCCCTACAATACTGGTATGAAGGGTAATGGTGATCTGCTCAAAAGATATGGCAGTGCATGATATGCATTCGCACACATCAACGAGATCATCCTCAAAAGTATCTTAGAGCACTTGTAGCCGTGAAAAGAAGAAACACATGTCATAGATGCGATGGGAAAACATAGAGCAAAAGCAACACGATAGTTTTCTTTCGAGTGAAGAAAATGACATCCAGGAGGATGGTATTCTAATCTTCTGAAAACACCCCCAAAAGGGCGCTCCTTCGGATTCTGAAACGTACGCTAGATCAAAGCCGTTGGAGTCGAGTCGAATTCCCTCATTGTGGTTGAATTACAATTAACTCATAGAATTAATTTATTCGATCTGCTAATGAAACCCACAACAAATGTATCGAGATCCGGATTAACTCGCCCGAGTAGGAGATGGAGAAAGCAGAGCGCGCGCGTATGTTTTCTATCCCTCCTATCTACTATTGCCACAAGAACTTGGGGTGCGAACTCATATATAAGCCCACCAAAAGTTTAGAAACACTATATGTGGTACTAAACTTTCATCCAAGCCTCGTCTTGTTTCAAATTTAGGAATCCCCAACTTTCCCTCCAAAGTCATTTGGTTTTCCAATTGAAATCCATTTAAAATCCAATGTATTGTACATGCTTACCAAATTAAAACTTAATTACATTAACTTCGAATACAACACCCAAGAGTATGATTATTCTCATTCACATCTCAGTATTTCACCTTATTCCACTCTTATTCATATCTTTAGTCCACCTCACCTATCATTATTCTCCTTATTCCTATCTTTCCAGTCAAACAGATAGTAGATCCTTATTCTTGCTTATTCCTGAATTGAACACACACTTAGTGTCTTTATCGAATAGCACTTTTAGATTTGATTTTACACTTCACGTATATGTAAATCGATTTTAATTGGATCATCAGGAATCCACAATCACATAGATTCATAAAATAAAACTAAATGAATTATAATATCCAAAATACAAGAATGGTTAATGGTATCCAAGAATAGCTCGGAAACTACAAAGTGAGTCTACAATGTCGCTTCATTTTAAATCCGTCATTATTTCATCCATTGTTAATTATGAAGAGTGTTTCATTGGGAAATGATTTGTTATACTTAAAATCATCGTTGAATATCATATCAATAACGGTCCATGCAGCAATGATCAACCATTACGATTTTTTAAATCTTAAACTCATTAGTTTTGAACTAATAACCAACTATATATGATTAGTTTTAAATTTTGAAAAATAACTGATAATAAGCATCGTTGTGTGTACATCGTTAATGATACGACAACAAATATGACATTTATCTCTGATCTCAATTATTTTACAGCGAATATATTTAACAATGAATGATATATCGAAGGAGTTCAAAAGAAGTGTCTCTATGACCTCATTTTGTTGGAATGACATTATAGTTCCTACGATATGTGTATTTTTTCAATATAATATCAAGTATCTTGTATGCATATAAAGGAAATTAAGTTGTTTAACTTTGATTCATGTTAGAAGGGAGCAATTTCTCTTTAGTGCTGTAGATTTTGCTGCAGAATCGTGGAACATCAGAGCCGCTCGATCTTGATCGAGCGGCTTGGATTGATTTCTCTGCAGTCCTGTAGAGGATCCACTCTACTAGTTAGAATGCACGAAGATGTGATGGCGAATGAATATCATAAACCTGTGATGGAGAATGGAAAATGAAAGAGTATCAGCTTTAATACATTTGATGTAAAGTTTTGATTTCCATGTATATAATTGTAATATATGTTCATCAGTGTTTTAACAAAGTTGATACAATGTAATATGGATGGGATGACAACTTCTTCAGAGTAAACACCCACCTATTTTAACAAATAAATCATTGTCTAATTACTTCATCGTTATTTTTTATGTATGTTTCAACATTTCAACCATGTTATCCTCAATCTACGATCTAGTTGACAATGTTTATACAATCACAATATGATCAACCATTTCAACCATGTTGTCCTCAAATAATAAGTTGAATTCACTATCATTCAAACATAAGCTGGTGCAGATCACTACAATCACAATATGATCAGTTACAAACGTAAACTCCAAAATTAAAAGTACTTACTCATACAAATTATCTTGAGTTACAATGATTAGTCAATATATTTCTATCTTGTCGTTGAAGTTTTAATTTTTTAATATATATTTTTAAAAAACCGAAAAAATATATTTTCAAGAGGTACTTAATCATACCATAGCATATTTTTTATTGTCTTTAATATAGGCAGATATATTTTCTGTATTTTTTCATGTATTCAATTTACTAAAGATAACTTTGGAAGGTCAGTCGCTTTTTCAATTTTTAAAATTAAAATTTTGAAATATTTTCAGTATAATTTTGTGAGTTGTTTTAAGTATGAATTATATGTTTTTAACAACACGTGCAAATGACATGGAAAGATCAAAATTAAATGCACATAGAGTAGTATGTTTGGCACCACTAGGGAAACTATTGGTTTTATGCCTATCCAATAAATCTAAAGAATTTCTTATAAAGAACTCCGAGATGATCTATCCATCATTGTGATTTTTCCTTACAACTCAATCTTTCATCTCAGATAAGCAAAAAAGATATAATACATGCTATCTATTATTTCAATGTAGTAAGTAAGAAGCAATGTGTTCATAAACTTCTCATTTTGAATATTGAAAGAAAAATCCAAATATTTAATTTAAGACATACCGATTTATGTGCTAGCTTTTTGGTGTTCTAAAAAACATATTTTCACTAACAAAAAAATAATTATATGATGATTTTCTTTTTATTCAATAAGTTGCACCTTGTCATAAAAAGGTTCTGATCTCAATCTTATTGTTGCAGTGATGAAGAATGATCTAAATGCGAGTTTTCGATATATGCGAGCATGTATCAAGATCTAAATGGCTAGAGTATGAAAAGAACATCGGATGACATGCTTTCCGAACTCAATGCGGAGGAGAATGAAGAGATGGTGGTGGTGGATGACAACTCCAATAGCATGCTCTGGTGACGGAGAGGGGAAAATAAGATATTGTGAAGAGTGTATTAAAGATGATAATAAAATACATATTTTATTTAGAAATGCTAGATATGATGGTGTCATTTTATAATACATTTTAGAAAGATTGTTTCTATAAATTCAAGAATCGACAAATGTATACTAGTAAAGAATGCAAGTTCTTAGAAGCGTTTATGTTTACTACTGCACATACCTTAGGCTTGATTAGATGAAGAAGTGCATTACTACTTCCTCTTGATCGATTTTTGTCAATGATCAACAGGAAGGGGTCTTCTTCCAACCGCAAAGGGGGGTTATGCAAGGATGCCATTTGGCTCCTCTGTTGTTCTTGTTGGTCGCAGATACGCTAGAAGTTAGACTCAAACATAAGAAGAAGGTGGCTTCTTCAAAGGATACTACAAAGACGCCTTCTCCATCCCATAATTACACTACACATATGACATGATCTTCTTCATTGAAGTTACGCCCTCAGAGTGCAAGGGTATTCATGCAATTCTTGGTATCGTTGGAGAACTTTATGGTTTAGGAATTAATGGGGCCAAATCATCTTTGTGCCACTCATATTATCACATGAAGTTGTGATAGAATGTGTGTATCATGGAACTTCTCATAAAAGTCTACCTACATGCTACCTTGGCTTGTTGTTGTTATGCGGAGGACTTAGAAAATTGATTGGTTATCAGTGATTGGGAAGCTAGATAGAACACTGGAAACTTGGAAGGCCCTATGTCTTTGGGGTGGGGGTGTTCTTATGGTTTATCTATAATAGCAAGGGCAAACTGCTGATGGAGTGGGATGCCATGACACATCATATAAAGGAGGGATATATGGGGGTCATATGGTTGGGTGATATCAGCAGGGCATTAATGACCAAGTGGGTAATCAGAGTTTGGAACGATGGATCATACTTCCTCACCAGGATGATTTGATCTATTTACTCGTTGCTGGTCTTTTTGCTTATGTGGACATAGTGGATTTTTCTTCCACTTTTCGGGGTAATCTGTTCTATTGTGTCTAATGTGGTTCCATCACTTTGTTTGGGACTAGGTAGGGGGAATGAATTCTCATCCTAGATAGATGATTGGACCAAAGAGGATGCTATATGTGACCTTTACCCTGGGCTCCCTAGGCTCTTTGCTATTTAAATGATAAGGAGGTTGTGTTGCAGAGGTGTGGTCATATGAGGAGTTCATTTGCATGGTGAGCAGGTTCGCACGAAGGGGAGAACCATACGAGGACCGATATTCATGGGTTTGGAAGGATGAGGCATTCACGAGCAAGAAAGTGTACAAGACTATTTCTACATGAGCAAGGTTTGATGTGGAAGACATGGAGCATGACCGGTTGTGCTTTGGGAGTGTAAGGTCCCAATGCGAATCAAGTATTTCTGAGGCTACTCGAAAGGGGAAATATTTTATTTGGAGCGCGTATGTCCAAAATCTTCCTTGTATGTGATGGATCGTGTAAAAGACGTAGAGTGGAGATCGAGGAATCAACCACATACTGTTTAACTATCCTTTCTAGAAAGAATCATGGGAGACATTCAATTTACCCTGTGTTCAAGGAGAAAATAAAGAATCTTTACGGGACCCGATTAGTTGCGGCTTGAGGATGTCGGTTGAAGGCATGAGAAAGGATCTTACACGTATGTGGGTCATATGGTTGGCAAAGAATGATATTCAAGAGAGATAGCTTCTATCTTGATAATGTACACAAGCGCGCAAAAGCTTTGTGTAAAATTTGATCAGGTTGTGCATGATTTATAGTTAATCAATATATGTGGGCAGGGTGTTCCTAAGTCTTTCGGATGCACGAATGCCCCTGAAGTTCTTTACAAGGATTATTCTTTCTCAATGGAACATGGTATCCATAGTCTTGCATCTTTGCGGTTGATTCCAATTTCCATTTTGTTTCCTCCTTTGTACCCCCCATCAGCCCCTTGGCTTATCACGTCAGTTTGTTCTCCCTCTATACCCTTGCTTGAATGAAGACACACGATCGACTCGACTTTCCCAAATGCCAGCCAATGGCCCTTATCCTTCTTGGGTCTTGTTTCATCGCCTCGTTGCAGTCGTGAGACTGCAATGACAAAACTAAGTCAAAAATATTGAAAAGCGGTGGTCTTGAACAATAACTGATGATCTAGGTTGTAGCGTGAGTAGTATACGAGGCCAGTTTTCAGAGGTTCTTATTGCAGTAGTGTTGGCCTCTGTCCTAGTGATTGTCCTTGATGAATCTATGATTTATCATCACTGTATCTCTTTATTATCATCCGAGCTTAAATAAATCAATAAAATCATCAACAATCCACTTTAATTGGCACCTAACATCTTTTTTGTAGATAACCCCAATTATTGTAAAAAAATTACCTCCTTTTATTTTCTTTATTTTCCTTATCATATCCTTATTAAAATACCAAAAAATATATTAAAAGCTATATATATTATTTTGGGTTTAAAAGAATAAAAAATACAAAAGAATTAAAATGTGGTGTTCTTATTCATTAAAAACACCCCGAACATTTTTGCTTTATTTATTCGTTCTCTTTTGATTTTTTATCCAACATAAAACTTTTAGATCTCCTCGATACACGTTTTGACTTTTTACTATTTTTGCTTCCTTTTTTCTGTTGATTCTTCTCCCCTAATCTTGATTATTCTCATTGGGCTATTGATGAATCTCTGATTTTTACTTACTATATCCTTAATTATCCTATGAGCTTGAATAAATCAACAAAAATCACCAATGATTCTCTCTAATTAGCAAATGACTCTTTGTTTGTAAATAGCCTTAATTATTGTACAATTAGTAACCCCTTTTATTTTCTTTATTTTTCTTATTTTATTTTCTATTACAAACTCAAAAAAAATAGATTAAATATTGTAGATATTTATATTGTTTTAAAAATAAAAAGACAAAAAAAACCACAAAAAATTAAAATGTAGTCTTTTATTCATTAAAAATGCTCTTCAAAATTTTGCTTTGTTTATTTAAACTTGATTTTTTGTCCAACACGAAAATTGTAGATATCCTCGAGATACAACTCTCCTGTTTTGACTTTTTCTGATTTTACTTCCTTCTATTTCCTTTTGAACTTCTCTTTATTTTTCATTTTTTCTTTGTTCATATGCCACATGTTGCTCTCTAGAGCCGCCATGCTGCTCGCTTCCCTTCGCATCACTCGGCCCACCTCCTGACCATTCATCTCCCTCCACCCACCTCCATCTTAACCGTCCTTCTCCGCCACTCTCCGCACCCTTAGGTCTCCTCCCTAAATGTGATCTGCACCATTCCTCCACGCCTTCACCTCACTCGTTGGATGGCTTCGTATCCAATGACTCTGCCTCCTTCATGTATCCATATCGCGCCCCCATTGTAGGATCCTCCCCCTGCTCCCATCATGATCGTTCCCAAGCGTCGCTCTCACCGTCGTTGGATAAAAACCCTTGATCTGATCCTATACACTCACTCGTGCCCTTATTTAGCAATGGGATCGCAAGATCCAATGGCCCCGGACCCATCGTCCACCTCCAGCGACCCTCCTCCCTCCCATGTTCCCCTCGTTCCCTCTGTTTTTCACCCACTTACTATGTCTGTTACCACCACCCTCTCCACTCATCAAATCCACCCTAACGTCACCATCATTCAATCACAATCAATGCCCTAAGACTATGGATCAACCGTTAATCCGCCCCTTCCACTCTGTAACGCCCGACATACACCCCTTAAGTACCTGACCTCCAACCACCTAACACATCATCCACCATTCCACGACCAAGGCCTTGTGACCATCCACCTCCCTGCGGATAGGTGGAGGTCGAATATGGATTCGCAATGGTGACTTGAGACCAAGTGTTGACCCTTGGCTCCTCCGACCAAGACACAACGCTTCTAATGTCGTTGAGCATTGTGCTCCGATCGAGCACATTGTGCAATGATCGGAGGTTCCAGAGGAGCCTCAATATCCCAGGCCACAACCTTCGCCGCTCTGCCCTTCGATCTCCAGTCAGGTAAGCTTCTCGTCTTATTTTTTCTTTCCTTTTCTACCATTTTTGTAGCTCCACTCACATATACTCCCGATCCATTGACCGTTCCTCCATCGCCCTCGGACCCCACCATCTTCACACAACCCATGGACCACCATCTCCTAGCATCCACAACCTCCATTACTCTACCCACTTTCATCCTCAGCTTGTTGGAGATGAACCCATCAAGCCTCCACGTTCTTCACTCGCCAAGCATCCATCTCACTCACTTACACGTATACACCTCTGCTTCAGTTATACCTAACATTTGCAGGTCCAACATCATCAATGATCGGAGGCGATGACCTATCTTTCTTCTAGAGTAGCAACACCGATAGAGCTTCACCATCTTCTTGACCTATGCATCCTCTCCGATTTTATGATGTACTAAGACCTTCAGAAGACCTTCACGAAGGTGTTGGGTCTTTCCACCAAGCAACCAAGTATCGAATGAGCTCGGAGCCCCTCACCGGAGTTCAACCGCATTCGTCACATCACGACAGAGAAACCGAGGGCTGAGGCGTATAGATGTCATTCGATCACCATGATCACACGGCTCCCGAGTGCTTGCCGAGCCTCACACTTATCCTTCACGCTCGGAGGAGTCGAGCCAAGTCCAAGCCACTCTGGCCACCCAGATGGCCCGAGCCACATGCACCAAACTTCGTCCACCCCCAGAGCATAGCCCACGCACGTGCCATGCACGTGTGGGTTGCACATTTTGCATTCATGCCCTGCATCCTTCCAATAGTTGCAAAATGGTCCTTCCCAAGTGCACGTGCCTCACGTGTGTTGCATGCTTGGGAAATTTATGAAGAGGCCCAATCTTTTTTCCATTTGTCATATTTATGCCCCTTCAAAGGACTTATAAATAACTTTTAGTAATTTTATCATCATATTTTTATTACAATTATGCCTTTGCACTCTTCTATTCATAACTTGAGCATGCGAGCTCTTAATCTGGTGATTTCAGTTTCATTGTGTTGCTAGTTTGATTCTCTTTCTGATGGCATGATTATTTAATTGATTTGGCACCTTATTCGATATGCTACATTATATGTATTAATTATATCATTTGCTCCTTATTTTAATGCTATTATTAGAGCTACGAACTGATTATTTAAAGGGATAGTTACATGCATATTCATTTTGTTGGCATGCATCATATTGTATATGAGATTGCATCATTTTAACTGCTAGAAAAATGAATAAAAATGCATATTAATAATCAGCACATGCATTGCATTTAATTGTACATTGCATTGCATTTATTCTACATAAAATTAAAAATAGAAAAAAAACATGATACATGTTCATCATTCCATTAAAAAGTATTGCATTTAATTGCATCCTGCTCCATTTTTCATGAGTTTAAAAATAAAAATGGGGTTTCTCATCATAAACTTTATGTATCTTGCATCCTTATTTTGCATGCTTGCCTTTGCATTATTTCATGTATATCATTCCGTCTTATTCATGTGTGCACCTTGTTTGAATTGAGAAGACATAAGTTTATGCATTTAATCACACGTTTTAATCTTTCATTTCCGATTAATGGATGATAAGGCACGTGTCCCTGTGTTTGACCTTGGTATGCTTGACAAATAAAATTTCATCGCCACCTATTCAAGCTTGTGGTCGATTCTATATAGATCCAAAGTCGCCTCCCGTGCTACAATAAAAAATGGCCTGTTAAAGAGGCGATTTTGAGGTTTATCAACCACATGGCGCTCTCTAGAGCCACCATGAGGCCCGCTCCCCCGTGTGCCACCCATCGTTTGCCTTAGTCGCTCATCTCCCTCTAATGGGCCTCATCTTGGCCATTCCTTCGTGCCATGCCTTCTGCCCTTGGATCAGATCAATTGATCTAATCTAACCCATCCTTTAGCACCCTCTTCCTAACCATTGGATGGCAAGATCCTTGCGATCCAACGGCTCACAACCCATCTTCCACCTTCGGCTTCTCCCTCTATCCCACGATAACTTGTTGCCCTCCATGCTTCACCATTTTCCCCGATTGTTACCCCCATCATCTCCACTACCTAACACCTCACCTACAAAGCCATAATCTCTCGGAATCTCATACACCCTTTACTTCTCCATGATGACCCTCTCTCCCCTCCAAACAACCGTGGCGATCCACCTCCTCCACCATCTTGTAATGACCAGAGCCCCTCCTTAAATACACTTGCTCCGCTGCCGAACACCCTCGTCCACCATTCAATGGCCTAGGGACATGCCCTCTCCTCCCTCGTGTAATAGAGGAGTAGAGGATTAAGGGCCGACGACCCTCATATGCCTAGGTGTTGTCCCATGTATTCGACCATATCGCAACACCTCCCGATGATTGCTTGAGCACCATGCTCTGGTCCATGTTATGCGAAGGCCAGAGCTCCTCCAGAGCTCAACCCATGCTGCAACCTCCACTACACCTTCTTCTCCGATCAAGTCAGTCTTTTACTTCCTTTTTTATGGTTTATCCTTATTTACTAGCTGCACACACACCTCTTCCTGCCCAAATCACTGCACCTCGACCTTCACCGCACCTCACTCACTCACTCACTCATGCCAACCACTCCATTAACCGCCTTGCTCCTCCGAATCCCTCTCTACTCCAGGCCATCTCCTCTGCCGGAGATGGAGGAGATCTCACTCCAAGCTCCACTCTCTCCATCCAATAACCTACCACATCACCCCACACTACTTCAACTATCCTCTAAACCCTCCATGTCATCTCTTCACTGGTCGGAATTCTCGGAGGAGCTCCATTCCAGAGCTCCTCCTCCAGCGAGCCTTCACTACACCACATTCGCCAACACTCGCCAGATCCTTCGCACGACGTCTAGGAAGCTTCGTTGACATTCAAGCTTTGAGGAGGAGCAACGAGGAGGAGAGCGTCCTTTACCAAAGCCCCAAAATCATCGCCAACCTTTGCGACAGAGGCAATTGTCCAAGAAATGTAGTTACCGTTGGAGGGCGCCTCCTTAGCGGTCGTCCAATGGTCTAGACGCAACCACGTCATTCTCGCCAAAGCTCCAATGTTTGACGGAGTCTAGGTACCTCGGGCTGATGCGTAGCTTGAGGCACCTGCAATTGACCCCCGCCCGCCCCCCGAGTCTAGTCCATATATGTGCCAGGCACGTGCGGGCTGGGTACTCTATAATCCATGCCCGAAAAGCTTCTCCAAATTGCATACTGGTCCCTCCCAAACGAGAATGCCTCTCGTGCTGCACTTGGGAAAATTGCCATGGGGCCCCATCAATTTTCTAATATTACATTTATGACCATCTGAAGGACCTTTTCACATATTTTATCCCTTTTATTTCCATGTTTATATTATAATTATACTCCTGAACTTTTTTATTAATATCTCTGGGCATATGAACTCCAAATCAAGTGATTTTAATTTCATTTTATTGTTATTTTTCCGCTCTACATGATGGTATTATTAATTAACTGATTTGACGCCTTATTGAATATGCTAATTTTTGAATGTTTAATGTGTCAAATGCTCCTCATTTCAATGCCATTATTAGATCTTTGATGTATTTTTGTGCTTCAAATGACAGTGAATTTGGATCTCTTTTGAATGCTCAATAATTGGATTATTTTAGGGGAGCATTTTTGTTATAATAATCTCTTTGCATGGAATAGCATGGCATTATCATTTTAAATTTCTTAAAACCAAATAAAAATTGCATGTTTAACATTCATTCCATGCATTCAATTTTATTGCATATTGCTTCACATTTATCCGGCATAAAATTTAAAAATTACATGATATTAATTTCTCACTCTGTGTGCACCATTGTTTTATATGATTATCGTTGTATAATTGCCTTGCATCATTATTTTTACATTGTTTTTTTTTTTTGCATATTGTTTTGCCTTGTTTTTGAGTGCATATTTCTTATTGTATATAGTAGGAGACATAAGTCAAAGAATTTTATCGCTCATTTTAAACATTAATTTTTGATTATCGACGAGGAGGCTCGTATCCATGTGTTCAACCTTGGTGTGCTTGTCAAGTAAATTTCATCACCCGATATTCAAGCTTGTGGTCAATTATGCTTAGATACAAAATTGCTTGTCATGCTAAGGTAATACGTCATGTTATATAGGCGATTTTACGATTTATCAATAATTCATCTAGATGTTTCGAAATCACTAATTCAGGGGGTGAAGATTCATCCATTTTTCCTTAAAAAAGGACAAATATCAGTGCTAAAGCTTTGGAACCGTGTCTCTTTAAACCATGGTCCGTTAAAATTAAAATCCAACAAACAAATGAACTTCACTATAAAAAGAAAAGGGATTTTTACCCGACAGACCCTATAATCTTTGTCAATCGACCTTTGAAACAACCTAATTCCTCCCTCGACCCCGTAAACTTACTCACCCTTACCCCACAGACCCCGTAGTTAACTTCCATCTATTTGCCCGTTAAATGTAACCAGATTCCGTTAAAAAGAGGTGCATATTACCCTCTTTGTTTAAACAAATTTACAAAAGATGCCATCCTTCTCCTTCCACCTCCCATGCATCGTCCCCGACCTTGCCTGTGCCGCCCTCGACCTCCTCTGCACCGTCGCCGACCTGCACCTCCTTCAGGCCACCGTTGACCCGCACCTCCTTCAGGCCGTCGTCGACCTGCACCTCCTCTTACCCTCTCCGGCCTCCTCTTGCGTCCATATGCGCGGCACCCACCTCCCCGACCTCAAAATACCTATTTTTAAATCTCACAGCTTTCATTTTTTAATCTGTGCGGTGCCCGTACTCTCACGATCGATGGATCAACAGGCAGAAAATCAAACTATACTTCTGATTTCAAGAGTGAACATCCCCACAATCCTCCCAGGTTTTATCCACCGTCACTACTTCAACGAATACCTCTTTACATGATTCCTAATCAAAGTAAACCAACAAGAAAAGCAAATTCCAATTTCAGAAACATGTGGACGTTTTGATATGCTTGGACGAGATGCACATATCATCATGAGCAACCAAAGCACTGGAAGTGGTAGCAGAAGGGCTGACGGGAATACGAGGAGGAGAGGAGCTTTTAAGGAGCACGCCCCCTTTCGCATGCTCCACCCTCTCCTGCCTTATTTCCTGCAGCATCGCCGCCACATCCTTCATCATCGGCCTCTCGTCGGGGACTGGGTTTGCGCAGAGCAGAGCTACTCCCAGCACTTGAGGTATCTCCTCTGTCTTTGATTCCGGACGTGAACGGAGACTCTTGTCGAGCACCAACATCGACCCTTTCCTCTGCTGCACCTAATCGACCAAGTGGGCACCGTCCGGTATCGTGAGATCGATGGGTTGCTTCCCTGTCAGAACCTCCATCACCACCATGCCGTAGCTGTAGATGTCGCTCTCCTCCACGAGCTTTGCTAGGATGAAATCATCGATGTAGGCCTCGAGCTCGAGGCATACAAGGATGTTGTTGGCCTTGATGTCCCTGTGCACAATGGGAGGAATGCAGTAGTGGTGGAGCTACGTGAGGCCCTGTGCACGATGGGAGGAATGCAATCGGCGATGTAGGCCTTGATATCCCTGCTGAGAAGGAGTCCCTCACGGCGCTACGACCCATGGTGTGGTTGCTGCACTCTTCCTTGTTGCCGGTATTGGTCTCGCCATTGGCCATCTCTACACGGTAGACCACGCCAGAACAACCCTTTCCTATCACGTTGGGTTCCAGAGGCTCTTCACCACTTGTTCCACCGAAAAGGTGAACTTTTAGAATGGGGTGAACTGCCACAACCATAATAGCTCTCCTCCGAGCTTGGGATTGTGTCTTCGTCTCCGTTGGATCTACGAGCTTTTGGAATGGGGGTGAACTGCCACGCAAGAATGTATCAACTGTATACATAGTAAATGCCATTTTAGAAACTTGTGCAAGTTGGTTAGCGTAACTCAAGGTTAACCCAAGTATTAGACTCAGATAAAGTTAAAACTGACGGCAAGGTCTGTGAGGTAAGACGGAGTAAGTTTACAGGGTCGAGGGAGGAATTAAGTTGTTTCAAAAGTCGTGAAGGTAATTGACAAAGATTACATGGTCTGCCGAGTAAAAATCCCAAAAGAAAAAGAAGATAGCAAAACAAGTATAAAGAAAAAATGTCCTCATTAGTGGCGCCTCTCCCTTCTCCCTCTAAAACCCTAGACCCTCCTCTCCTCCTAAGATGCGCCTCCCGCTTCTCCCCTCTAATCCCTCCACCCCTCACCGCTGAAAACCCTAATCCCCACGCCCGTCCTTGGTCGCCGGAGGTATAAACCCTAAAAAGGCGCGTCTTGGCGGCAATCGATGGCTCTGTACCTGCAGTTCGAATCCGCATCGGGTTACGCCCTCTTCCTCGCGCACGGCATCGACGAGATCGGGCAGAACACGGAGGCCGTCCGCAACTCTGTCGTCGACCTCAACCGTTTCGGCAGCGTCGTAAAGCTCACGGCTTTTCAGCCCTTCTCGTCCGCGCTCGATGCCCTCAACCAGTGCAACGCCGTCTCGGAAGGTGGTTTCTTTTGCTTCGTGCGCTCTCTTCCATGGGTGCAATCAAGCGTGCTTCCACAACCTCGGCCTACTATATACTCTCATATGCGAATTTGGGAAGCTTTTTGACATAAAATTTCAAGGCAGTATTAGTCTTCAGCAAAATCCGTTGATTGGAAAAACGATCTGCTATAAAATTCCATTCTTTATACAAATGTGTGATCTTGTATACAAGGATATTATGGAATAGATTTTCTTTCCACTGACTCCTCATGTTCCAACTTTGACAGGTCTGCTCACAGCAGAATCGAGTTATATTCAGATATTGTATATTCCTTTCGTAGCACAAATGAGTAGCCGTTCTAAAACATCCTCAAGTTTTGCCTACATGTTAGATGCAAACCTGGAGAAATTTTAGGAGCCAAAAATCATATTACGGTTATGATCATAAAGATCTCCACTTCCCCCTTCTTAACTATCGGTTGCTTTTAGGCACTGTCAATGTTAAGTTTGTAAAACCTGTTTTAGATTTCTGTTGATTCGAGCTTCTTCTGTCAGTCTCTTTATTTCTCAGCAATGTTCTTTCCAATTCATTGCTAACGTATCTATATTTGATCAAAGTTTTGATCATCTCTATCTGACTGCATTTTGTAATAAATACCATATGTTTGTATATTCTTTAAGACAGTCTTCTTTTATTTCTTTTAATCCATATTGATCACAAAACATATTCAAGTAAATCTTCTCGTCTTGTAGGCAAAATTTCTCTATTTTTTTATGTTTAAGAATATATTTACACCATTCCCAAAATTATTCGAATATTTAAAGCCACTATACTTTAACCAACTCCAACTCCAACCAGCTGTAACCAGTTCGCTATTAAAGAAAGCATTGCTGGTTCCTTCTCTTGTAGGATTTTTAAGACAACTGCTGCATTTATAATCCAATGAAAAACCATTTTCTGAAAGTCTTCATGAAAAGACATCTGCCTAACCCTATGAAGTACCCTCCAAACAAAATCACAGGTTGATGATTGTCTCACACATATTTATATATTTTTATAATTTTTTTTTCTGAATAATTGGAGCAGGTATTTTGACCGATGAGCTAAGGAATTTTTTGGAGTTAAATCTTCCAAAGGCCAAAGGTGGGGCAAAGGCAAAGTACAGTCTTGGTGTTGCTGAACCCAAGATCGGTTCACAGATATCCGAGCTGACAAAGATTCCTTGCCAAAGCAATGAGTTTGTCCTCGAACTTATTCGGGGCATCCGCCTGCACTTTGATAAGTTTATAAAAGATTTGAAGGTGTGATGTCGACTCCTATTTATGTAAAAGATTATTGAAAATGTTGATGATTATTTAGAATTTTTAATCTTTTTAGCCAGCTGATTTGGAGAAAGCCCAGCTTGGTCTTGCACATAGTTACAGTAGAGCAAAAGTCAAATTCAATGTCAACAGGGTAGATAACATGGTTATTCAGGCCATCTTTATGCTCGACACACTGGATAAGGATGTCAATACATTCTCCATGAGAGTAAGGTTTGAAACGATCTACCATATCCCAGTTCATACATATATTTGATATTGGATTCAACCATTTTCCTTTATTTATATTTTCTCTAAGTTCATATATATAAATATATTAGACACTTTTTTTGATCTATCACATTTTATCTCTAAATATTGTGACAATTTTCACTAAACTTAGCTTTGAATTTCATGGTAGAATAGGACCAATCTATTTTGCCGGTCTAGTCATGTAAGAAACTTTTTGCCTGGTGATTTAGCATGATATGTTGATGTGCTTGCAACATGATTTCACTTTGATATTCTCATTTTAATATATTCATTTTTACTAAAATAAATATCACCAGTTGAAAACATGTGGAGCTGTTATCTAAAATGTATTTACTATGACAATCATTTTATATTACGTAGGTGACCTCTATATTTCTTCTCCAATCGTTGAGTTGTAGAAATGCATTAGTTTGTCCCACTTATGCCCGCATAAATGTTTATAACCAAATCAATTTGATTGATGCTTCGTAGAAAAAACTCTTGTCATGCCTATCACTTTATGCAATGATAAGTTGACAAGGATTTTGATGGCGGTTTGGTCTCTAAATAGTTTGGATCTTTTTAACATGGATTTAAGCAGATGTTAAGATCAAGGTTTGAAAAAACGAAAGGCGGAACGAGGCAGTCTCCTTGGAATCGAGGCGAGGCGTAGCCTTGAGGCGGTCGAGGCGTAAGCCTCAGTTTATATAGAAAAATATGTATAAAACTACAATTATATATATCTCTATGTAATTATATGTTCTCTGCCCAATATATAATAATTTACACTACAAGATATGATGAAATGATAAAGATAAGAACCCCAAAATAGAAGATAGAACAACATCATATACATTTCTACACATTTTCATCCTATTAAAGAGGAATTCATTGACTATAGATATTGTGAAAGAATTAAACAATACATATATGTCTATGAAATATTGTTGTAATTAAAAGTATGACTAAATATACATCGAAGAAAATTATGTTATGTGTCTAACATATAATATATGATCGCACGAGAAACCATGAATCATATCCATTTTGAGCAAATCTTTGAAATATTGTTGTAATTAAAAGTTCGATTAAATATATGTCGAAGAAATTTATGTTGTGTCTAATATATAATATAAGGCAACATGAGAAACGCTGAACCTTATCCATTTTATTTTGCTTGATATATTGCAAATCTTGTTAAGTTACAAGTATTATTTAATTTAATATTTATGAATCCATTCATTAAGAGTGAAATAGTAAGAGTTTGTCAAAATAGTTGGATACATTAATTGTAAATATGAAGTTATGGGCATGAAATAAACATCATATTTAGGCATTCATCTTATATAATCATTATCCTAAATAAACAGATATTGATAAGCTTCTCAAACTATTAAGGAAAACATGAAAATAATAAAAAATACTTCAAAAAAAGCAAAAACGCCTCACAGAACGCCTCGACCGCCTCGACCACTCAAGGCGCACGCCTCACAGGACTGGTCTGAGGCGTAAGCCTCGAGGCTAAAAGGGACCGCCTCGCCTCGAGGCGTACGCCTCGACCGCCTCGAGGCTAGCCTTTTCGAACCATGGTTAAGATTTTGTTAGGCGTTCTCTACTAGCGACGTCTTGCATCGTTTAAATGTAATGAGAAGTTGGCAAGGACCGCTACATTGCTGCCCGGATGTAGTTCAAAATTTGCAAGGGTTCTTGAATGAGAATGCATGTTAGTATATAAGCTAGTTTTGTTGCATTCTGCCTGGATGCATTAAAAAATTTGCAAGGGTTCTAGCATGATGGATGTACGCGAGTAAAGAATTTAGTACAAAAGAGACTATAAAGGAAGTTACAGACAAGTAATTGGAATATTGTCACTTTGGCTGGCAAATCAATGGAGAGTAGATACGGTGGACAGAAGGAAGATTCAGATACTATGTCTCCAAGTGACGAAATTGATTAGATAGAAAGCAAGGGAGATTGATAAAACATGCTTTAAACATTGGTATTCGGATAAAGATATTGATAGAAATGATGTTGGGGTTGTTTATAAGAATTTGAACGATTGTATGTTTGGGGTGTACATATTTGATAATCGGATTATTTTGCTAAATGTGGTGCTCGAAGAAGGAATTCCGAATATCATCAGTTTATACTCCACAATCTGGTTTAGATAAAAGGATTAAACAAGCTTTCTAGGAGGATTTGGATAAGATTATGTAAGGAATCTCGTAAAGAGGCGATTTTCCTAAGTGGAGATTTTAATGGACATGTAGGAAAGGATGCTTTATGATATGCTAGTGTTTATGAAGGATATGTCTTCGATGATAGAAATAAAGATGGAAAAGTTATTCTAGATTTTGTAACGACTTATGATGTTTTCATAGTAAATACTCTCTTTAAGAAGAGGATGGAGCATTTGATTACTTATAAGCATGGCCTCAAATTTCGACGAAATTCGGTCGAATTTCTGTCGAATATCGATATCCAGTCGAAATCGAAATTCGACCGAAATGACCGAAATGACCGAAATATGGGGGTCCTAGTACAAAAAATGACCGAAATGGCCGAAATTTCGGTCGAAATTCCACCGAAATTCCATCGAAATTCTGTTTTGGTCGGTACTGAAATGGTGACCGAAACCGACATTTAAGGCCTTGCTTATAAGAGTGGTTCGATTAGAACACAATTATATTACTTTGCGCTGAGGAGAAGAGATCGGTTGTGTTGTAAAGACTACAAAGTAATCTCAAGAGAGAGTTTGACCACCCAACATAGCTTGTTAATCATGGATGTGCAAACAAAAGGGTTGGTAAGAAATGAGGGTTTCCAAGATCACTAGAATTAAATGGTGGAATCGTTAATTGAAGCAATCAAGCTTCGGGGGGAAGGTTGTAGAAGACTTATCTTGGGATTGTAAAAAAGTGTAAACGAGATGTGGGAGGCGATAACATGTTATATCCGAAGGGTCCCTAAAGAGATGCTGGGCGAGTCAAAGGAGGAGCTCCAGGTCAAAAGAAGGCTTGGTGGTGGAAAGGAGGGACACAAGAGAAGCTTAAAATTAAAAGAACATTCTTTAAAGCTGTCTAAGGATAGATCATATGAAACTATTACAAACTATAAAATAGTGAAGAGGATCAAAGAAGGCTGTAAGCAAAGTTAAGCCAAAAGCTTATGAAATTTTATTGACTTTAAGGAGGGCCGGAAGGATATATTCAGGTTGGCTAAAGCAAGAGAAAGAAAGTCCAAATGCTTTTCTCAAGTGAGATGCATTAAGGATGAGGAAGGTTACTTACACGCTTGTTACTCAGAAAGATGTATATACTAGATGGAAGCAGTACTTCCAAAAGCTTTTCATTGGGAAGGAAATGGAGAGATCACTTGGGAGATCTGGCAAGTAGCGAAAGTTACTTGAATCGTTTAAGCTACAGATGAATACAAAAGGAAGGATGTAGAGGAGGCTTTGAAGTCCATGAGACACATGAAATGTGTTGGACATGATGACATTCTTATAGAAGTTTGGAAAGTTTTAGGTTAGCATGGTTTGACTCGACATACAAATTTATTCAATATAATTTGGCGAAGTAATACAATGCTTGAAGGTTGGAGAAGCATTGTGGTGCCTCTTTATAAGAACAAAGTGGGCATTTAAAATTGTTTAAATTACAGAGGTTTCATGTTGATGAGTTGGGAAGACCGACTCTTTTGACATTAACTTTGGTCTGCATCGAGGTTCAACTTCAAGTCAATTCCTTTTTACTTTAATTATGGATGAGTTGATGAGTTACATTTAGGATGAGATATCTCAGTGTATGTTATTTGTTGATGATATTATGTCGATTAATGAGACTAGAGATGGAGTAAATACGAAGCTTAAAATTCGAAGACATGCATTGGAGACTAAGATTTTGTATAAATACGACTAAGATAGATTATATGGAGTGTACTTTTGATGAAAGTAATGGTGAATGAATTGCAGTGAGATTGGTGATGATAACATTCAAAAGAGAGATTCTTTTCGATACTTGGGATCTCATTTGAAAGATGATGGCGAAATTGCTGGAGATCTTACTAATAGAATAAATGCATGGCTAAAGTGGAGATGAGATGGATGTGTGAACATACATGTAAAGATTGGATTCGGAATGATGCATTCTAAAGGAAAGTTGGTGTCGCTCCAATCAATGATAAGATGCAAGAAAATCGCTTAAGGTGGTTTGACCTTTTACAAAGGAGGTCAGCTAATGCATTGCAGGGAGATGCGAGTTTTGGGATGTTGAGCCAACTAAGAGAGGGTTAGGAAGGTCCAAGAAGTGTTGAAATGTGACTATACAAATGGGTTTCAGTTTTTTGATTCTAAGCCTGAGAATGGCCCAATATTAGGGATGAAAATGGACCGGATACAGATCAGATATGCATATTTATGTATCCATATTCACTTCATTTTTATTGAATACGAATATAGACATATGATTCGGATATGCATTAAGGAAACCATATCTTTAAAAATATCGGTATGAATTTAAATATGATATTTATCGAATCCGAATACGGATCGAATAAGAGCGAATCTGAATACTGATCGAATAAAAAGGCAAGATCGAATAAAGAATGAATCCGGATACTGATTAAGTAAAGAGACAATCCAAATATGAATAGAAAAGAGTGAATCCAACTATGGATCCAATAAATATGGAATCCGAATACGGATCAAATAAAGATCACATAAATGTATTAAGCTTTCTCCCACCATAAGTAGGGTCGGCTACATGGATTCTTGCTCAAATCCATGTTGAAAGATTCAACTATTTTTTACGCTGACCGTCGACTACCTAACACAACCCCTGCAAGAGTGGGATTTGAACCCTGGTCTTTTGTGTGGTAGACAAACTATACTACCACTAGACCATTAAGTGGGTACCAAATAAAGATCATATACAAATACGAATTGACTTTTTTTATCAACTCCAATTTCATTTTTTCCATTTTTTTATTTTTTTTTGAAAAATGTTTTTTGGATTTTCATAACTATATCCCTCTCGTATGTCACTCAAATTTTGTCGGAAACAGAGACTCTTATGTCCTCCATCCATAGCAGGTAAATTATAACAAATCTAAGACTGTTAAAATTACATGTTATGGATGTAGGGTATAGGAGTTTCTGTTTCTGACAAAATTTGAATGACATATCAGAGGTATATAGTATGAAAATCCATGGAAGAATTTTTCAAAAAAAAAACAAAAATTGGAAAATAATGAAAGTGGAGTAGGTAAATTACTTACTCCATGGAGTAGGATCCCTTTCCTCTTATATAATATATAATACTGTTATAATAATACGGGGTTGTGGCTTATATTGTATTAATTAATATATAAAATAATATTAAAGATCCGGATATTCAAGCCATTACTATATCCGTATCTGAAAAATTTTTATAACCCATATCCATATTCGTTTTGTATTCGATTAATATTCAGATATATATCTTGTATTTTTTTGGATACTATATGTATCCGTTTTCATCCCTTATGAATGGATGCAAAGAATCCATGTAGTAGTCGGCCCTACTTAATGTGGGAAAAGGTTTTGTCGTTATCACTTCATGGGTTTGTTTAATATTGATGCCGATTTTAAAGTAACGTTGGTGCTCACAAATGTTGTAATGTGGCGATCAGCTGATGATAAAGCCATTGCTTTTCCAAATTGGCCGTTATCATAAATTGTTTAAATTTGTTTGGAATGTTTTTTTGCTTTTGTACTCATAATCCTGACATGGCTGATTTTGTGGATTTTTATACGAAGTAATTGCGATTTTCATTTTATCGTTCTTATGATGCGTACATTGCACAGAGAGTGGTTTTCATGGCATTTTCCAGAGTTGGTAAAGATTGTGAATGACAATTATCTATATGCCAAAGTAGCCAAGTTTGTTGTGGATAAATCCAAACTTACAGAGGAGGATATCCCAAAACTTGAGGACATACTTGGTGATGAAGAAAAAGCAAAGGAAATCGTTGAAGCTGCCAAAGCATCGATGGGTAAAAAAACTCTCGATTCTTTACTCTCTGTACATGTCTCACATTCTAAATGATCTTTCTCAATGTTCCCAGGACAAGATTTGTCACCAATTGATCTGATGAACGTGCAACAATTTGCTAAGAAGGTTTTAGATCTTTCCGATTACAGAAAAAAGTTGCATGAATATCTTATCACGAAAATGAATGATATTGCTCCGAACTTGGCCACCCTTATCGGTGAAATGGTTGGTGCTCGTTTAATTTCTCATGCGGGAAGCCTTACTAATTTGGCAAAATGTCCGTCTTCTACTCTTCAAATCCTTGGTGCGGAGAAGGCACTCTTCAGGTAGATTTGTGAATGTATTTTTATCTGGTTAAGTGCTATTGCAGTGAGTTGTATTTGCAGACCTTTTCTGTTACGCTTTTTACATTGTTGTTGACTAATTGATGTTGGTTGGGAGCCGATTTTGTCATTTTGAGATTAATATTTTTATGTTGGAGTAATCATATCTGGTTAATTGCTGTATCGATTCTTGTAATTTTTGTATGTTATGATTAGATAACATTTTAAGGAAATGCCAAAGGGCTTTTACTCGCATATATTTCAAGTCCCTGCCGTGGTCCGTGAGGTTCTATTTGTTATGCAGTTTTTTTCTTGAGAGAACATTATGTGTTGAATCTTGGTCTAGGGTGTGTAAGCCCGTTTTTTTATACTCTTCATGTCGATGCTCAATAAACAGTCTGTTGATCATCTCTTTGTTGGCTTTGGTTTATTTATTTTTGTTGTTTTTTTGTTGTTTGTTGCTGGAAACAACTATCACCACACTACCTACACTTGATGTGGGCAGAGCACTAAAGACTAAAGGGAACACCCCAAAGTATGGTCTCATCTTTCACTCTTCTTTTATTGGCCGTGCCTCTGCAAAGAACAAAGGCCGCATAGCACGTTACTTAGCAAATAAGTGCTCCATTGCTTCACGCATCGATTGTTTTTCTGGTGAGCCCAATTAACTTGAATTTTATGCTGATTTCTCTTACTCCATCCGGGTTTAAATGTTTTGGCTTTTGAACAGAGGCAAATTCAACCATATTTGGAGAAAAACTACGTGAACAGGTCGAGGAAAGGTTGGATTTTTATGATAAGGGGGTTGCTCCACGGAAAAATATAGATGTCATGAAAGCTGCAATAGAAAGTTCAGGAAAATCTTCTGCAGGTGGTAAATGCACTCCTTTCATTCTTTTATTTCCTTTTTATGTATTTTATTAGCAAAGCTTTCATTTGTTACCCCCACACTTGCCATTCTTGCGTTTAATTTCAAGCTCACTTGTCCATTTTTACATGTAGATGGTGCAATGGATGTTGATGACAAGCCGACAGAACCCTCAGCTAAGAAGAGTAAGAAGAAGTCAAAATCAAAGGGTGACCTTGGTGATCCCATGGAGGAGGACAAACCTTCTGAGAAGAAGAAAAAGAAGCACAAGGTCACAGAAGAGGAGCCTCAGCAGATTGCAGAGCCTTTGAATGGTAAGCTTGTGGCTGAAGAAGCTCCCGTAACTGTCGAGCCAGGAACCGAGAAGAAGAAAAAGAAAAAGAAGCATGGGCAGGCGGAGGTCCAGAATGAAATAAATGGTTTGGAAGTAGGAGAAAATGGCACTGCCAAGAAGAAGAAAAAGAAGCACGTCGATGCTGATGAGAATGACACAGCCCAAACTGCTAGCGAAGTGAAGAAGAAAAGGAAGAAATCAAGAACTGAAGATGAATGATGATCCTCTTTCGTTATGTGGTGGGTGTAACAGGTAACTTTGATGCACCAAAAATTATTTCTATGTGCAATTTTAGCTGCTAGCTTCTTTTCTCAACTTTTTGCTGACCATCATATCCTAAATTAAATTTTTATGTGGTGGTTCTAAATGCAAACTAGAATTCCCTGTCAACTTCATCTCCCCTACATGTCTGTGGTTTGGAGAATGCGAATGCATGATACCTTGATCTCATCGTGTAGTACATGAATGGGAGTGAACTAGCTTTTACATGGTATTCTCTTGTCGGAAGGTATATATTAACATGATGTTTGATCCATTCAGTTTATCTTAAGAAGTGCTAGTTTTCTTGAACCCCTACTGTAGTCTGATCGAATACGAATATGTTTGATTTGGATTGCTGTCATATCGGTCCAAACTAAAGATAATATTGCCTTATCTGCAGCCAGAATGCGGATTCCAACTCAAATGCTCTGGTTTTAAGCCGTACCACAAACATGCCTGAATATATTATTTTTTTAAATGTTTTCGTCTGCATTATATAGGGTACCATTTATGGCCATTCAATATTTTGGATGTTATGTTTTGAATGGGAAGAATGTGACTCACTGCTACTGGATAAGTTGCACGAAAGGTTCCAGTCTGGTGTAATATTATAGTGTCTTAATAAAGGTGGGACTTTTCAGGGATAAAATTTCTGGATTCAAAGTTGTTATAAACAGTGTATGTTTTTTAGTTATATGATATTAGTCTATTGCATTACCTTAGGGTCCTGTTCCATTTGGGGAAAGAAATGTCGAATAAGGTGCGATAAAATAAGGGTATTTTTTTATTCTCATTCTTTTGCGATATGTTTTGAATGGTTAAGTTTGAACTTTTATTTTTGAAAGTAGAAGTGTGATTATGAAATAGGAAATGTGAAGATGAAATAAATAGTACCTATCATTTAAAGGGGAGGTATATCGAGAATTGATTTAGACCTGGGAATAAAAAGCACTTGGGACCAGGGTTTAAAAAACCAGATCGGTTGGTCGGACTGGTTGGATTGGGAATTGACCTCGAACTGGTTTGTTCGGCAGATTTTGTGTGATTAATTTAAAAAGAAAGAGAAAATAAAAAATTGGATCAGATTGGTGGTTGGGTTGACTCAGATGGTCGGATTGGGTTGATCTTGATTGACTCAGTTTTGATAGTTTGGTAAATTTTTTTTAAAAATAAAGGTTTAAATAATGAATTGATGAGTTTTTTTATCACTTGCATCTTTCTTAACTTCTGCGATATAAGTTATGTCTCCCTTTTTTTTGGAAGAGGTAAATGGGGCTGCCCCCAGGGAGTAGCCATCTTGGCTACTCCCACCTCTATTTTTCCCTCTTTTTTTATTTTTTTAGAAAATAAAAATTTGTATATTCATCATTATATCCCTCTCACATTCTATTAAAATTTCGTCAGAAACAGAGACTCCTACGACCTCCATCCAAACATGGTCATTTTAAAAAATCCTGCGATCGTTAAAAAAATGACGTCTGGATGGAGGGCTCAGGAGTCTTAGTTTCTGACGAAATTTTAATAGAATTTGAGGGGGATATAGTGATGAATATACAAATTTTTATTTTCCAAAAAAATAAAAAAATGAGGGAAAATAGGGGTGGGAGTAGCCAAGTTGGCTACTCGCTGGGGGCAGCCCCATTTTACCCTTTTTGGAATATACGTTGTGCCAATACTTTTTTAGAGTAATTTTCTAGAAGCAACTATAAATAAACGATTACAATATTATGTTCATATATACTTCTAGAAAATGTAACTAACTTTTGTAAGTTTTACTCAAAATAAGTAATAATGTTATTCTATCGAACGATTTGATATTTTAAACGATTATTTCATAGATGGGATTTTTACCCGGCAGACCCTGTAATCTTTTGCAATTACCGCTACGACCTCTGAAACATCTTAATTCCTCCCTCGACCTCATAAACTTGCTCTGTCTTACCCAACAAACCCTGCCGTCAATTTTAACTATATTTGAGTCAGTTACTTGGGTTAATCTTGAGTTAACCCAACCCACTTACCATTGAACGGTTAGGATTACCCAAAATTTAAAAAAAATAGGAAAAAATAATCCTGCAATAGGGGAAGTCGGGGGGCTCATGCGACCGGGGGAGCAGGGGGGCTCCAGCAACCGGGGGGGGGGGGGACCGGGGTGGCCCCAGGTAGCAGCATCATCTGTGGGGCTTGTCAGGGGGAGGCGACGGGTACTTGCAGGGGGGAGGCGACGGGCAGGATGGGGACCAGGGGGGAGGGGGCTTGTGCGACGGGAGGGAGGGGCTATTCCGATCTTGGGAAGTCGTCGTGGACGGGGACTCGGAGAGGGGGGGGGGGGGAGGGGAGGCTGCAGCGGAAGCTTGCGATAGAAGGAGTCGGCTAGGCGGGGACTCAGGAGGGGGATGGGGGGGACCTTGCAACGGAGACGGTGGGACCGGGGGGGGGGGGGGGGTGGTGGGGGGGGGGGGGTGGTGGGGGGGGGGGGGGTTCGCAGGACGGTGATGGGGGTTGGCGCTGGGTTGGAGGCGGTCTGGGGGACTCGACCTGGGGGGGATTCGAGGATGTGGGAGCCAGGGGGCTTCGAGGAGGGGGAGCCCGGGGAGGGGGGGGGGGACACACATGGGAGGTAGGGTCGGGCCTGCGAGCAGGTGCGGGGGGGGGGGGGGGGCTTTCACCGGCATCGGGGAGGCGAGGGAGGGTCTCGAGCAGCTGCAGGGGGTTGGGGGCAGCTGCAGTGGGGGGGGGGGGTCCAGCAGGGGGAGGGCTTCTGTGCGGGGAGGCTTCCGGCAGCATCCGGGGCAGAGGCCGGGGCTTCGGGCAGTGGGGAGTGCTTCGAGCAGGGGAGGCGAGGCCGGGGGCTGGAGCGGCCTGGGCACGGGTTGCGAGTAGAGGAGGTTAGGTGCAAAAATCTCTAATATAAAATAAAAATATAACGGAATCCGGTCACTTTTAACGGGGCAAATGGATGGGAGTTAACCACAGGATTTGTGGGATAAGGGTTAGCAAGATTACGAGGTCGAGGGAGGAATTAGGATGTTTCAGAGGTCGTAGCGGTAATTGCAAAAGATTACATGGTCTGCCGGGTAAAAATCCCTTCATAGATATATAAATACATACTTATAATTATGTATCTGATTTTATCTGTTCAAAAAATTGGTTTGACTGGTCTGATCAGTAAATTAAGCCCGGACTGATTTTTTCCGAGTCGGTATTAATGATGATATCATGCTGACATCATCACTGATCCGACCTGTTTGTACCGACGGTCTGACTCGATTGGATCAAACCAAAGAGTGATCGGTTTAATGTTTGGTCCGATTTTTAAAACTTGCTCGGGACAATAAATCAAAATTTCTGGATTGCTATTCTTATCACCCAAGTTGACCAGGGATAGGAGATATTTGTGTCATGACTATCGAAATCGAAATTTGAAGCCTTTTTCAACATGAATCATATACTCGGGAATTGGGCACAAGAACAAGGGGCGAACGATTTCAAATAGATTCATTCATTAGATAGAGAAGATGCCCAAGATTTTGTCATCCCAACCGCTCGATCTAAGGGCGTGAAGATCGTTGGAATACGTTGTTTGATCGGATACCCAATATATATACATATTGATTAGACCCAACATATGTTAGTGAATTATTCATTTAATGAATATTCTCCATATTATACCTTTTTTTAAATGGATTACAATGTTGATCATTTAATCAATTCTTCTGCCCTTTTGATATAGGGATTTTTACGCTTGCAATATTCTTAGTTTTCATAATTTTATTTATGTCCCTACTTAGTTTTGCAATAACACTTCTGACTTGTTTTCTTGCAATAAAAAATTGGATCAGATTGGTGGTTGGGTTGACTCAGATGGTCGGATTGGGTTGATCTTGATTGACTCAGTTTTGATAGTTTGGTAAATTTTTTTTAAAAATAAAGGTTTAAATAATGAATTGATGAGTTTTTTTATCACTTGCATCTTTCTTAACTTCTGCGATATAAGTTATGTCTCCCTTTTTTTTGGAAGAGGTAAATGGGGCTGCCCCCAGGGAGTAGCCATCTTGGCTACTCCCACCTCTATTTTTCCCTCTTTTTTTATTTTTTTAGAAAATAAAAATTTGTATATTCATCATTATATCCCTCTCACATTCTATTAAAATTTCGTCAGAAACAGAGACTCCTACGACCTCCATCCAAACATGGTCATTTTAAAAAATCCTGCGATCGTTAAAAAAATGACGTCTGGATGGAGGGCTCAGGAGTCTTAGTTTCTGACGAAATTTTAATAGAATTTGAGGGGGATATAGTGATGAATATACAAATTTTTATTTTCCAAAAAAATAAAAAAATGAGGGAAAATAGGGGTGGGAGTAGCCAAGTTGGCTACTCGCTGGGGGCAGCCCCATTTTACCCTTTTTGGAATATACGTTGTGCCAATACTTTTTTAGAGTAATTTTCTAGAAGCAACTATAAATAAACGATTACAATATTATGTTCATATATACTTCTAGAAAATGTAACTAACTTTTGTAAGTTTTACTCAAAATAAGTAATAATGTTATTCTATCGAACGATTTGATATTTTAAACGATTATTTCATAGATGGGATTTTTACCCGGCAGACCCTGTAATCTTTTGCAATTACCGCTACGACCTCTGAAACATCTTAATTCCTCCCTCGACCTCATAAACTTGCTCTGTCTTACCCAACAAACCCTGCCGTCAATTTTAACTATATTTGAGTCAGTTACTTGGGTTAATCTTGAGTTAACCCAACCCACTTACCATTGAACGGTTAGGATTACCCAAATTTAAAAAAAATAGGAAAAAATAATCCTGCAATAGGGGAAGTCGGGGGGCTCATGCGACCGGGGGGAGCAGGGGGGCTCCAGCAACCGGGGGGGGGGGGGGGGGGGACCGGGGTGGCCCCAGGTAGCAGCATCATCTGTGGGGCTTGTCAGGGGGAGGCGACGGGTACTTGCAGGGGGGAGGCGACGGGCAGGATGGGGACCAGGGGGGAGGGGGCTTGTGCGACGGGAGGGAGGGGGCTATTCCGATCTTGGGAAGTCGTCGTGGACGGGGACTCGGAGAGGGGGGGGGGAGGGGAGGCTGCAGCGGAAGCTTGCGATAGAAGGAGTCGGCTAGGCGGGGACTCAGGAGGGGGATGGGGGGGACCTTGCAACGGAGACGGTGGGACCGGGGGGGGGGGGGTGGTGGGGGGGGGGTGGTGGGGGGGGGGGGGGGGGGTTCGCAGGACGGTGATGGGGGTTGGCGCTGGGTTGGAGGCGGTCTGGGGGACTCGACCTGGGGGGGATTCGAGGATGTGGGAGCCAGGGGGCTTCGAGGAGGGGGAGCCCGGGGAGGGGGGGGGGACACACATGGGAGGTAGGGTCGGGCCTGCGAGCAGGTGCGGGGGGGGGGGGGCTTTCACCGGCATCGGGGAGGCGAGGGAGGGTCTCGAGCAGCTGCAGGGGGTTGGGGGCAGCTGCAGTGGGGGGGGGGGGGGGGTCCAGCAGGGGGAGGGCTTCTGTGCGGGGAGGCTTCCGGCAGCATCCGGGGCAGAGGCCGGGGCTTCGGGCAGTGGGGAGTGCTTCGAGCAGGGGAGGCGAGGCCGGGGGCTGGAGCGGCCTGGGCACGGGTTGCGAGTAGAGGAGGTTAGGTGCAAAAATCTCTAATATAAAATAAAAATATAACGGAATCCGGTCACTTTTAACGGGGCAAATGGATGGGAGTTAACCACAGGATTTGTGGGATAAGGGTTAGCAAGATTACGAGGTCGAGGGAGGAATTAGGATGTTTCAGAGGTCGTAGCGGTAATTGCAAAAGATTACATGGTCTGCCGGGTAAAAATCCCTTCATAGATATATAAATACATACTTATAATTATGTATCTGATTTTATCTGTTCAAAAAATTGGTTTGACTGGTCTGATCAGTAAATTAAGCCCGGACTGATTTTTTCCGAGTCGGTATTAATGATGATATCATGCTGACATCATCACTGATCCGACCTGTTTGTACCGACGGTCTGACTCGATTGGATCAAACCAAAGAGTGATCGGTTTAATGTTTGGTCCGATTTTTAAAACTTGCTCGGGACAATAAATCAAAATTTCTGGATTGCTATTCTTATCACCCAAGTTGACCAGGGATAGGAGATATTTGTGTCATGACTATCGAAATCGAAATTTGAAGCCTTTTTCAACATGAATCATATACTCGGGAATTGGGCACAAGAACAAGGGGCGAACGATTTCAAATAGATTCATTCATTAGATAGAGAAGATGCCCAAGATTTTGTCATCCCAACCGCTCGATCTAAGGGCGTGAAGATCGTTGGAATACGTTGTTTGATCGGATACCCAATATATATACATATTGATTAGACCCAACATATGTTAGTGAATTATTCATTTAATGAATATTCTCCATATTATACCTTTTTTTAAATGGATTACAATGTTGATCATTTAATCAATTCTTCTGCCCTTTTGATATAGGGATTTTTACGCTTGCAATATTCTTAGTTTTCATAATTTTATTTATGTCCCTACTTAGTTTTGCAATAACACTTCTGACTTGTTTTCTTGTACTGTTATCAATTATGCTCATCGAGTTAGTTGCTTTCGATTCTCCATCTAAACGAATGTTAAAGGTGGGGATATAAGTGTAATTTGACCTCCTCCTCCTCCTCCTCATCATCATCATCTTATTTGTCTTTCTCATCCTCCACCCACCTCCCCTTGCATCTTCCTCCCCTAACCCCTTGCCCAACCCCATACTTACCGAGCTTCATGATGGTCCCCACCTCATAGAGAGGATCGTTTGCCGCAGGAGGGAGTGCAACAGAGGTTCGCATGATTTGGTATTTTTTGTGGACCCGTGATTAACCAAGAAACACTAGGGTCTAAATGTCTCACACAAGGCGGAGACACAGTCGCTGCGGCGACCCTTGGTGAATCCCGGCTAAATCAACAACTAACCCACAACAATCAAATAAAGCAATGAAAGTAATATGTGGAGTCAAAATTTATTATTAATCTACAAAAATGTATATATAGTGTGCAAGTGTGTAGAGGTCGAACACAAGGAGCAAGCAAGATGGATCAAGTCAATAATGAACAAAAATGAATGTGATAATGTATCTACCAATGCAAATGTTTGGTGGGTTTTTAATTTTTTTTAATTTACTGATTTTGTACTTTATTTTTATATTTTATATTTTATATTTTCTTTTTCTATAAATAAAATATATACATAATATAAGAAAAGAGAAGGATAGGGTTTTATAAAAATAGGTAAAAATACCTAAAAATCAGGAAATAAAATATTTTTGGGTTTTTTATAATTTTCTAATGTTTTTATGATTTTTATAGATTTTTCTGATTTTTTTGGATATTTTTAAAGGCAAAAATACTAGAAAACAGTGAACTAAAGTACTGGCTGAAATTAAAATGAGGATGAAAAATATCAAACAGTATCCAAAATTCCTCAAATTAATTTTAAAATAAAGGCCATAAAAAAGGGAAAATACAGAAACTGAGATTGTATTTCTAGAATTTTTTTTTGAGTTTTTTAGATTTTTATGAAGTTTTTAGGGGTTTTCTCATTTTTAGGAGTTTTACTTGGATTTTTTAGTGGTTTTTGGACTGACACAAAAAGATGATAAGACACGCAAAATATATTTTTTTGGAAATTTTCAAAAACTTTTTCTAATTTTTATGGATTTTCTAATGCAAATAATGCTGAAAATGATTGTTTTAAAATTTTTATAAATATTAAAATGCACGAAAAATGTGAAATAAAAATATGGCGTGATAATATGATGCAACAGGAACCTAAGGAAATTTTTGTAGATTTTTAGGGTTTTATCGATGCATGAAATAAATAGAGACTACAATAATAAACTACACTACTAGCAAGGGCATATATGTAAATAAGCACACATCCATGGGCCACAGTGCAATTCTTACACAAAATATAGAACTGAATACACAAGTTCCTGGGCTAAATATAAATACCCAAACCCGGAGGGGGTTCGCTGCAAAATTACCAAGCTCACGTGTATGTACACGTGACCTGGCAGGGGTATATATGCAATATTACAAAGATCCAGGGGCTATCACACAAAATATCCCAAAAATATTACACATTATATCAAAGTTCCTGGACTCAGACGAAATAAATAAACCCCCTGGGAGGTCCCTGCAAAATGCCCAGTCCCCTCTCGCGCACAGGCACGTGAGGTGACGTGGACTGGACCAAACTGCAAATAATTAAAGTTTGGGGATATAGATGCAAATACTACAAAAATATTTAAACTACAGATAGAAGTTTATGGACTAATTAATAAATACAAAATGGCGCAGGGTGAAAGTGCAAAATACCCCTTCGTGCGCGATCCGACGGCGGTGAGGATGCCGCTTGACACGTGGCGCGCACTGGACGGCCGATATCGCTTCGGCGATGAATGGACACGATCAGGTCTCCTTGGCTTGATCGAACGACTGAGCTTTGTGGAGATCCAACGACCATTGTGCACCTGGAGCTCGGGCTTCGATCCGACGACGCAGAGGGGCGGAGCAAGAACAGGGGAGGAGCGCCGGCGAGGCGAACTTCCCCGAGCTCTAGCTCCTTCCTCTGGCGTTGATTGGGCTTCAAAAACGGCATGGAGACTCCTGGCGGTCTGCTCTTCCTCCTAGGGGCTCCAAAATGCTCCGGGGATGGCCGGAGGTCGCTGGAGAAGACGACGGAGCTGGAGGGCCTCGCGGGTCTCCGACGAACTTCAAAACGAGCCTTATGCTCGAGTCAACGTGCTTTGACCTGCAAAAAGGGGTGAGAGGTCCAGGGCAAAATTCCTGGATCCCGCGGAGGTGGAAACGGAGCGAGAGGTGGCGGCCGGAGGAGCACTCTGGCGAGGAGTATGTATGGGCGAATCGATGGGCGAAACTCAACGATTTTTGGGGGGTTTTACTTCTATGGCTACGACGA